>CM031602.1:59154197-59162207 GCA_018398815.1 Conus ventricosus
ACTTTGTGAACACTTTGATCACCTGTCAATTAAGCGGAGTAACGCCATCGATTTCTTCAACAGTTGATTGCTGCGGGCTTTCTCCCTTTCATCATACACGACCACCACCTCCCTCATTCTCATCCCCACCTACCGCCCCCGACCTCAGTCCCTTTATCTCCCTTTCACATATGCTTACTATTTCCTTCTTCCTTCGAGTAAGATTTCTCTTTCTTTAGAGGGGCAGCGATGTGAATGTTCTGGGACTGAGCGCTCCCTTCTCCCCTTAGGCTAAGAAGGTGAGATCATCATCTTCGTCATTGTCTTCGTCATCAGCCTCATCGTCGTCGTCGTCGTCATCATCGTCATTTCCTTCAATGATGATTACCTTCTTCATCTCCTAACCGCTTTATAACGACTTTGGTAGTGAACAAAAGCAAACACGCACACAGACACAGACAGACACACAGACTTAACCACATAAGCGCGAGCGTGCACACACACACACATACATTCGTACACACACACACACACACACACACACACACACACACACACACACCAACAACAACAAGAAGACAAAATCAAAGGAAAGAGAAAACAGATACAGGGAAAGAAGCGAAGCACAGAACACGTTAATGCAAGCGGAAATTACGTTTGGATCGCTCTCCGCTCCATCCGTTTAAAAAAGAAACAGAAAATGGATGAAGGAAACCACAATCATGCGGTACACTGTCAACTTCCTGGTATGTCCGGAACCAACAACTTCAGACCCCCTAATCAGAGAGAGAGAGAGAGAGAGACAGAGAGAGAGAGAGAGAGAGAGAGAGAGAGAGAGAGAGAGAGAGAGGGGGGGGGGTGCAAAAAAAAAAAATCAATTGAACTCTCAGCAAGAGAAAACCAAAATCACGACGATTTACTTCCTCGTCCCGCTAATTCACTTCCTGGTGAATGTTTTACGGCTGTGAGCGTTGTTTTACAGTGCCGCACACTTTGCGACGAATTACAAAAAGCGTTAGTAGTTCTAGGCGCAATTTCCAAACGTCAGTTGGAGAAAGTGAAACAATAACAACAACAACAACAAAAAAGAAGCCAGTAGTACTCGGGCTAAATGGAATTGAAATACCTGCAATATGCGACATCTTCTTGAATTAATTCGACCTTCATTAATTACACATTTCTGGTTCCTTGTTTTCGGCGCTGTTCGTGTTTCTCTGGACTTTGATGAAGGTCAACTTGTTTGCCTGCACCATTCATCGCATGTCCATTACCGTGCCAGGCCAGGTATGGATTGAGTTTTGTTTTTTAATCATCCGCCCAGTTCCTTCCTGATTAAAGAGTGACTTTTTAAGCTCTCTCTCTCTCTCTCTCTCTCTCTCTCTCTCTGTGTGTGTAAGGTCTTGTTTTTCTGTCAGTTTTTTTTTTTTGGCTGAACAATATAACCGTGAAGTCAAGTCAACACAGACACAGACACACACATGTATGTATGTATGTGTGCGTGTGCGTGCGTGCGTGCGTGTGTGTGTGTACATCCTGCGGGATGAAAAAAAAAGGAAAGAAACTCACATACCTTTCCTGGAAACAGAAAATAGAAACAAATATATTCGGAATGAATAAATACTGTTTTGGAAATGAAAAACTACATCTTATAGTGATCAAAACTAAATGTATGCTAGAAATGATGAAAAACCCCGTATCAGTATTTTGAATTTTTTTCTGTAAAGGATGAAAAAATACAGTATTCTGGAAACTATAAGAAGACATAAATATTCAGGGACAGGTAAAAAAAACACAACAACCCCCCCCCCCCCCCCCGCATATACTGGAAATGATAAAAAAAAAGTTCTTGAAACGAAAACAACAGATATGAATGTTATGGAAATGATGGAAATCTAACGGTCAACAGCTGTTTTGGAAATAAAAGATAAATTTTGTTCCACGACTATTGGATGATGTCATCTCCATTGTTATATCATCATCAATTTCATCATCGTCGTCGTCGTCTTCGTCATCATTGTCATTATCATGAATGTAGTAATTCTTTAAAAAAAAATCCCGAAGCACTACCATTATACCGTCACAACACAATCATAATGATAATGGTAACCATAATTATTACTACTACTACCACTACTACGACTCTTGCTACTACTACTACTACGACTTCTGCTGGTGCTAATAATAATAGCAATAACGAATGTAACAATAAAACTACTACTACTACTACGTATGATAAAATAGTAATGATACTGATAATGATGATGATAATAATAACAATAACAATGATAAAATGGTAATAATAAAAATGATACTACTACTACTACTACTACTTTTTCTACTATTACTAGCACTAACGCTGTTGCTGCTGCAACAACAACTACAAGTACAACTACTACTACTACGACTACTCTCCCCTCTGTCTAGGTGTCGGAGGTCTACGATCATAACTGCACGCACAGACCTATGACCTCATGGTTGAATGTGACATGGATACTGCTTCCTGGTGCCACAAGGGCCAGTCCTTGCAGTCACAGTTTTATGACCAGTCAGTCCTTGCATTCACAGTTTTATGACCAGAGTATTAACCATCAAATGCAGTCAGAATGTCTTTTGTTGGTCTTCTTAAAATCGAAATCACGACACTGTGTGTGCGTGCGTGCGCGCGCGCGTGCGTGCGTGCGTGCGTGCGTGCGTGCGTGCGTGCGTGCGTACGCGCGCGTTTGTCAACACTTAACGAGGACACAAAATGCCTTTTTTTTTTCTTAAGGGAAGTTTCTTGTTCTGTACGCTTCTTGTTTGTTCGTGAGCCGGTTGACTTTGTAGCATTCATTTAAAGTTACACGCATGTTTTTTTTTTTTGTTTTTTTTTTGAGTCTGTCTCCTTTCCCAGCTTCCACTAAGACGCACGTGATCAAACGAAAGGAAAAGAGAGCTTAAAAAAAAAAAAACAAGAAAAAAAATTGAAAGACGGATTGATAAAAATGTCAACCGAAGAAAGACCAAAACGTGGTATAATACAACCGAAAATTTGTGTTTGGATCACAGCAATAAGAACCCTTAAAATATTTTTTTTTAAAAGGCAGGCCGGCGAAAAGCCGAAAGTTGAGTCACGTGATGCAAAATCCAGTTCGTGACATTCCAAACCCAGCCAGCCAAACGACCAACATAACGAAATCAGCTCTCGACACGGATAAATCGGATGAAAAAACCAAAGCAAAAAACCAAAACAAAACAAAAACAACAACAACAACAACACTGAAACTGAAAGGAAATCAGTTGAGCGATCTCATTTAGAATTTTTAGCCCTGGTAAAACAAACAAACAAAAAGAAAACCGAAAACAGATGATGCATTTCCCTACTGCGTTTCTTCGCCTTCTGGGAAATGTGTTAGTTACTTTGATGTGTTCCTCTCCATAAAGAGCTACACACACACTGTCATATATATATATATATATATATATATATTATATATATATATATACACAACAAACTAATAATTCCAAGGATAAGTACCGCACCGTTCCAGCAGCTTACAGAGCAGCTTGGTGTTGCAATGACTGCAAGAAATATTGAATTATAAACAAAGCTTGCTCTTATGTCTTAGATTGAAGAAATAGGGGGAGATACGCATTCATATCTGCAGTGGTAGATGATTCTGCCTAACTAACAGTATGTGCTTGAGTGGGTGAATGGGGAAAAATAAACTAAATGCTTCTCAAAATGAGCCTTCAGCAAGCTTATATTCTCCAAGAGGGAGACATCCTCCAATAGGTGCGGTACTTATCCTTGGAATTTATTAGTTTGTTGTATTTTAGTCCCTTGCGGATTCATTCCAAGAACTGGCCCTCAGCACTTGTGTCTTAGAGGATATCTTTTTATATTTTCTACTTTTCACAAGAAAATGTAGCTTGTTTTGCTCTTTTATGATTTTCTTTTGCTTCTTAGATGGCACCTTTGGTTGGTTTTTTGAAAACTCAGCAAACATACTACGGTATTGCACACCAACCTTTTCTGGGATTGCATTCTTCTTAAAACTGAAAAGGCAGAGGAGTCAAATTACCACTTTCCGCGGTCACTGAGGAGAAACAACCAAGTTTCGAAATATCGGTATATGACCAGGAGTTATATGTTAGTGAGTTTCCCTCCCTATTGGAGGATGTCTCCTCCACGACGCTGTCGTTCTTTTATAGCGTGCGGGACCTGATTCCGTTTCTGCATGTGTGACTTAATCTCATTCGCTGCACGTGTGGTCTGTGGTTCTTGTTGGGGTCTGTTCAGGTGGAGTGTGCTAAGTTTGTGGGTTTGAAAACGGCAATATTGTATACCAAGCTACGGTAACATCAGAAAATGAAAAAGAAACATATAGGGATCACTGAAAACCCTTTCAAAACCAGATACGCAAACCATAAACAGTCATTCAAAAAAGAAAAATACAAAAACCAAACAGAGCTGAGTAAATATATTTGGAGACTCAAAGATAAAAAAATAGACTACAGCATATCATGGAAAATCATAAAAAGAGCAACACCATACAACAATATTTCTAAACAAATGCAATTTATGCTCCACAGAAAAATGGTTAATATTATGTAAACCACACCTAGCAACTCTGAATACAAAAGTAGAAATAGTAAACAATTGCAGGCACAAATGGAAATCTTTGTTAGCACACTCCACCTGAACAGACCCCAACAAGAACCACAGACCACACGTGCAGCGAATGAGATTAAGTCACACATGCAGAAACGGAATCAGGTCCCGCACGCTATAAAAGAACGACAGCGTGCCCCAAAAGGATATCCTGAAGAGAGCAAGCAAGAAGCTCGAAACAAGCTCGTTGATTTTAGCACTTCATTTTAGAAATATTTTTAACAGATGTTGCTCCCTAGACGGTTGAGCTCTTTTGGATTTTTAAAGGACATTTTTATACTGTTCGTTATATATATATATATATATATATATATATATATATATCATACAGTAATTTTTAGACGTCTTAAATATCTATCATCAGTCGTCTGCTGGAGGCAAAGAAAGAAAAAGAAAAAAAAAGTGGTGTGATGGTCGATCTGAACTAGCCTTGTGTATCCTGCACTGGCTCCTAAAGCATGCAGGACGCCGAGTCTAGCAAACACGAATGATATCAGGAAAAAACCTGTTGATGTCTTTGGTTCCAAAGCAAAATGCGAAGTATGAATGATATCAGTAAACACACACCACACTTACACGCGCGCGCACACACACATACACATACGCGCGCGCGCGCGCGCGCACACACACACACAAACTACAGATCTGAACGAAGCCACAATACACTTTAAGTTTATAATTTTGTGTGTGTAGGAAATATGACTCATTCTCTGAAGCCCTCTGTTCTCGGGGGCCACAATGATTCCGTGGATAGATCGTCAGACTCGTAATTCTAGTGATCTCGGTATACAGCCACCCCACACCATCCTCGCGCCGCTCTCAGGATTGGGGACGGGGGAGGGGGGTGGGTTGGTGGGATAAAGCAGAGTTATTTCAAGAAGTAATACGGATGGGGGAAGTGAGGGCGTGGGGATGGGGGTGGGGGAGAAGAAGGGGGTTAGGGGAAAAAAATAAAAATTCAGTTTCACTTGCTTGCCCGTTTCTGATGTAAAGAGGGATTGCCGTGTCAGACAGATATTTCACTATAGCTGTGTTCCATACATCTGAACTTGAATTCTACCGAGTTTTTCAAATTTCAAATTCAGGGTATTAGAGTGCACGGAAGAACAGGGAAAGGGGCGGGAGAGGGGGGAGGTTGTAGATAAAGTAATAAGGGGTGGGGGTGGGTGGGAGGACAGGAAAGGGGGAGAAAAGGAGGGGGGGGGAAGAGGGGAGAGGATAGGCCACGCGGGGGGAAAGGGAAGGGAAAAAAGGGGGTATAAACAAAGGGGGGAGCGGGGGTGGAGGTTGGAAAGTGAAAGAGTATGCGGGGCCAGATGAGGAGGTAGGCGGAAGGAAGAAGGGGAAATATAAGGTGATAAAGGGGGGGGGGGGGGGGGGGGAGGTAGTGATGGAGTGTAAGGGAAAGTATCAGAAATACGGAGGGGGGGGGGGGGATGAAGGGAAGGTAGGGTGGTGGTGGTGGGGAGGAAGGAAATCCTCACATGTGGGTTCATGAGTAGCTATAGAAACCTTGCAGATGCTGGTATATACAACAGATATAATAGCCGTCAGTCTGTACTTGAACCATTTATATGTAAGTAATGGATAAACAGCCAAATTGATGGACACAATCGGATGACTTAATACGTTCTGAATAATTGTTTGAAATTGGCTCGACTCAGCGTACATTGCTAGCTTTCGATCAGAGAGTGAGAGAACAAGGCAGTAGTATAACTGATGCACGCATGCATGAAAATACGTCTGACTCACGCTTAACTCCATTCCACTGCATCATGTCGAAATGAAGTAATAAGACAGCAATGTAAGCAAAACGAGCAAATACTAATACTGATATCATGAAGAAGAAGAAGAAGATTGCTTGCTTGACTGATTCATTGAATCTTTAATGGGTAAAGAATTAGGCACATTCAAGGCCTTTTTACAATTCTGCCCACTAATAAACAAAACAATGGAAGGTTAAGAAAAATCAAACGCTACAGCATGAAACAATGACCAGTCAGTAAGGATTTGATAAGACAACTAAAAAAGTATCCCTAGAGAGAAAGAGGAGAGAGAGAGAGAGAGAGAGAGAGAGAGAGAGAGAGAGAGAGAGAGAGAGGACATACAATCACACACACACGACACACACACACACGCACGCATGTATGCACACATGCACGCACACGGAAGCATATTTGCAGACACATTGTGTGCGCGCGTTCACACACACACACACACACACACACACACACACACACACACACACACACACACACAAACCAACAAAGAGACACAGACACACACACACATACACACACACACACACACACACCACACACACACACACACACACACACACACACACACACACGCACGCGTTATCATGCATGCGCTCGCGCATACACACACACCCACACACATGTAAACACGCGCGCGCGCACACACACTCACACACAGACACACATACTTACACACACACACACGCACGCGCGCACACACACACGCACGCGCTAACACACAGAGACAAAGGCACATAGACACGAGATACAAAGGCGCGCACACGCACACACACACACACACACACACACACACACAAACACACACGCGCGCGAAACGAAGAAGAAGGAGAAGAAAAAGAAGAACAAGGAGAAGAAAAAGAAGGAGAAAAAGAAGAAGGAGAAGGAGAAGAAGAAGAAGGAGAAGAAGAAGACGAAGAAGAAGAAGGAGAAGAAGAAGAAGAAGAAGGAGGAGAAGAAGACGAAAAAGAGGAGGAGGAGGAGGAGGGTTAGAAGAAGAAGATATGAGAGGAAAGAAATTGAATAACCTGAAATCAGTTCTATAGTCTGACCTTGACTACATATCAGCAGTGAAATCTGTTCTATAGTCTTACCTTAACTACATATCAGCAGGTACGACTGCATCCGAGCACACAACCACTTAAAGCACCAGGTAAAACAACAAGTAACACATCATGATTACAATGAATTAAGCACCAGGTAAAACAACAAGTAACATCATGATTACAATGAATTAAAGCACCAGGTAAAACAACAACACATCACGATTACAATGAATTAAAGCACCAGGTAAAACAACAAGTAACACATCACGATTACAATGAATTAAAGCACCAGGTAAAACAACAAGTAACACATCACGATTACAATGAATTAAAGCACCAGGTAAAACAACAAGTAACACATCACGATTACAATGAATTAAAGCACCAGGTAAAACAACAAGTAACACATCACGATTACAATGAATTAAAGCACCAGGTAAAACAACAAGTACCACATCACGATTACAATGAATTAAAGCACCAGGTAAAACAACAAGTAACACATCACGATTACAATGAATTAAAGCACCAGGTAAAACAACAAGTAACACATCAC
>CM031602.1:59162307-59174807 GCA_018398815.1 Conus ventricosus
GATCACAATGAATTAAATCACCAGGTGAAACAACAAGTAACACATCACGATTACAATGAATTAAAGCACCAGGTAAAACAACAAGTAACACATCACGATTACAATGAATTAAAGCACCAGGTAAAACAACAAGTAACACATCACGATTACAATGAATTAAAGCACCAGGTAAAACAACAAGTAACACATCACGATTACAATGAATTAAAGCACCAGGTAAAACAACAAGTAACACATCACGATTACAATGAATTAAAGCACCAGGTAAAACAACAAGTAACACATCACGATTACAATGAATTAAAGCACCAGGTAAAACAACAAGTAACACATCACGATTACAATGAATTAAAGCACCAGGTAAAACAACAAGTAACACATCACGATTACAATGAATTGCCAGGGTTCTTTCTAATGGAGTTGTTTCTAAGGCTGACGATGATGAGGAGCTCAGGGTGTAATGGACTCATGCATCAGATTCCCATGAAATAAGTTCTACAAAATTTGATCTCCATCAAACACATCCGCGCACGCACCAACACCCTTCTCTCTCTCTCTCTTTCCCCCATCTCTCTCTACCCACCCCCTCCCTCACCCCCCTCTGTCCGTCTCACAAACACACCCACCCATCCCTCCATGGTTCTACGGTAGGGGTGGGGTGGGGATTTTAAAAACCACGAAGGCATACAAACATTCAGCCTGGTTGGCTAGCTATTTTTTTTAACGTAGTTTCCATAGCACGTTTGCTTCCGCTTTTGTATTTTTTCTTCCTACTTTTTTTTCTGCCTTCTTTTTCTTTCTTTCGTCCTATTTTTCCTATCTTGCTGTTTGTCTTTCTTTCATCCTCATTCACTCTCTCTCACTCTCTCTCTCTCCCTCCCCCACCTCTCTCTCTCCGTCTTTCTTTCCGTCTTTTTCCTTCTTCTCCGTTTTCCGTTTTTTCTTTTCTTTTTCGCATACGCAGACTAAATGTGTCACAACACCACACAATAGAACATAAATAAACCCCGATACTTTGTATCGGACGCCCAAACACAAAAACACCGAACAGTAACAGAACATACAGACTTGTGTGGTGAGCGAGAGTGGTAGTTATTTGCTGGAGGGGAGCAAAACAAACAAACAAACAAACAAAAATGAGGGAAAGCTACAAGGAGGGGAAGACAGAAGGTGAAGAAGACGGAAGGATGGACATACAGAAGCAGGAGTGAATGGAAAAGAAAAAAACAGGAGGAGGATAAGCTTGAGACGGGAGGTAGAAGGTGGAAGGTAAACCAAGGACTCGGGACCCAAGGACTCGGGACCTAACTTCTGAATTTACAAAAAAAAGAAGAAAAAAAAAAACGAAAAAAAAAAAAAAAAAAAAAACGCACACACCGGAAATTAGATGTTTGGATCCTCGCCCATTACCTGATAAAAAAAAAAAAAAAAAAAAAATGGAGAGGTGGGAGAGCGAACGGAGGGAGACGGGAGACGCTGGGATGGGGTAAGAATGGGAGGGGCAGTAGGAAGAAGGTGGGTGGGTGAGGGGTGGGGGAAGGGAGGCAGGGGGTGCAGTGGGAACCCTGCGGTACCAATTTAAGTTCGCGATGTTTCCGGAACCAACACATTCAGATGTTATCAAGGAAAGAAATTGAAAACAAAATGAGTCCAAAGAAGAAGAAGAAAGAAAGAAAGAAAGAAAGAAGAAAGAAAGAAAGAAAGAAATTCAGCGTGAGGGGCGAGAGGGGAAAAAAAACAACCCCAAGTCCACACAATCTCATTCCAGCTCTCAGCATGGGCAAAAGCAGACAATTTACTTTCCACAGTCCTGTCTATTCACTTCCTCGTGAATGTTTTATGACTCGGACAATGACCCTGACTCGTTCCGTCTTCGTCGGGTCTGCAAACGGTTCGCCATCGCAGCTGATCTCGTTAGCTTGCGTCACTTCCGGCACGTGCGCACCACGCGCGGCAATTGAATGCACTTTCGATTTCCCGGGTACAGGATCCCGTGTCCCCATGTGAATTAAAGTCGTAGGTTGTGTTTATCACAGTAAGACTTTAACAAGCTGAATCACTTCCACAAAACCCTGCTTCAGAAGATGGTTCAACATAGGACAATTATAATCCCAGACACAGAGGTGCTTGACCAAGCAGGCCTGTCGAGCACCCACACCATCCTGATCCCTCTCTCAGCTTCAATGGGCAGGTCATGTAGCTCGCATGCCAGACCACCGGCTACCCGAGTGACTCTTCTACGGTGAACGCAACAAGGAGTGGTTCCCGTGAAGGTCAGAAGAAACGCTTCACAAACACTCACAAACATCCTTGAAAGCGTTTGAAATCGCCCCTGACACATGGGAACAAACTGCTGTGGATCGAGTTAGATGGCGCTACTCTGTCCAAAAAGGTGCCAATTTGTGAAGAAAGGAGGACAGCTGCAGCCCCAAACAAGAGAGACAGCAAGGAAAGCCCACGCCAGCAACAAAAAGGAGGTCTCCCCCCATTGCCTGTCCGAGCTGTCATCGCACATTCCGTGCACGTTTGGGCTTGATCAGCCACCTACTATCCACAATTCACCTCTCAACCCCCCCCCCCCCCCTTCCCACCCTCCCCCTCCATCTCAACATGATCGAATGGTCCTCGTCGACCGCACAAACAAACAAACGTCGTAAGGTTTTCTGATTGGAAGTAAAGCAAAAATCTATACCCGAAATGATTTTTTGTGTGTGTGTGTGGTGTGTGTGTGTGTGGGGGTGGGGGGGGTGGGGGGGGGGGGGGGGAAAGGGCCGAAAATTCTGAGGCTATGATCATGCCTGTTGGGGAATCGTACGTGGTTCACTGAATTTTATGATGCGTGCTAGTAAGCCCTTGTGTGTTCATGTCTGATCTCTGCATTTTTTTCTCTCCAAGTGATGAGAGAGAGAGAGAGAGAGAGAGAGAGAGAGAGAGAGAGAGAGAGAGAGAGAGAGAGAGAGAAAAGAGAGAGAATCCTTTGTAACAAGATAAAATGAAGAACCTGATATAACACGCAAAACCGAAACAAATAAATATGAATATGATGCACGATTCTATGCCTATCAAAAACAAGAGAGAGAGAGAGAGAGAGAGAGAGAGAGAGGGGAGAGAGAGAGAGAGAGAGAGAGAGAGAGAAGTGTGTTAGTTTCGTAAAAAGATAAAATGAAGTACTTGATATGCCAAACAAAGAAATATTAATATGATACATGATCCTACGCCTACGCAAAAACAGAGAGAGAGAGAGAGAGAGAGAGAGAGAGAGAGGAGAGAAGAGAGAGAGAAGAGAGAGAGAGAGATTTCCAATGACATCATCCTGATCACATTTATTTGATTTATCATGAAGCCAACAGAATCAGACCGGTCCATCTATGTCGCATCAGTTAAGGAGAAAAGAGATGATATAAAGAGAAAAAACAGAAAAAAATGAGTAGGAGTAGAGGGAATGGGAGAAGAGAAGACACAGAAAAAGAAGAAAGGAGAGGAGGAGGAGGAGGAGAAAGAGGAGACGTAAAAGGAGGAGGAGGAGAAGGAAGAGGAGGAGGAGGAGGAAGAGGAGGAGGGGGAGAAGAAGAAGAAAAAGAAGAAGAGGCAAGACGAGAAGAAGGAGGGGGAGGCGGAGGAGGAGAAAGAGGAGGAGGAGAAGAACAAGGAGGAGGAGGAGGAGGAGGAAGGGAAGAAGAATAAGGGGGTAAAAGAGGAAAGAGAATGAGAATAGTACAAAGAAAACAAAACGCGATAACGAAGGAAGACAGAGGAGGGAAGCAACGAAAGAAGACGAACAATGATAACAATCATCATGATGAAAAAAATGTAGATATCCACGTTCCATCTTGACAACCAATTCGTTTTTGCCGGGAACTCTTCATCACGCGTCAATGACGGTGTGGGGCCATGGAGGTGTGAAGAATGTGATTGCTCCGACTTCTCTTTCATCATTAACTGCCCTCTATTTTGGGTGGCGGCGGGGGTGTTGATTTTAATCTGGGATTTCATTTCCGCATCTGAATGCTGTTTGTTCTACGTTTTGCTGTTGAAGGCAATTTGCTCCGAAATAGAGACCGAAATCTACGAATAAATTGGCCTCTAATAAACGCCACCTTCATTAACGGGCCATCGGCCGCAGCTACCATCATCATCATCATCATCATCATCATCATCATCGTAATCGTCGTCGTAATCATCATCGTCATTTTCATCATCATTATCATCATCGTCATCATCATCGTCGTCGTCATCGTCATCATCATCATCGTTGTCGTCCTCGTCGAAGTCGTCGTCGTCCTCCTCGTCGTCATCGTCGTCCTCATTATCTTCATCATCGTCGCCGACGGTGTCGTCCTTCATCGTTATTTTTCTCGCAAATATCATTCCCATTACAAACCGTTACAGTGGTTAGTAACGGCTATAAACGGGGTAAACTGAAACATCGGGCATCATCCGTGACCAATAATGAACGTACCTGCTCATTTTTTACAAAGATCGGCCAAGAACTTTCTTTTGATATTCCATAAAGAAGAAAAACCGTTACCGTCCGATCTCGCTCCTTAGCTGTGTTGGTAAAACTCTTGAGAGGTGTGTCCACAAACATGTGTACGCATTCTTAAAAACAAACGAAGTCATCACTCCTTTGCAATCAGGTTTTACACCAGGCGATTCCACAGTCAACCAGCTTTTGGACACATATAATTATCTTTGTTCCTCTTTTGATCGTGGGATCACAACACAAACAATCTACTTTGATATCTCGAAAGCTTTGATCGTGTCTGGCATAAAGGACTTTTACTAAAACTAGCAGCAGTGGGGATCAGAGGGAAATTACTGGACTTTTTTCGCGATTACCTACATAATACACAACAATCAGTAGTTATAAAAGGCGAAAAGTCCGAGTTGAAAAGAATTCCAGCAGGTGTTCCCCAAGGATCTGTCCTTGGCCCTTTACTGTTTTTGTTATACATTAACGACATTGTAAATGGAATTCAGGCAACAATTAAATTGTTTGCCGATGATACTAGTTTATCGCTTGCCTTAAATAATCCACACATCAGAGAAGAAATCTTAAATTCTGACCTTCAGAAAGTTGCCCGTTGGGCCAAACTTTGGAAAATTAACTTCAACGAGAATAAAACCGAACTTGTCAATATTACCCGTGATCAGTGCCACATTTTACCACTCACATTTGGAAGGAAGACCTTAGAACCGTCAAAATCTCATAAACATTTAGGAGTAACTTTTCAAGACAACTGCAAATGGGACGAACACATCCAATTCATAGCCAACAAAGTGAATGTTAATTGCGTGTCTTAAAAAATACAAATACAGACTAACCAGAAATACTTTGGAGACGATGTACAAATCCTTTATTTTGCCCATTTTGACTACGCAGACATTTTGTGGGATAACTGCACAGATACTCAGTCAATTATGTTAGAAAAGCTACACCTAGAAGCAATTCGTACCATCATTGGTGGGGTTAAGGGAACAAGTCACCAGAAATTATACGAAGAGTCTGGCTTTTGTTCATTACAAGAAAGACGGAAAAGACACAAGCTGATACAATTTCATAAAATGGTTAATGGCGTCTGTCCAAACTATTTAGCTGATCTTCTCCCTTCTCTAGTCTCTGACCAAAATCGTTACCATAGGCGTCGGCCACTAGAAAGAACAGTGCCACGATTTAGAACTGAATTATATAAAAAATCATTTTTACCTAGTACAGTCATTTTGTGGAACAACCTTCCAGACGACATTAAGTCAACAAACTCTATCAGCCAATTTAAACGTTTTCTGACTACGTCAGACACCACTGTTCCCTCCTACTATTACATTGGATCGAGGCAGGATCAAATAAACCATTGCAGATTACGCTTAGGAATGAGTAATATTAATCGCGACTTACACAACAGACATTTACTGGCTGATCCAAAATGTGCGTGTGGCCATCACACAGAAAACACAGAGCACTACCTGTTAGATTGCTCAAACTACATACAGATAAGAACGAATACGTTATTCACTCTCAATCCTAACTGTATTGATACTCACACACTTCTTTTGGTGACCAAACATTAACCAGGGAAGAAAACGAAAAAATTTTCAAAACTGTGCACCAGTTCATCGCCCCAAGTAAACGTTTTTAATGTTTTTAATGTTATAGCGAATTAGTGTTCTTCCGCATCTTCCTGTTCTTCTTCAGGTACTTGTTCTTCCTGATCTCCTCATGCTTGTTCATCTTCTTGTTTCTCCTCTTCTTTTTCTTCTTCTTGTCGTCGACGTTGCTGCCAGGTTGGCCCTCGGACGGCTGTGTATGGTGGTTTAGTACTCCCTCAGTTTGCGACTTTGCATTAGACCCACTGCGACACGGGGCTGGGCTCTTTGGTGTTTTGGGAAACGGACGCATCTCTCTCTCTCTCTCTCTCTCTCTCTCTCTCTCTCTCTCTCTCTCTCTTTCAAATTTGTGCAAGTTCGGTGCATTGGGAATCATGGTATTTGTTGTGTAGATTGCCTGTTTACATCCCTGTTAGATTCTTCTGAACTGTTCTATCTTCTTTCCTGTCTTTTAATTTAAGCTAAGATTTCTACGTATTTTCCCATTTTGATATTCAGCATTTTTCTTTCTGTCTTACTTGTCAATGTTGATTATGCAATCCGCCGATGTGTTTTTTGTTGTTAAATTTTCCGTCACTGAGCACATTATAAGCATTTGCTTGTTGTTGCTTCAGTTCAATAAGTTGTTTATGTACACATCTGTTCATTAAAGAAATAATATTAAAAAAACCGTTACAGGCCGTTACAGCCGTTAGTAACGGCTATAGCGGTAAAATAAAACATTGGGCATCATCCGTGGCCCATAATGAACATACCTACAAATTTTTCAGAAATATCGGCCCAGTAGTTTTGTCTGGAGCGAGTGAACACATTTTGACCACGGACGGACGGACTGACACACAGCATTTCTTCGTTCCCATTCTAAAGTACTCCCTGTTCTATAAACTGGGAGTACAAAAACGATACAAAAAAAAAAAAAAAAAAAACTCGACAAGAACAATAACAAAGAAACAACAACAAGAAACAAAAAATACCAAAAACAAAAAACCAACAAAAAAAAAAAACAAAAAAATGCGAAGGTCATATAAACGTACTCCCAGTTTTCCAAACCGCTTATAAATCAGCCAAGCGCTTTGTGAGATAAGAAATAAAGGCGAAATAACGGTTTTAACGGTTATTTAACCGATGTACACTTTTGAAACTGGTATTTTAGTCCTCACTGGGCTAAAGCCTGTGTACATACCAAATTTCATCCAAATCGGACAATGTCAAGAATAACGGCTTTTAACGGTCAGATTTTGAAACACTGCATGGAAGTGCCATTTGTGTGTGATAACCTTTCTACATACCAAATTGCATTAAAATCCACCTATATATAAGAAATAACGGCAGAATAACGGTTTTTTAACGGTTATATAACCGATATACACTTTTGAAACCAGTATTTTAGTCCTCACTGGGCCAAAGCCTGTGTACATATCAAATTTCATCCAAATCGGACAATATGTCAAGAATAACGGTTTTTAACGGTCAAATTTTGAAACACTATATAGAAGTGCTATTTGTGTCTGATAATCTTTCTATATACCAAATTTCATTAAAATCCACCTATATATAAGAAATAACGGCAGAATAACGGTTTTTAACGGTTGTTTAATCCATTTTCAGCATTACATCACTTACATATGGACAGAGGCTCCAATCTGTCACAAGATCATCCAAACCACTTATAAATTGGAGATACTTCATAAAGAAGACAAACCGTTATTGGCCGTTACAGCTGTTAGTAACGGCTATAGCGGTAAACTAAAACATCGGGCATCATCCGTGGCCCATAATGAACATACCTACAAATTTTCAGAAAGATCGGCCCAGTATTTTGTCTGGAGCGAGTGGAGCACATTTTAACCACAGACACACAGACAGACAGACAGACATACAGACAGCATTTCCTCGTTCCCATTCTAAAGTACCCCTGTTCTATAAGAACTGGGAGTACCAAAAAAAACAACAAAAAACAACCATATCTCTTTTTGGTTTCACCATAATATCCATTAGTTTTTTATACGGCCATTTTTTGTAACGGAGAGTAAAATGGATAGCAGACATAGATCCAGGGCCACAGTTTCTCTTTCTCCTACAATAGATGAAAGAAAGAAAGATTGAAAGAGGGGAAAAAACAGGAAAAAGAAACTAAACAAACCAGTCCCTCGACCAAGCTCATTAATACGACCGGAAATAACGTTCGCGATCCTAACATCCCACCGACTCATTAAAAAAAACCCAACAGAACGGCACAAGCCCAAATCAATCACATGGTGCAGTTTCAAGGTCACGGAGGGTGAAGAAGAGGTGGAGGAGAAGGAGGAGGAGGAGGAGGAGGAAAAAGGAGGAATGGGAGGAAGAGAAAGGCTTCAGAAAGAATATATCTAAGGAAAACAGAAAAAAGGACAAGAGGGAAAAGAATATGAACAGGATACATAGAAAACGTAGGAGGAAGAGAAAAAAGCAGAGAAAGACATTACTAATAAAAGTAGCAGCAGCAGCAGTAGTAGTACCAGTACTAGTAAGTTGTGGTTATTATTGTAGTGGTAGGGGGAGGAGGAGGATGAAGAGGAAGGAGGAGGAAGAGGGGGAGGAAGTGGAAAGACAGAAGAAAAGGAGGAGGAAGTCAGAGGAGGAGAAAGAAGAGAAGGAAGAAGAAAAGGAGGAAAAGAGAATGTCCACGAGAGGAAGAACAAAAGACGAGGGAAAAGCCCCCCAGAGGAAGAAAACGACGAAGACGTCATACAGATATACGGCAGGAAGAGGACAACACAACACAAGTTTCCAATGCCTGTAAAGTCCCAAAGACACACTGGACAGAACAGGTAACAACTATAACTATATATAACCTATAAGATACTGAAGAACGTAAGGTAAGATATATAATTTTGTATTCCATCCTTCGACTGCTGCCAGCATGCTCGGCAGGTGTTGAAAGAAAAAAAAAAGGAGGAAAGATTCTGCCTGTGACCCACCCTTCCATACCAGAGTCTACACTTCTGTAACACATAAACACGCACATGCAGGCATGCACACGCGCGCGCACGCACACAAACATGTGAACATGCATGCGCCCGTTTAGACAGACAAACACACACACACACACACACACACGCACACACGCACGCACAGAGGGTCGGTTTAGCTGCACACACACCATCTCTCAGTCAAGTTTACCTTATTAAATATTTTTTTCCTCATCATCACTGACCTTCACTGTAACCACCGCTCTCCTGAAAGCCTGATCCAGGTTGATATGGATATTTCGTGTCACGCGCAGGTTGATACGGATATTTCGTGACACGCGCAAGTTGATACGGATATTTCGTGTCACGCGCAGGTTGATACGGATATTTCGTGTCACGCGCAGGTTGATACGGATATTTCGTGTCACGCGCAGGTTGATACGGATATTTCGTGTCACGCGCAGGTTGATACGGATATTTCGTGTCACGCGCAGGTTGATACGGATATTTCGTGTCACGCGCAGGTTGATACGGATATTTCGTGTCACGCGCAGGTTGATACGGATATTTTGTGTCACGCGCAGGTTGATACGGATATTTCGTGTCACGCGCAGGTTGATACGGATATTTCGTGTCACGCGCAGGTTGATACGGATATTTCGTGTCACGCGCAGGTTGATACGGATATTTCGTGTCACGCGCAGGTTGATACGGATATTTCGTGTCACGCGCAGGTTGATACGGATATTTCGTGTCACGCGCAGGTTGATACGGATATTTCGTGTCACGCGCAGGTTGATACGGATATTTCGTGTCACGTTTTGTCCATTTTGTCACTTTGGCACACGCTTTGCCGTTCCAGCTCCTTGCTGTCATTGTCAACGAATGGTGCCAGAGCACCGGTTTATAGTTTGCTTAAGTCCAGTCCTCACTGATGCTGGTACTCTTTGCTTTTCAGCATTTTTTCTCTCGATTAATCATTACCGAGTCTCTTAGGCCGGTGAAAGAAGCGCACAAAGTATAAGGAGTGGCTTGGTGCTGCTCCTCTGTCTAACTCTGTGGACCACCTCCAGGTCCTCGGGACGTGTCTGCACACCAACTGTGTCCCTGAAGATCTTGCACACCTTGGTCACACAATCGTCTGCAGTCTCCCTCTCCAGCTCTGGAATTCGAAACACTCGCAGATTCCATCCAGGTGAGTATTGCTACAAATCATTCTGGTCACGCTGGTACTGCCGCCTGATTTTGATTTCTCCTTTGTTTAGAATAGTATACAAAATTTTGAGGGTTTTGCTTTAATGTTATTTCATTATCGCAGCTATCTTTTATAAGATTCTAACAGTAGATTCCGACTCAAGCATTCTACCTTCAGTTCACTTTATTTTGTCCATAAACGTCCTTGTTAGTTCGTTTTTCATTGACGCAATGTCCCTTTTCGAGGCTAAGTCCTGTAAGCCATCAAGTCTTCGGTTAATATTGTCAACGTCAAGCTGGATTTCCATAGCGCACTGCCGTTCTACGCTTCGTTAAGTTATGTGTTTTGCTTTGCTGCTTTTCTTCATCTTCAACTTCGCTCAAGCTGTCGTCGCTTTCGTCGGATGTTGAAGGGTAGTTCCCTTTACTCCTGAGGCTGGTGCTTGTACTTCAAGTGGGACTGCTCATTCCTAGACGACAACGCAGTAATGACCTTCACGCCCAGCGTGAAACACTACCGGCTTAGCATGAGTCGCCATACTTTTTGTCCTCGTCACAGTGAGACTGCGGGCCTGTCACATTGTTCCGTCGCTGATAAACAGAAATAGAAAAAAATAATAGAAATCACATCATGTTGGAAGATGTATCGTTGGATTCGTTGCACCAAGCTCTATCGACACGCACACTGATTGGGAATGGTCGGCGCAGTCGTTTGAAATTCCAACGAAGAGAAACAGCAGAACGCAAAGCTGCGGGGCGTCTTGCCTCAGCGGGGCCGGAAACTCACCCTCTCTGTGCACTGGTGTTTGGATGGTCCGTGGTTCACGTGCGGTCAGGTGGTGAACGCTACGAGAGCAAAAAAAAAAAAAAAAAAAAAAAGAGGCGGGAGGACGGGGGGGGGGGGGGGGGGGGGGGGGGGGAGTGAGTGAGTAAGGGGAAGTGACTGAAACAACAGTGAATTCTCTCTCTCTCTCTCTCTCTCTCTCTCTCTCTCTCTCTCCTTCGTTTTTTTTCCCTTCTTCTCCTACCCCTCCCCGCCCCCCTTTCTTTCCGCTCTTTCCTTTTCTAACTTCTTCTAAGCCCTCTCCACCTTCTTCAGTAGTATAATTAGATGTTAATCTCTCTCTCTCTCTCTCTCTCTCTCTCTCTCTCTTACCCTCCCCGCCCCCCTTTCTTTCCCCTCTTTTCCTTTCCAACTTCTTCTAAGCCCTCTCCAGCTTCTTCAGTAGTATAATTAGGTGTTAAATCTCTCTCTCTCTCTCTCTCTCTCTCTCTCTCTCTTACCCCTCCCGCCCCTTTCTTTCCCCTCTTTTCCTTTCCAACTTCTTCTAAGCCCTCTTAACCTTCTTCAGTAGTATAATTAGATGTTAAATCTCTCTCTCTCTCTTCTCTCTCTCTCTCTCTCTCTCTCTCTCACCCCTCTCTCTCTCTGTCTCACTCTCTTCTTTTTCTTCTTCTTCGTTTTTTTTTCTTCTCTCCCCCCCCCCCCCCCCCCCCCCCCCCCCCCCACCCTCCTTTCTTTCCGCTCTTTTCCTTTCCATCTTGTTCTAAGCCCTCTCCACCTGCTTCAGTTATTATAATTAGACGTTAAATACAGTTGATTCATAACACCCTTCATGAGTTTTGTTTTCTCGTGGGCAAAAAAAAAAGAAGTAAGATGAGATCTGGAAGTCTACGACATCATCATACTTATCATTAGTACCATCATGGGTGTTTTTTTTTTCGTTGTGTCCAACTTTGACACAGCTGTGTTGTGCAATTACTATTCCTGATCTCTTGAAGTGTCGGATATGACAACATGGACTGCTTTTGGAAATACCTGGGAGCTCAACCTTTTTGTTTGGGAAAGTGTGCTGAAATAGTAAATGTCTGACTCTTTATTTTACTCGTACTGGATCATTAACATACAGTCTTATGATAGTATGAGAAAAAACGTATTAATTATTGCCAAGTTTACATATTGGTCATGGCAATGAACGTAATGTACTTAGAGTTATGATCTGTCTTTTTGTACGTATGTATACTATGCATATAGTACGAAACGGACTTTCTCGAGAGGATTGAACAAGCCACAGCAGATGAGTACTACTAATACTATCTTTTTTCCCCCTTATTGATTTTCAAACAATTCAGACTCTTCTGGGCTGGTTGTCGAGCGAATGCCATCCGTCATGTTAAATCTTTTATGGTACGCCATTCAGACTATCCTGAATAAGTGCGTGTGTGTTATGATTCATAAAACAACATGCA
>CM031602.1:59179807-59182307 GCA_018398815.1 Conus ventricosus
AAATACTCGATTTCTTATTAAGCAAGGCCTTGGTGCATTCTTTATTGGTGTGCAGCCTGTGAGACGGGTTTTTTTTTTATATGGGGGGGGGGGGGGGGGGGGGGAGGAGGAGGAGAAAGAAAGGAGTGTTGAAGGCAGAATGGAGGGAAGGAGTGGAGAATAGGGAGGTGGTGGGACGTGCGCAGTGTTGGGTCGGGGTTGGAGGGCCGTGTGCTGTGAGAGAGACAGAGAGAGAGAGAGGGGTGGTGGTGGTGGGGTGGTGGTGGTGGTGGTGCATCCTTACTGTTGTGGAAGGCTGGGGGGGGGGGGGGGAGGTGGGGGGGGGGGGGGGAGGGCTGTGGCCGGCTGCTGGTGGTTGTCATGGTGGTGGCGTGAATGGCAGTTGTTGTTGAGAGTCTGCCCCACTCATTCCCGAACACACACACACACACACACGCACGCACGCACGCACACACACACACACAACACACACACACCACACACACACACACACACACACACACACACATATATATCAATATCATATACGTGTATGCGTGGTGTGTACATGCGTGCGTGCGTGCGTGTGTCTATGCGCGCGCGTGCGTGTGTGCGTGGTGTGTGTGTGTGTGTGTGTGTGTGTGTGTGTGTGTGTGTGTGTGTGTGTGTGTGTGTGCGTGCATGCATGCGTGTATGTGTGTGCGTGTGTGTGCGTCCTATGAAAGTACGACTGAGAATATAATTGTTAGTTTGCCTGCACACACACACACACACACACACACACACACACACACACACAGAGAGAGAGAGAGAGGGGAGAGAGAGAGAGAGAGAGAGAGAGAGAGAGAGAGAGAGAGAGAGGAGAGAGTGACAGAGACAGAGGGGGAAATAAACGTACATTACATGATTTCTTAACTCTCTCTCTCTCTCTCTCTCTTCTCTCTCTCTCTCTCTCTCTCTCTCTATCTGTCTGTCTGTCTGTCTGTCTCTCTCTCTCTCTCTGTGTGTGTGTTAAAGCCCTTCTTTATTCCAAGCAAAAATAAATCGGCATGGAAGTTTCCGTTTACAACGAAAATGAAACACGTGCCACATTATTAATAAAGATAATTGCTTGACGCTGGTTGCGACTGCTCTCATGATCGCATCATCCTCTTTTGTTTCTTTGTTCACTTCAAGGTTTCTTCGCCGGCTGCTTGCTTTGTTTATTCCTCTCCTCCTCCTCCTCTATTTGCGGGTTGTGTGTTGTAGGGTTAGTGTAGGGACTTTGGTGTGGTAGTGTTAGTTCTCCCTGTTGCATCTTTCTGTGTGAATTGTAGGGATGGTACTGTTATTTCTCCCTGTTGCATCTTTCTGTGTGAATTGTAGGGATGGTAGTGTTAGTTCTCCCTGTTGCATCTTTCTGTGTGAATTGTAGGGATGGTACTGTTATTTCTCCCTGTTGCATCTTTCTGTGTGAATTGTAGGGATGGTAGTGTTAGTTCTCCCTGTTGTATCTTTCTCTGGAGTTCTTATGTACTCTCTCTTTTCTTCACATTTTTGTTGTCGTTATCGTCGAAACCGCCTTTCTCTTTCCTTCTCATTTTTTTTTTTCTCCCTCTTTCTTGCTTTCCTTTTATCTTTGATAAATAAGATGTCATAATGCCATTAAGGGACAGCGAAGACGCTGCATCGAAAGACACACACACACACACACACACCCCACACAACACACACACACACCCCTTGGGATAGAAGAAATCTTATCATGAAGAAGGGAAAAGGGAGGTAATGGAGAGAGGAGGGGAGGAAGGGGAAGAAGGGTGTGTGCGTGAAAAGATGAGGAAAGATGTCCTTGGGAGGAACGGAAGACGGTTACGAGAAGGGAGTGACGGGGGCGGGGAGGAGGTAGGTGGGGGTGGGTGGCCGGGGGGTGAGGGTGGGGGTGGGGGTTGGGGGGTTGGGGCGGGGAGATGATACGGAGCTGGCAGGAGCACGTTACTCTGATGAGGGAGAAGGAGAGGTAGACTGGAGCACCCCCTCCGCACCCCCTTCCTCCCCCTTGTTTATGAAAGAAGCCTGTGTGATAATGATTAAAAAAAAAAAGAAAAAAAGAGTAAATTTCTGTGCACGTGCGCACCGGGTATCTTTCTCTTTCCAGGCCACTGTCCTAGTTTTAGTTTTAGTTTTATAATTGCCCAACCATCCGCAGAGGGTTCTCAGTTTACGCAACAATTTACATCATCTGCCAGCCATTGCACGTGTGTTTTCTCCGTAATAAGTTAAAAAAACAAAACAAAAAAGTTCTAAAATATTAATTAATACAACGGAAAATACATCCCAGAGGGCCACACTGGAAATAACACCGCAGAACAGACAGCTCATGCCCATTCCAAGGGAGTGAATTCTCACTGCCTAGTTGCCAACCTTAAAAAGAAAAAAAAGTAAAACCCAGTCTCTTCATAATTCAAACAAGAGAAGAAAAAAAAAAACGACCTTCTTGTAACAAATACACATAAATTGACGAGAAGAGCTGAAAAAAAAT
>CM031602.1:59184807-59189807 GCA_018398815.1 Conus ventricosus
TTGTATCTTATACCTGTTTTTTTTTCAATAAATGGAATTTGAACCAACACAATTGCGTAGCATGAAATAAGCGTGTTTTGAGAATCTAGAATCTGACATATTAACACGTTTGAACCAGTGCCTTAAAGCTGAAACACAATATGGATATACAGCGGATATCTTCCTGTTTCTCCACAAAAGAATTGATTTGGAGTTTTACTTGACAGGTCAAGCAAATAAGTGAACGGATTCATTTATGGACAACTTAGATTTCAGCTGCAAAAACATCGGTTTTCACTTGAGAATCAAACAACGGAAAAGAGAAAGAAGCATCGAAAACATCCTAGAGACCACACAGATTCCATGAGGTCAATACTCTGGCCATAGCTTTGTTAGCATATTCTTCAACAAGCGCAATCGTCAGACAGTTTAGTAGTCAAAATCAAGCCTAGATATTTACATCTGTCAACAGCTTCTGAGGTTTCTCCATCAGAGAACGCTCGACACACTCAACAAGATGACCGCCGTTCCTAAACACCATCACTTTACCATTGTTTGTTTTAACTTGGAGGCTCTTGTAAGATTGTTTATTTGTTGTTTTTTGTTGTTGTTGTTGTTTTTTTTTAGTCCTGAGGAAAACGAAGACAACTAACATGACATCAGCTAATAAAAGTAATGTACAAACAAACAAACAAAGAAACAAACAAAGAAACAAACAAAGAAACATGTCCCCACTGTCTCGTAAAAGCTGTAAACCATGTTTACCGTTTCCATGTATATTATAACCACTTCGGAAATGAGAATGGAAAAGATTGATGGGTAAAGCACATACCCCTGCTCAACACCCTGCGGACGCAGAAAGAATTTAAAACATTTGAGCACCCCGTCAAGAACAAGATTCGACTGAGTTTTCGACATGCTAGTACATTCAGGGGATGTTTTAATTTGTTGCAGATTTGCTATTATTGTCTCTCTGTCTGCTGCGTCGAAGGCTTTTTGTAGTCAACAAAGGCGACGAAAACTTCGCCTCCTCTTGTTCTTTCTCTACCGCCGCTAGTGTGAATACGTGACCAATTGTACAAAAAGCTTTTTCGGAAACCTGCCTGTTCCTTTCTCATTCTGTCTTCAGATTCTGCCCTCGAACAAGACAGGAGTTTGTTTACCCTGAGAGAGAGAGAGAGAGAGAGAGAGAGAGAGAGAGGAGAGAGAGAGAGAGAGAGGAGGAGAGAGAGAGAGAGAGAGAGAGAGGGGGGGCATGGTCAAACAACTTGAGTTGCAGAACTAAATCTCTCTCACACACACAATCCACCCATACACTCCTCCTTGTGTTAACATCCCTTCCTTCTATCCCTCCCCCCACCCTTCCCCATGGCCTCTTTGTCTGTCTCTGACACTAATGGATACGCAGGGGTAATCTTTCCGATCTACTTACCCCAGGAAACATCATGATCCACTTCTGGACAATCGATACACTCCACTAACCTATCACTTCTTCCAGCATCAAATCTGAGAGAGAGAGAGAGAGAGAGAGAGAGAGAGAGAGAGAGAGAGAGAGAGATGGAGAGAGAGAGAGAGAGAGTAGGAGGGAGGGGGGAGGGAGGCATGGCAGAAGACCAAAGAGGGAAAGAGGAGAGGGATGTAATTATAGGATAAGTGCCGTGACACGCGCCTACAGGCAAGAACATGCAAACGCAAGCGCGCAAGTGTGCAAGTGCGCACGCACGCGCAAATACACACACATATACACAAAAATCCCTTTGCACTCACCTACCTTCACATACACGCACGCACGCACGCACGCACGCACGCACGCACGTACACACACACACACACACACACACACACACACACACACACACACACACACACCTTTCACTTTCTTTCCTTTGCTGTTCTCCTGTCAAATGACAAGCGGAAAAACAAAACAAAATCATAATCACCCTGCCAATTTTCATCTTGAACATAAACAAACAAAAACACCACCAACGTGTCACCATAAAAATAGCGCGGGTAATTGGCCCCTTCGAAAGGAAAACGGCGCTCTTAACGACCTAGCCACGCGCGCTTTTTGTCTCACTGCCGCCATGTCATAATCTATAATCGACAACTGGCGTTTTCCGCTTGTCAAAGGCAGCCAAGGATGCCACTATTTTGGGGTGTTAGAGGGGCGGAAATGGTGCTGGGTTCGGGGAAGGGGAGGAGGAGGGGGGGGGGGGGAGGCCAGGGGGAGAATGATCAGAAGATAAAGATAGCCGTTATCTATTTCATGCAGTTCGTTGAAGGAAGAGAAAAAGGAAGGAAGGAAGGAAGGAAGGTAAGTGTTGAGGTGAGAAGGAATGATAAGGGGGTGGTAATTGAGGGGGAAAGGAGAGAAAGGTTTGTCGTTGAGGAAGAAAGAAAGCAAGGGAAGTGTTGAGGACGAATGAATGAGAAGAAGGGGGGGGGGGGGGGGGAGGGTGGGGGGGCTGGTAGTTGAGGAGGAAAAGAGGGAAAGATGTGTGTGTGTGTTTGTTGAGAAGGCAGCAGGGGACATGTCGGTTTTGAGGAGAAAGGAGGGGAAGGGTTGATGGTTTTGGGAAAGGGAATGGTGGGGTGAGGGGGGGGGGGGGGGACGTTAAGGCGCTGATAGCTGATGAAGAAGGAAGAGAGGTAAATGGTCACTTTGAAGAAGGAGGAATAGCTCTGGTTGTTGAGGAAGGTAGGGGGAGGGGGAGAAGGGGGAGAGGGGGTGGCCGTTACTGATGGAAAAAGCGTCCCCGAAGCTGGAGTATAGCTGCATTAACGGCGAGATAAAAAAAAAAAGGTCATACACACAAAACTCCACTCCCTTTGTTGGGCAGATGGGATTAATCCTTGCCTGTCTCTACAGGGAGTGTGTCCCCAGAAGTACCAGCCTGTGTACATAAAAAAATGATAGAGAAAGGAAGGA
This sequence comes from Conus ventricosus, assembly GCA_018398815.1. Classification (NCBI taxonomy): domain Eukaryota; kingdom Metazoa; phylum Mollusca; class Gastropoda; order Neogastropoda; family Conidae; genus Conus; species Conus ventricosus. The sequence continues at coordinate 59,187,716 of CM031602.1, forward strand.
AGGAGTTGGTCGTTGACAAAGAAAGGAAGGAAGGAGTTGGTCGTTGACAAAGAAAGGAAGGAAGGAGTTGGTCGTTGACAAAGAATGGAAGGAAAATTGGTCGTTGACAAAGAAAGGAGGGATGGGGTTGGTCGTTGACAAAGAAAGGAGGGAAGGAAGGGGTTGGTCGTTGACAAAGAAAGGAAGGAAGGAGTTGGTCGTTGACAAAGAAAGGAAGGAAGGAGTTGGTCGTTGACAAAGAAAGGAAGGAAGGAGTTGGTCGTTGACAAAGAAAGGAGGGAAGGAGTTGGTCGTTGACAAAGAAAGGAAGGAAGGAGTTGGTCGTTGACAAAGAAAGGAGGGAAGGGGTTGGTCGTTGACAAAGAAAGGAAGGAAGGAGTTGGTCGTTGACAAAGAAAGGAAGGAAGGAGTTGGTCGTTGACAAAGAAAGGAGGGAAGGGGTTGGTCGTTGACAAAGAAAGGAAGGAGTTGGTCGTTGACAAAGAAAGGAAGGAAGGAGTTGGTCGTTGACAAAGAAAGGAGGGAAGGGGTTGGTCGTTGACAAAGAAAGGAGGGAAGGGGTTGGTCGTTGACAAAGAAAGGAGGGAAGGGGTTGGTCGTTGACAAAGAAAGGAGGGAAGGGGTTGGTCGTTGACAAAGAAAGGAGGGAAGGGGTTGGTTGTTGACAAAGGAAGGGAGGAGTTGGTCGTTGACAAAGGAAGGAAGGAGTTGGTCGTTGACAAAGGAAGAAAGGAGCTGGTCGTTGACAAAGGAAGAAAGGGGTTGGTCGTTGACAAAGAAAGGAAGGAAGGAGTTGGTCGTTGACAAAGGAAGGAAGGGGTTGGTCGTTGACAAAGGAAGGAAGGAGTTGGTCGTTGACAAAGGAAGGAAGGGGTTGGTTGTTGACAAAGGAAGGGAGGAGTTGGTCGTTGACAAAGGAAGGAAGGAGTTGGTTGTTGACAAAGGAAGGAAGGAGTTGGTTGTTGACAAAGGAAGGGGTTGGTCGTTGACAAAGGAAGGGGTTGGTCGTTGACAAAGGAAGAAAGGAGCTGGTCGTTGACAAAGGAAGAAAGGAGCTGGTCGTTGACAAAGGAAGGGAGGAGTTGGTCGTTGAGAAAGGAAGGAAGGGGTTGGTTGTTGACAAAGGAAGGAAGGAGTTGGTCGTTGACAAAGGAAGGAAGGGGTTGGTTGTTGACAAAGGAAGGAAGGAGTTGGTCGTTGACAAAGGAAGGAAGGGGTTGGTTGTTGACAAAGGAAGGAAGGAGTTGGTCGTTGACAAAGGAAGGGGTTGGTCGTTGACAAAGGAAGGAAGGGGTTGGTTGTTGACAAAGGAAGGAAGGAGTTGGTCGTTGACAAAGGAAGGAAGGAGTTGGTCTTTGACAAAGGAAGGAAGGAGTTGGTCGTTGACAAAGGAAGGAAGGAGTTGGTCGTTGACAAAGGAAGGAAGGAGTTGGTCGTTGACAAAGGAAGGAAGGAGTTGGTCGTTGACAAAGGAAGAAAGGAGTTGGTCGTTGACAAAGGAAGGAAGGAGTTGGTCGTTGACAAAGGAAGGAAGGAGTTGGTCGTTGACAAAGGAAGGAAGGAGTTGGTCGTTGACAAAGGAAGGAAGGGGTTGGTTGTTGACAAAGGAAGGAAGGAGTTGGTCGTTGACAAAGGAAGGAAGGGGTTGGTTGTTGACAAAGGAAGGAAGGAGTTGGTCGTTGACAAAGGAAGGAAGGAGTTGGTCGTTGACAAAGGAAGGAAGGGGTTGGTTGTTGACAAAGGAAGGAAGGAGTTGGTCGTTGACAAAGGAAGGAAGGGGTTGGTTGTTGACAAAGGAATGGAGGAGTTGGTCGTTGACAAAGGAAGGAAGGGGTTGGTTGTTGACAAAGGAAGGGAGGAGTTGGTCGTTGACAAAGGAAGGAAGGGGTTGGTTGTTGACAAAGGAAGGGAGGAAGGAAGGGGTTGTCGTTGACAAAGAAAGGAGGGATGGGGGGTGGTGGTTGACGAAAAAGGAAGGGAAATGGTTGGTGGTTGGGCACACACATTCACACATTCTCTCTCTCTCTCTCTCTCTCTCTCTCTCTCCTCTCTCTCTTCTCTCTCTCTCACCCCACACACACACACACACACA
>CM031602.1:59197307-59199807 GCA_018398815.1 Conus ventricosus
TTGAGAATAGACGCCAGGTTGGAAAAAAAAGCTGGGATTAATATTTGTTGATGACTTGGGGTGGGGGGGTGGGGGGGGTGGGGTGGGGGTGGGGGCTGGATGTAAGGTGAACGAAAATGATGGGAATGACACTAATGAATGAGCTGGGAGTGGAAAGGTTCATAAAGAGAGAAGAATGAACGCGAAACAATGACTGGAGAACAGACTACAGACGTACAACCAGCTAGAGATTCGTGATAATCAGTGATTTGGTGGCAGCGATCAGGCTGAGGCGCTGTGCCGTGTGCATTTGCAGACTGAAGGGCGATTTCATCATTCGAACTGTTTATACTCAACAAAGAAACACACAGAGAAACAGAACAAAATTAACCCCACCAAACAAAACTGGGAAGCTAGAAAGAGGCTGGGTGTGGTGCTCTGGTTTATATACCAAGACCCAATTCAGGAGCAGAACCCGGGCAAGAAATCTTAAATAATGTCAGCGAACCGCCAAGAGAAACGTGGCCAAACGAGTCACAAGACGAAACACGACGCGTTTCGACCTCTGAGGTCTTCTTCAGGCAAGACACAAACGAACAGGACAGTGACAATGAACGAATTTGGCACTTAGCTTAGATCTCTTCAGCGCAAGGCGTTCCAATTCTATTTGTTTGTGTCTTGCCTGAAGAAGACCTGAGAGGTCGAAACGCGTTTGTTTTGTCTTGTGACTCGTTTGTCCACGTTTCTCTTGGCGGTTCGCTAACATTTATTTAAGATTTGTTTAGATTTCCGCCTGCAGTCGTCTCACTTTGCAACTGGGCAAAACAATTTGCATACTTTTTGCATGGTGTTTTTATCTTTTTTGGGGGGGGGGGGGGGGGGGGGGGGCGGAGGGGGGGGGGGGGGGTGGAGAGAGAGGAGGGAGGGAAAGTGGTGGGTGGGTGGGTGGTGGGGAAGCCTGTTTTTCCAAACAGGTGTGTGACACGAAGCGTTTCCCGCCTTGCAGCAGTCTGGGCTTTCACAGACACCATGGTAACAGCAGCCAGCAGGAAGAGCCAAAAAAAAAAAAAAAAAAAAAAAAAAGGAAGAGGGACAAGGAAAGGAGAGAGGAAGAACGGACATGAGGAAGGAAGGTATAGCAATGGAGGAAGGAAGGAAGGAAGGGAAGGAAGAAGGAAGAAAGAAATGAAGGAAGGAACTGAGGAAGAAAAAGAGCCAGGAAGAAGAGTGACAAGGAAGGAAGGAAGGAAGGAAGGAAGGAAGGAAGGAAGGAAGGAAGACCAGACATGATGAAGGAAGAAAGGAAGGAAAGGTGAAGGAAGGAAGGAAGGAACTGAGAAGGAAAATGAACAAGGAAGGAAGCGAACGTGGAAGCAGTAAGAAAATAGAAGCGACCGAAGGTATGAGAGAAAAAAAAAAGAGAGAGAGAAATGAATAAACAAATGATCGAAAGCGAGGAACGAAAGAAGGAAAGACTGATTGGAGAGGGTTAAAAGGGGAACGGGGGTGGGGGGGGGGGGGGGGGTGGGGGGGGGGGGTGGGGGGGGGGGGGGAAACAACAAACAACAACAGTGAAAAGAATACGAAAGGAAAAGGTTGAAGGCAATGAAGGAAGAAGAAAAGGTTGAAGGCAATGAAAGAAGAGAAGAATGAAAGAAGAGAAGAATGAAAATAAATAAATAAATAAATAACTGGAAGGAAGGAAGAAAAGCAAGGAGAAGAGAAAGAACAGTAAATCCACCGAGCGTCAGAAAGCCTCAAATTACGTAAAAAAAACTATTCTCAATTTCCCCCCCACCCCTTCTTCGTACACCTACTCCTACACCCCAGTTCCATTCCCCCCCCCCCTCCCCCCCCCCATCACCCTTTATCCCCCACCCCTTCTCCTCTTTCCCTTCCCTGTCCTAGCTCCTCCCATCACTGCAATCTCCCCATCCCACTACACTTATCAGAAGGGGGTGTCCCGCAATGGTGCCAACACTGCCGACGCATCTTCATCAATTTTTCATTCCTACTGTTACTCTAGGGGACCGCGAGAGAGAGAGAGAGAGAGAGAGAGAGAGAGAGAGAGAGAGAGAGAGAGAGAGAGAGAGAGAGGAGAGAGAGAGAGAGAAGAGAGAGAGAAGAGAGAGAGAGAGAGAGAGAGAGAGAGAGAGAGAGTGTGTGTGGAGGGGGATGGGGGTGGGAGAAATGGAGGGCAATGGGCAGGGCAGGGGGGGGGGGGGGGGGAGGGCGGAAGGGGGAGAGGAGGAGGGAGATGGAAGGAGGGTGTGGACGGGGAGGGGGGGGGGGGAGGGCAGGGAAGAGATAAGAATAGTGACTGACGGCAGGAGATGGAACTCTTTCAACAATTCTTGTCTGCCTGTCTGTCTATCTGTCTGCCTGTCTGTCTGTCTGTCTGTCTGTCTTTCTCCCTCACTCTTTTCCCGTCCCTCCCCTACTACCCCCCTTCCCGTGTGTCTCACTGTCTGTATTTCTCACTTGCTGCGTGTGTACGCGCAACATCAGTTCTGCCGTGTGT
>CM031602.1:59204807-59227307 GCA_018398815.1 Conus ventricosus
CAGTTTGGAAGGTCATCGGTTTGGTTCCCCTCACTGGAGGAATGTCTTTGTTGGATGCTTTCGGTGCCGCCATCTCCTGCACAGAAGTCAGTGCACCATGGGCTGAAGTTGGAAGAATGAACCATACAGTCGATCGAGTTTCACCCATTTGCTGGACGCGATTTTAAGAACGTTGATCACATTTCCTGACCAACACTTCATGTGTCTGCATATCTCGGGCCTGGTTGACGGCGAAACATACTTCAAAGGGAGCGCCGAGTTCAGTCCTACCATGTGGTCTGTCATGTGATGTAGCCTCACATGGCGACTGTCATGTGATGTAGCCTCACATGGCGACTGTCATGTGATGTAGCCTCACATGGCGACTGTCATGTGATGTAGCCTCACATGGCGACTGTCATGTGATGTAGCCTCACATGGCGACTATCATGTGATGTAGCCTCACATGGCGACTGTCATGTGATGTAGCCTCACATGGCGACTGTCATGTGATGTAGCCTCACATGGCGACTGTCATGTGATGTAGCCTCACATGGCGACTGTCATGTGATGTAGCCTTACATGGCGACATGTGACGTTCCGTCGCGTACGCCTTTATTTGAAACAAAGCATTTCCCTAGGTAGGGAAGAGACAAGGTAAAAGAAAGGATAATTTAAGTGGCCTGACCAGCGTGATCGGTGTCGCTGGTGGCTATAGACGTAGGGTGATTATTGGTTGAATGGACGGACGTTGTCCATTGGTCAAGTAACCAAGCGCTGGTAATGCGTAGAGTTAAACGAGAACTCACTTATTATGTAAGCAGAAAGAGCGCAGGAGGGAAAAATAAGGTATAGGAAGGAGATGGCTTGGGGACACTGACCAGACACTGACCAGACAGGTTGTTTGGAGCTTGCAGAACGAGATTCACCTGTATTCTACCATTACCAGGTGAGGTACAGACAGATGGGGAGAGAAGAGAGAGAGAGAGAGAGGTTAAGAAAAGGGAAAAAGGGAAAAGAATTTATCATTATTCAGATTTTGAAATAGATTACTTACACGGACTTCATTCGTGTTTCAGCCCTTCCCGGTGCTGTGGCAGCACCAGTAATGGTACAGGCGACTGAGGCAGTCGCAGAAGTATTCGGGCTACAGGGCTGGGTCAGCACCTAATTGTGAAGAAGACTGCGACAGTCGTGAGAGAATTTAAAGAATTTGTCATGTTGACCCACAATGAATATTGATTGCCCCTGGATCGGAACTCAGATAATATTCCTATATTTTAAGCCACCTTTTTGATTCTTCTTTGAAAAAAAAATACATTGTTTCTCCAGTGAGGAGAAGAAACCGTTTTAAACGATATATTTATGAACTACTATGTATAATGAGATGAAATTTGGTCCCAGCTAGTGATCTGTGGAATGTTTGTACCTCCACTGGAGTGGAGGAACATAAGATTGAAAGATTTGAAAAGTTGATTATTGTTTAGTAAATTATTCCCGGAGAGGACGGGGAGAAGAAGAGTTATTGTAGTGCGCCTTCTGGTTGTTTGGAGAGATTGCGTATGCACGGAGAGATTGCGTATGCATGGAGTGAATGCTGAGCTGAGTGCGTGCATGCATTTGTGCTCAGTGTGACATAGTCTCAGGGCTAGAATGGAACTCTCTAAGGCATCACATGATTCCCGTCCTCAATGATCACCACAAACACCTTTTGTGAGCCATCATGCCCTGTTCTCATGGGTGACCCTGTCTTGATTTCTCTCTACGTCGAAACCAATCTTGATTTCATGTCGAAGTCCGAAGTCTTCTGTTTCTGCCAGCTTATAGGTACTGTTGTTGGATGGAGCATAGTGGCTCCCTCTCCAGGGAGACGCTCATTCACTCTGACTCCACGACTAAGCAAATAATTATTGTCAACAGTTGGGCTCTCAGTGGGTAGAGTACTGTATATTATTGATCCTGTTGGGCTCTCAGTGGGTAGAGTACCGTTATGTTATAGATCCAGTTGGGCTCTCAGTGGGTAGAGTACTGTACATTCGCGATCCAGCTGGGCTCTCAGTGGGTAGAGTACTGTATGTTATAGATCTAAAGAGGCCCCACTGAACATCCTGACTTGTAATTGGGCAGAAGGGCTGTGTCATCTAGTTTTTTTAGTCGGTTTCTTCATGACAACTTGATACTTCTAGCTCCCTGTGGATTGTGGTGCTGGGGCAGTGACAGGACAATCCAGATGTGGCTGTGTTAGGAGGAACTGGAAGGAGCAGTTCTCAGCGACATCAATGACGGCACACAGAATATGACACAACTACAAAAAAACAAATGTTCAGAGCCAGCTAAACAAATCTGAGAGCGAGAGAGATAGACAGATAGATAGATAGATAGATAAACAGACAGATAGATAGATAGATAGATAGATAGAGAGAGAGAGAGAGAGAGAGAGAGGAGAGAGAGAGAGAGAGTCTGAGTGATTTAATGATAAGACCACAGTACCATTTCAGCAGGTAAGCACGCATTTGGATATAATCTCTTCCCGAAACAAAGCAGAACAAAACAACACAGAACAAGTATACTGTGCACAAACAGAAACGGATACTTTTTTCGCTGAAAATATTAAGGAAAAGTTTGACAGAAACATGCCCGTATAGCAGGGAACACCGTCCAGTGCGAATAGTCAGACATAATAAATAGACGTAACAGTAGATTGATGTCTTATTTCTTCTGTGGTTGTAATATCTTGAATGCTAAATGACTCATGAAATGACTGAAATAAAAATATGCGTTTCTTTTTGTGCATAGTATAGATAAACACCCACAGTTCCCACCCCACTCCCATTTCCCAACACCAGAAATATACTAGGCCCTCAGGCGTGACAGATCATCTTATCCATGCTAAACTTCGGCCCAAGAGTAACAACCCCACAGGCGACAGACTGCGTGTTGTCGACCCAAATGCTAAACCTGCAGCTTTATCAACAGGGTCACCAAGAGTGTTCAGTTCTATGTCCGTGTGCCTGCCAGCTGCAAGACGATGTCTCCATTCTCTCACGCTCTTTATGCAACACACTGTTATGTTGAAGAAACCTTGGGTAAACGTTTCAAAGAACATGGGAGAGACAACAACCTGTAGCACAACACCAGCTGCTGAACATTTCATCACTTCAGGACACCGTTGGCTCATGTGGAAATCGCATCTGGAGCTTCTAATTACACGTTCTCAAGTGGGTTCGAGGCACGCACGAATACGTGGTGTTGGTTGTTTTCGACTGTCATTGACCGTGTTGGTTTTCGGCGGACATAAACGATGTCACTGCCAACTCGAACGTGACTCAAGCCTGACCGAGACTGTAGTGGACAGCACCGTACAATGGCGGTGTATACTTTACGGGCGAGAGCTCCGGAATTTCACACAGAGGAATACGTTCTGACGATCAACTTATGCGACACATGATTGAAAAATTGACAAGTTATTCACTGACCGAATCACGTCTTGTCCATGAAATCTGCATACACGTTTCCATTCTCGTCATGATCATGAACATGCACAAGGCACACTGAGTAGGAAAGAGAAAGGGAGGGAAGTGGGGAGAGGAGCTGGCTGTCACTGATATCAAGCAATGCCGTCAGTTCACCAATGCACTGTGATCAACATGGAATGGAACGGATCAGCTGGGTCTTCCAATGCCGAGGGCACTGACAGGGCAATATTGCCCAGTAAGACCCCAACACAGACAGGGCGTCCCAACAATAGGAAGATCGGGTCAGGGCCAGTCATCAGTTGAGGCGGATTTCAGACCTGCACGTGCAAGTCGGCGTCTCAGGGGCTTAGGAGCATGGGCCTGGATGGCAGCAAATGAAGCGGCAAGTTGCAGACCCCGTTATTTCATGTGACACACGGTTTTACATTCTGATGCTTTTCGTCTGCAGCGTATCATTGACATGCATGAGGCTTTGCTGTCATTTGTTGTTGTTGTTTTGCTCCTTCACAGATTTCCTTTTTCTCTAGCAAATAAGATTGTGCCCCCCCCCCCCCCCCCCCTGGTAAGACCTGCCAATACATGGCAGGGGAGGAAAGAAAGTGGGGGGGGGGGGGGGTGTAGGAAAGGGCTGGAGAGAAGGAAAGAGGTGGGCAGTGGGGGTGGGGGTGGGGTGGATCGTTGGGTGTGGAGACTTCTGAGTGGAGATGTGACAAACTGGGCATCTGATCTTTTCCATTTCTTTCTTTCTGATTCTTATTTCAATTTCTTGTACGCTTGGTTGTTTTGGACTGTGATTGGTTATGTTGGTTTGCGGCGAACATAAACAATGTATTTGCCAACTCGAATGTGACTTAAGCCTGTCTCATAACGTTCATTCCTTGGAAACCATGGAACGACATACTGGCGGACAGCATTGTACAATGGCAGTGCTTTGTTTACAGGCGAGGCGGCCGAATTTCACACCGAGAAATGGGTTTTGACGATCGGATTACACAATACATAACTGGAAAATTCACAAGTTATTTACTGACTGAATCACCTCTTGTCCATGAAATCTGCATTCACGTTTCCTTTTCATTGTGATCGTGAACATGCACAAGGCACAGCGGGGAGCAAAGAGAAGGGGACAGAGAACATGCACAAGACACAGCGGGGAGCAAAGAGAAGGGGACAGAGAACATGCACAAGACACAGCGGGGAGGAAAGAGATGGGGACAGAGAACATGCACAAGGCACAGTGGGAGGAAAGAGAAGGGGACAGAGAACATGCACAAGGCACAGCGGGAGGAAAGAGTGGGGACAGAGAACATGCACAAGACACAGCGGGGAGGAAAGAGAAGGGGACAGAGAACATGCACAAGGCACAGCGGGAGGAAAGAGAAGGGGACAGAGAACATGCACAAGGCACAGTGGGAGGAAAGAGAAGGGGACAGAGTGGCGTAGAGGAGAGCTGGCTGTCACTGATATCAAGCAATGCCGTCAGTCCACCAATGCACTGTGATCAACATAGAATGAAACGGATCAGCTGGGTCTTTCAATGCCGAGGGCACTGACAGGGCAATATTGCCCAGTAAGACCCCAACACAGACAGGGCGACCCAACAATAGGAAGATCGGGTCAGGGCCAGGCATCAGATGAGGCGGATTTGAGACCTGCACGTGCAAGTCGACATCTCAGGGGCTTAGGAGCATGGGCCTGGGTGGCGGCGGATGAACCTGCTCGGTGCAGACCCCGGTATTGCACGTGGCCACACGGTTTTACATTCTGATGCTTCTCGTCTGCAGCGTATCAATTGACATGCATAAGGGTTGGCTGTAAATCTTGTTGTTGTTGTGGTGGTGGTCCTTCACAATTTTTCTATTTCTTTTCAAAATAAAATTGTTCTTTTCCTGGGCAAGAGCTGCCAGTACGGTTGCAGTGGAGGGAAGGACGGGGGTGGAGGGAGGGAGGGAGGACTGGAGAAAAGAAAAGAGGTGGGGAGTGTGGGGTGGGTCGTTGGGTGCGCAGGCCTCTGAGCTGAGCGGAGATGTGACTAACTGGGGCATCGGGTTTCTTCCATTTTTTTTTCTGATCCTTATTTTAATTTCTTGTGTCGATCGTTGTTTTTTCTTTTGGTGCTTTGGTTTGTTTGTTTGTTGTCGTAGGTTTGAAATTGTGGTATTGATCAGCAGAAATGTATACATACAGTTTTTTTTTTCATCTCTCAACATGAGTTCTTTACGTCTGTTGATAAAAGTTCTCTCTCTCTTCTCTATGACAGCTGATACGTATTCATTTTGACAAAGATACGTGCATGTGTATGATGTCAGGAAGGCAGAGCGGAGTGATAAACAAACCTTTTGAACTTAAGTATAAGCAACTGTAAGATTTAATCCACGTCCCATTTGTCATTATTCTGTGGTCATCAACATATAGAGGAAATGGTGGGTGGAGAGAGGAGAAGAGGGGTTTAGAATGCACAGGAAAACTGTCCATTACTAAATTAACGTAATCCACTAAATCATCGATCACCTAATCAACATTTAGAATTTTTCAGTTCTATGCGAGATGATTTTTCTCCCTTGTATATCTCTCTTTCTCAACCATCCACCAACTTTCTACTCAAAGAGGTCAGGAATTGTGGATATCTAACAACACAGAGCTCTTGTTGACCTGGATATGGGACGGAAGGAATATCATTTAACAAATGCATTTAACAAATCAAATTTCACTTTCCAACGTTTATCAGTTAATTCATTCATAGTCAGTTCAACTGCAATGATGATTTCAAACTTTATATGAATTAGAAATTTGCCGTTTGGCGATTAGATCAATGGTAGCAATAGAACAAGCAAACAGACAGAATGAAAAAAAAAAAAAAACGATATGGAGAGAATGGTAGAATGACACTGGACACTTACAAAAAAAGATCTTCTTCACTTTAAGAATAAAACATTTCAAAAATCGAAAACGATTTAACACTGAAAACAGACGGACGACGCACGTTAAACAACTCGCACCGAGCACAATCAAGTAAAATGCACGTAACTGCCAATTTGGCATTATACATAAACATAATTTCTCTACAAATACTTAATTGTAAAACTCGAATATGTAACATGGACGCCCAACTTCGGGTAAACTTCGAACGAACTCGTTCATTCAATTGTAATCAGCTCACGTCAGAGAGGATGAAAAACTGCCCATGAGTCGTCTTTCCTCCTTTTCACAATGTTGAAGATTTCCATCAGTAACAATCACCAAGGCAGTTCAACTACGTTTGATTTTTTTTTTCTTGCTGGAGAGAAGGCGGACAACGTGGCAAGTTCTCTCACTTAGGTCTAGTACAGAACGTGCTTGTTTTCTGTACCTCATTCTCTCTCTTTCTACCGCTTCACATGCCTTCTAAACTGGCAACAGAACAAGAATACAACATCACTTTACTGCTGTCTCTCACCTTTCTTCTCGTTTTAAAATGCTTTTCCTTTTTTTTATTTTAACTATTTTCTTATCATTTCCGTAGCATTCAAACTCACACCTTTCTTCTTTCTTTCTGACCGCGGACACTTTTCTAATGCGTGCTTTGTCAGCATATAATATACGACAACACTATCTGCATCAACGCGGCAGAGCAGGAAAACATGATTTCGCAGAACAAACACCCAAAGCCAGACAGATCGACAAACTTTTGTGTCAGCAAATCCCAAAGATCTGACAGGTTGCCCAGAAGCGCACGTGCTGTTCGGACACCAGGGAGTGCTTAGGAAATCGGTTCCTGGCAGGCAGACTAAACTAATACAATACCGACACCGATATTTCACGTCACACACAGGGCTGCATTCTATTGCAACTTGTCTGCAGTGTGTGGGTGATATCTCTCGTGAGGATTTACTGTAAACATCTGTTTTCTTTAAAATGTTTTTTTTTGGGGGGTGGGGGTGGGTGGGGGTGGGCGGTGGGGTGGGGTGGACTGGAGTGGTAGGGGTGGGGGTGAGGGTGGAGTTGAAGGGAGTTCATGTACATAAAACACACGGTATAAATCATGCACATTGAAATCGTCTCACAAAGTAGTTTCTCCCTTGAAACCAACAGACGCAAAGACAGACGAAGACACACAAACACACACACACACATACACGCGCGCGCACACGCGCGCTCGCGCAAAGACACACACACACACACACACACACACACACACACACACACACACACACACACACACACACACACGCACACAAGCACGCACGCAATCACACACACATATACCCCCCCCCCCCACCACACACATACACACATGTGTGCACACACACACACACACACACACCCACACACACACACACACACACACACACACGCACACATACACACACGCACGCACGCATGCACGCTGGAAGTACGCATGCAATCACACACATACACACAGACACACGCAAAGACACACGCAAAGACCACACACACACACACACACACACACACACACACACACACACACACACACACACACACACACACACACGCACACGGATCGTCCATTCAGTACTACTGTACACAACGGAGAAGTAACTGCTTTGACACAGCACCACGAAAGTCCTGTCCTGAAGACGAGAGATAAGATAATGTTGCTTATAGCCCAGCCGACCGCAAAGGGCCACATCAGGGCTGTTGTCCTGAAGACAAAAGTATAACAAAGGCAACGATCTTCATTACCGACACACAACTCATGATAGCCAAACTACCGACATCCTTAATGCAGATCATGCTCGGCCTTACAGAAGACACCATGCAGTTCTTTCTACCATGCAGTCCTTTCAATTTATCACATCTCGTTTATAAAAAAAAAATGTAAGGGTTAATTGAAAACACACAGTGGTGCTATAAAACACACATCAAGGCCACACGTGCAAACAAACACTGCGGAATGACCAGCCAGGGACCACTCCGGCACAGCGCAGTCTGCCATCTAGTCGCCAGATTACAGCAAAAAGCTGCTATGTTAGAAATGGTAAAATAGTATAAAGACCTTCTGGAACAACGATGGGTAAATGGACCACTATGGCAGAAACACACTCGACGACAGTGACAAAAAAGTACACAACCCCCCCCCCCCCCAACAACAACAACAACAACATGAAGGTCAAGTGTAAGGCGGTGACAGAAAAAACAACAACCAACGATGGTAATGATTCAGAGTCTCCAAAACAATAATAACGGAGTGCCCCAAGAGCCCCCAGTTCCTTCCCCGTCCTACCCATAACCCTGATGATTTCCCATGATCAGAGGTGTTCGTTCCATCAAATATTACCCCTGGAATACTTCAACACTAACTGGTGCGTTTAGTCAGTATTTTAAGAACATTTAGTGTGTTGTATAGCAAGCGTCATTTCAAATTTTGCCAGAAGACAGACACAATGGGGGAACACAAGTTGAGGGCAAAAGCAGGTGCCCCTTTGTTTGAAGTTCTGTCGGAAGTTCTTGCACCAAATCTCATGGATGGATAAGAGGAGAGGAGGCGGTGGGATACATTTTTATTTCCAGTGAACCCCTGTAATACTCATTCGGGTCACGCTCTGAATGAGTGAAAGTAACAAATACAAACTATCCAATAACATCTTCGGTCATTTTCAAGACTTCTTTCGTAAAGTCCGTCTGAAAGGAAAAAAAACTACAATCAGCAAGTTATATTTCAAAGGGTCATGTATCTATATCATGAAAGATCCTTTAAAAATCACATGCACTACTGTGAATTAGCAAGCAAAGATGACAGGTGCAGACTGAAAGCAGTAGATCCACCACAGAGAAGCAGTCAAACTGGCGCTTGCAGATCATATAAGACATGTAAACAGAGTAATATAAAACGCTACCACTAGGACAGCACCTGGAACTAGTAGTCTCTGGGTATGCTGTCAGAAAATAATGAGCAAACAACTCGGCAGATCATGAAATATTGATAAATTCCAACTCTAACTTTTCCCAAACAGGCGCAAAAAAATGACATTTCTTCAGGTCGATCAACAATCGCAAAAATAAGGTTGATACCAAAAACATTCCATTTATGCTGAGTGTACTATGGATGCCAGAACAGGAAAACAGATATGCAAATTTTGACAAGAATGACAAAGATTTCAAAAATACTGAGGAAATTAATCTTCTGTCGTCCGCAATGAGACATCACTAGCTTCGAAAATGTTCAAGTCACAGATTTTCATCAGATGGTCCAGTTGTCAAAACAACAGATAGATAGATAGTTATAAAGGACAAGCCCTTTCCACCATAAAGAGGTGATATTAGAGCTATACACTGGGGGTCATTACGTGACTCGAGTTATACAAACACATATGCAATCTGCAACCTTAAAATGTAAAAAACCCAACTAAATCTTATAAAACATGTTCACATCTTTTAAAACTGAAATATCACAGATACTTGCACATTTCTAAAAACCCTCACCAAGTGACATCTTATCAAAATATTTTCCTCTGATCTCACTGAGTCATCACACTCAGTCATTGGAGCAGAATTTGTAAATCTTTTCTAAAGTTAAATTTTTTTTTCTCGATATGGGTTTAAAGTCCGTTCAATATTTATCGTGAAATCCTGTTTTGATGAGGGGCATTGGAACTCTTCATTAATGGCCACATTCGTTCTTTAGTATTATGCAGATTCCAGATCAGCTATGAAAACCCTTTTCAAATAAAATAACACAACCAAAATGACATAGATATTGAAATAACACACCTAACACTCGTTAAATTTCAAAAGGTACTGGCATTCACTTTCACTAGGTTCGATCACTTTTTGGGAAAAACTACTGGAATGACGTTTCGGGGGGGGGGGGGGGGGGGGGGGGGGGGGAGTAAGAGAAGAGGGGGCCCTTTAAAAAGTCTAACACTAGTTTGAAGGAAAATCAGAAACTGCCAGGTCATGAACAGCGAAAACATACACAGAAAACCCAAAAAAACAAAATACAAGGTAACGCTTGGTTAAAAAATACAAGACAGGAAACAGAACAACCCTTTCGACCACCATGCCTTCTCAGACGTCGGGCACAAGAGACTTCCAGAAAAGCATGAAACAGCGCTCCTCAGCTCGCAGTCCAACACGACAAACAGAAATCTGTGGGTTTTTTTTTGTTTGTTCCTGAATGTCAACGTTTGTTGGCAACGAAGTTTCCCCTAATGGACACATATTAAAATAAGTGCATGTTAGGGTTTAATAGCCGAATGATGAGATCGGAATTTGCTACCGCTCTTTTTCTCTCTCTCTCTCTCTTGCACAGACACACACAGACACACACAGACACAGAGACACACAGACACACAGACACACACACCACACACCACACACACACACACACACACCCCACACCACGCCACACCACATCACACCACACTACACTACACCACACACACACAAGGATACATTTGGGCCCCGGTCCATCTCTGCGCTTTCATACTGGCCCCTCCCTCACATTGCCTGCCCGCCCCCCCCCCCCCCCCAGCCCCCCCTCCCATTGTGGTCATATGGACGCAGACCCCTTCAGCCAAAGCCCCAGCACCGCAACAGTCCACAGAGGCCTTCAACGTCAGGCAGCCTCGGAAAGGGTCACCCAGCAGGCCGCGTTTTTGACAGACAGACCTAGGAGCATGGAGGACACCCAGGGCCGGTTTGATGCCAGGGTCTGATGATGGCAGCAAGCAATCCCATGGGCACACAAGGCACCCAAGGAAAGGGAAAAACAAACAAGGCTGGCACCAAGTCGGGCAAACACTGCGAAGGACAAAAAAATGAAGATGCTTCATGACAGATGTTTATGTATGTTGTTTCGGAAATCCTTGGGGAATGCACAACTTTTGGGGAATACGTCTGCAAACAAAAAGAAGCATTTTGTTCTCCCCCGTCGGGAGATTTAAATCAATTGGGGGGGGGGGGGGGGGGGGGGGGGGGGGGGGGGGGGTGAGGGGGGGGGGGGGGGGATTTCAGGCATGGGGGAGAGTGGGTGCAAATGTTTTTGTCATGGCTTGAAAACTCGACAAGCATCACGAGGGGGGAGAAAATCCCCAATGGAGAGAGGAGAGAGAGAGAGAGAGAGGAGAGAGGAGAGAGGGAGAGAAGAGAGAGAGAGAGAGAGAGAAGAGGGGAGAGGGGAGAGAGAGAGAGAGGGGAGACCCGAGAGAGAGAGACAGAGACGACAGAGAGAGATAGTGGCGGGGTGGGGTGGAATCGGGGGGGGGGGGGGGGGGGGGGGGGGGAAAATAAAATGTCGGCTATCGACCTCATTGTTATTGACGGTGAGGATGGAAGTGTTTTCTTTCTCGGGAGAGTTGACGAACATTTAATAGAAAGCTAAGGCGTGAACGGCTCAACGCGTTGTCGTGTTCTTGTAAACTAATGCTGAAAGTGTGTTTACACCCACTTAAAATGTTGTTCAGATTCAATCGCTCTTGAACGCCGCGAGACAGAACTTGCGTTGGGTAGGATGGGTTCCACAAATATGTCTTTTTTTTTCTTATACTCTCTCTGTGTCTGTCTCTCTGTCTGTCTGTCTATCTCTCTCTCTCCCCCCCCCCCCCCCCCCCCCCCCCCCCCCCCCCCCCCCCCCGTGCTTACACTCATGGAGGAAAAAGGTTTCTTAAGTGGTGGGACGACAATGCGAATTTCACCAGAGACTGTGCACGTTAGTTGACGACATCTCTCCACCTCAGAGAACCACAAAAAATTCCGTCACACACACACACACACACAAAACACACACACACTATATATATAATTATATATTATTATATGTATTATATATATATATATATATATCAATATTAGACAGATAAACAGATTTAGATTGATATAGATGATAGGTGAACCTAGATACACACCACACACACACACACACACACACACACACACACACATATATATATATATATATATATATATATATTATATATATTATATTATATATTATATATTTATATATATATACTGACTTCCCTTAAAAAAACGCGAAAAATTGAAAGGCTATTTTTCGGGTGAAAAGGGGTGAATATACCATATTGAACCATTGTGGCAAGTTGTTTGGGTCCAAGACTCACGTGCAGTGAAAAAATTGTGTGAGGAACACATCAGTTCCGGCATTGGAGGGTCAACAAAAATGGCAAACTGGTTGCTGCATGTGAGGCACGTGCACACCATGCAGAGCAAGTTAACCAGCGACAAGTACGCGGGCATGCAGCCTTTATAAAGCCGCGCTACAAGGTTCAGATAACGACTTGCCGTCTGAGCGCTACAGAATGCCAAGACTACGAGCAGAGGAACGCAATCGTGCCCTAGGCCATCTGAGGCTGGTGTGGATGCCAGGCAGGTCGCCAACATCTTTAACGTCCACATCTCACCATCTATCGTCTGTAGCACCGCATGCGAGTCACTGGTACCACTGATGATCGTCCCCGGCCAGCTGTCCTCAGGTCACCACACCAAGAGAGGATCGCCATTTTGTTCGAACCCATCTGCGGGACAGGCGGCAAACAGCCGCTAACACTTGCTCGACAGAGTGCCTGGGAATCTCCAGCAATGATCAGCCTCAACACTGTGCGGCGGCGTCTTCAGGAGAACGGGCTGGCATGTAGGCGTCCTCACAGAGGTCCGGTACAGACACCAAGACACCGGCAGGACAGGCTGCAGTGGGCACAAGCCCGAATCAACTGGCGCAGGCAGCAGTGGGGACGCATACTGTTCTCAGATGAGAGCCGTTTTTGTATTGACATGGCTGACGGTCATGTCAGAATATGGCGTCGACCTGGTGAACGCTATGCTGACTCCTGTGTGGTAGAGCGGAACCCCTGGGGAGGCCCGAACGTTATGATATGGGGTGCAATTGACATTAACCACGCATAGGACCAGTCATCTTTCAGAACATTGGTCCTGGTCACGGGCAGGGTGTCAATGCACAGAGCTACTCCAACAGGTGCCTCAGACCCCATGTCGTTCCTTTTTTAGGCAACACCCCAAATGGACATTCCATCAGGACAATTGCAAGACCACCACCAGCCAGGGCCACCCAGGCAATTTCTTCTAGCATAACAAACGTCAAATGTGCTGCCTGGCCAGCATTCAGTCCCGATTTAAACCAATAGAACAATTTTGCGGATGAACTGCAGACGGTTGGACCTCCTGCGTCACACGGGACAGCAACAGCGCTCAACTTCACCAGGGGGGGGGGCCATGTCCATGTGTGGGCTGGTGTGCAAGGGGACGCATCACATCTGGTCCTATCAATGAGCGCAGGGTGTCAAGCAGTTGTCCATGCAAATGGTGGCACACACGGTATTAGGGACTTATTGCTGGTTTGTCACGTGACCTTGGATTTTCCACACAAAGACATAATTGCTGATGACATTTCACACATTACCGGTGTAATGAATCAAATCCGTTGAATTCTCGCTTCCACTCTGTACAATTGTGGACCAATAGGAAATTCGCCCCTAACTTTCAGCTTGTTTTGCTTTCGCGTTTTTTTTTTTTAATGGATAGTCAGTATTATATATATATATATATATATTATATATAAACTTTTTTCTTTCAAATTTACTCTCTTGATATGACTATTTGTGGAATGACGATTTTTTTTTGTCTTTTCAGCTGGACTGCCAAAAACAAGTCAAATCTACGTCTTTCGGTTCTCATCAGGGAGGATTTTAGACAGACGAGCCAAGAGTTAACACACCCGTCCACTTCACACATGATATAGGGTTTAACGATCAAAGGAGAAGTCAGACTTGTTAAGATGGTGGAACGTGATGTGCTTAATGGCATTCAGAGTGCTATCAGATTATTTTTTCTCTGGCTGACTATGGTGTGTGGACTGTATTGTTTCTAAGAAGGGAATGACATAACATACATTCGTGCGCAAAATGCTGGAATGCTGTACGATTTGGAACGAACTCTCTTGGCATTTTGAACGATAAAAACAAAAAAAAACCATTATGGAAATCTTTTCTCCCCTTATCCCCACACCTCACACACAAACACACAACACAACACACACACAACACACACACACACACACAATTATAATAATATATATATATTTATTTATATCTATATATATATATTATATATATATATATATAATTATATAGATATATTCTTGAACAGTATTAAAACGTCCTTAAAAATTGAAAAAAGCTAACCCTTGGGGGCACATTTGTTAAAAATATTTTTAGAATGAAGTGCTAAAAATTTTAGCACTTCATTCTAAAAATATTTTTAAAACAAATATATATTATACAACAACGAGTTCCATTCATCATCACCCACAACCCTCTAATCCCCATTTCGTGCATAGTTGCAGAATCCAACCTCTTCTCACATTGAGCCAGAAAATGTGGGAAGGCTATGCCTTCCCCCCCATACTAGCCGAACGAAAATCCGCGGTCTTTGAGAAATTGCTCATGCCATCAGCTCTCCCGAATCCAGATGACATCTATGCTGGATGCTTCAAATGTACTGTTGAAACCACTGTGTGGTTTGTGAACACCATCTAGTTGAGAGCAGAACATTTCAGTAGTATGCGACAGGAGAGACATTTACCATCAGTCTCGACTGTCTGTGACAGCAGCAATATTCGGTTCTACATGCTGTACTGCTCCAACTTGTCAGCGTACCAGTACATGGGGTGAAACTATGCTGACACTGAAAGATCGCTTCTATCTGCACAGGTCTAAACATCAAGTTGAACAAAGGTGATGTGTTCATGTCAACAATCATTTCAATTTACCTGAACAACCTCTGAAGAACATGAGATGCATTGGGTGGAAAAGGTCCCAGCCTGAACTAAACCGCAAGACAGTGGAAGAGGAGATTTCTGAAGAATAACTAAAGGACAGTTTATCCTTTGGACTCAACGGCCTTGATTCCGATGGACACTGATTTGCAGAGTGGAGACGGTGGGGTCTTGGTTAACTTATGGGAGGTTGGAGGCATGGAATGTGGTTGCCATCTAGCGTCTTTGGATCGTTCAGTCATTGAGAATAAACTGGACGAGTGTCTAGAAGTGTGATGGCATACTCCACGCCTATAGAGATGCAAGTTTTGTGGTTTTTGTGTTTTTCTGAGTCCTGGCTTTCAGAAAGGATGGTGGAGTAGATTTCCCGGGCTACACAGTTGTTCGCTTGACGGATGTGAAAAAACACAGGGAAGACAAAAGGAGGAGGAGTCTGTATGTTTGTCAGCAAGAAGTGGTGTACAACATCACAGCAAATGGAGCTGTTCTGTCTCAGAACTAGAGCTGTTGACAGTCGCACTGCGACCTTCTATTCCCAAGGAGTTCAATAGCTGTTTGTCAGTGTGGTGTACATCCATCTAGGGAGACGCAAAAGGTGCAGTTCAGTTGGTGGAAGTTGGTTCACAAACTGGCACTCTCAGTCAACCGATGCTCCTTGTTTCCTCTAGGGGACTTCAACACTGCAAACTGAAGGCATTCGCTCCCCCACTTTAAGCAGTACGTGACGTGGCCACCCAACAGGGAAACATCCTTTGACGTCTGCTACGGCTATTCCCAGAGCCTCAGGTCCAGACCACTCCTGAGCCTCGGCAGAAGTCACAAAGAAACATGGTGCAGCTTGTTCCCATACCGTCAACGTCTCAAACGGAGGAGAAGCGGCTGTGAAGCTGGTGAAGAAAAGTGACAAGCGAGTCGGCAGAAGTCTTGTGTGACTGCTATGATTGAAACCAAAACGATGGACAGTCTTCTCCGAATCCAAAGCTCGACGTGGACTGCCGAACGCCATCTCATCCTACATCTCCTTTGTGAGACATCGTCCTCGAGACCAAGACATGCAAAGATTTACCCCAACAACAAAGCCCTGGGAGACCCCGGGTAGAAGAAAATCTTGCACAAGAAGGAGAAGACGCGTTTTCCTCTCAGAGGTGACAGGGTTAGAGGAGAAGGCGCCAAAAAGCAGCTCAGAGGGACAGATCAGGGAGGACAAACGCCTTTCAAATCCAGGGGTGGAGTCAAATTTCGGGGAGGCAACGCCGGCAGTACTGGAGAGACATCGGGACAATTACCGACACAAAGCAGCAGAAAGTCCCTCTCCAGACCAGTGATGAAGCCAGTGGCAGAGAGTGAACACCTTCTATTCCAGGTTTGACGTTGGGACTTCATGTGAAGGAGCAGCAGCGGGCCATGCCAGGAGGGTGGCAAGTCGAATGCGCATCAATCACCATCTCAGTCGATGAAGCAGGAATCCTCAAGAAGGTCAAAGTGCTGCAGTGCTGCAGGCCTGACCAACATCACTGTAGGCTGCTGCGGGAATGCCGTGACGCTCTGCTCCGGTTACTGTGAGCTCTTCCGTGGTCCATTGACGTGGGCTCCATCCAGCCTCTGGTAATCCTCAACTATTGTTCCTGTCGCCAAGAAAACGTTCTCCAGTCAACCATGAACGATTACAGGCCAGTAGCACTCCACTTCTGTCCCCTTTAAGTGGCGCTGAGAAGTTCATCCTACGCCTGCTGAGGTTGGAGACAGAGGAGCAGCGGATCTCTTGCAGTTTGCTTATTCCCGCAAACCGGAAGTACTGAAGAAGCCATCCTCACTCTCCTCACAGTGTTAACTACCTCGAGGAAGCTACTTCATACGCAAGGGTCTTCTTCATCGACTTCAGTAGCGCTTCTTTTAACACGATTCAACCACATCTCCTTTTCACAAGCTTCTCCGCTACAATGTCAACCCGGTCTCATCGTTGGGATCTTCAGTTTCTGATCTCAGAGAACACAACGAGTCCGAGTTGGGCACACTCTCCTCGATCCTGTGACCACCAACACTGGCGCTCCTCAGGGGCTGCGTGCTGCGTGCTTCTCCTGCTCTCTTTCACCTGTACACGCCGACTGTCGCAAAAGGATGGTTTCACTCTGCTGATCAAGTTTGCAGACGACACCTCGTGACTGGCTTCATCCTCAATAACGACGAAACAGTGACAGGGACGCGTGGATGACTGGAAGATTGGTGCAGCACACATCATCAGGTAGCTGAATGTGTCCAAGGACCAAGGAGATGTCGTGGACTTCAGGAAGAACAAGCCAGCACCGAGGCCCCCTCGTCATCAGTGTGAGCCAGTCGAGATCGTCGTGTACTACAAGTCCTTATGTACCCTCATCGACCAAACCAATCTGGACTGGTTCTCCCAATGCAGACGAGAGTGCAAGAAGGCAAACCAGAGACGTTCTTCCTGAGAAAGCTGCGTCCAGTTCCGTGACAGCCTACAGATCTACAGTTGTACTACCAGTCGACCAGTCAAAGTGTATTGGCTTCAACAACTGTGTTACCACAGTATTGCCAGACGACAGACATGGACAGGGCTGAGAAAGTAGTCAGCAAGGCTGCCTCCATCGTGGGGGAAGTGCTGGTACCCATGAGGCAGGTTCCCAGGTGTGGCCATTATGAAGCTTGACAAGCTCCGAGCAGGACAAACCACCACCCACTCACGAGGTGCTGGCATCCCAAGAGCCCAGGAGAGAGAAATCTTCCGGGGTCCTGAGGAGTATCAGTGCCCGGACCAACCGATGAGGAACTCCTTCCTGCCATCTGCGTACGCCTCTTCATGGAGAGTTTAATTGAGAGAGGGGAGAATGTGAGCCTTATGTTATTCGGTTTAAATTACTGACCCCTGTGGCATTTGGTTGCGTGTGTGCCTTGGTGTGTGTGAGTGTGTGTGTGTGTGTTGTGTGTGTGTGGGAGTGTGTGTGGGAGTTTGTGGTTGTGTGGTGTGTTGTGTGTGTGGGGGGAGGGGGGGGGGGGGGTATGTGCGTGTCTGCATGCTTGTGTGCATAGGTTGTGTATGTTGCCCCCCCTCACCCCCCTACTAAGTATTTTAAGTCCTGGTTTTACAGTGTGTGTATGTGTTGTGTGTGTGTGTGTGTGTGTGTGTGTGTGTGTGGGTGCGTTCGCGCGCGCGTACGGCTTGTGTGTAATGAGTGTGTGTTGTGTGTGTGTGTGTGTGTGCGGGTGTGTGTGTGTGTGTGTGTGTGGGTTGCATGAGTGTGTGTGTGTGGTGTGTGTGTGTGTGTGTGTGTGTGATGTGATGTGTGTCGGGTGTGGGTGCACTGGGGGTGTGTGTTGTGTGATGTGTGTGTCGTGTGCTGTGTGTGTGTGTGTGTGTTGTGTGAATTTGATGGACACCCCCTTGAAGCTGTCTTTTTTACTTTTCTATCATGAATTATATGAATCTATGATTTGACTTTGATTGTTTTCTTTTACTTTTTTTGTTTATTCTTTAGTGATGTCTTTGCTGGCATTAAAATTTTTTGTTTTATTTATTTTTTTAATGTCGTTAGGGAATGTTATGTTTTAGTTCAAAGTTTTACAGTTGGTGTGTGTGTGTGTGTGTGTGTGTGTGTGTGTGTTGGTGTTGTGTGGTGTGTTTTTAAATCTTTTGAATTATCAGACTTAATTATTTTTTTACTTTTTAAAAAAATCATATTTTCTGGATATCATGGCATGGTGCAAAAATGCATTGTTGAATGTATATGGTATTGTTACATTTATAAAAAAAATTATGTGTATGTGTGGTTGTATGTATTTTTTGTTGTGTAGGAATACTTGTGTGTATGCGTGTGGGTACATGTTATGTTGTGTATATATGTTGTATGTGGTGTGTGTTGGTGTGTTTATGTAA
This sequence comes from Conus ventricosus, assembly GCA_018398815.1. Lineage (NCBI taxonomy): Eukaryota > Metazoa > Mollusca > Gastropoda > Neogastropoda > Conidae > Conus > Conus ventricosus. The sequence continues at coordinate 59,223,910 of CM031602.1, forward strand.
TATAAATATGTATGTATGTGATGTGTGTATGCATGTAATTATTGTATATTTTATATATATAAATATATATTATATTTAAAATTTTAAATTATGTTTTTAAATATTATAAATTTGTATTATGTATGTATGTTATGTATATATATATTTGTTGGTTTATGTGTATGTATTTTTTATTATGTTGTGTATTATGTGTATATGTATAAGGTAGTGTAAAGTATGTGTGTGTTTTATGTTTTATATATGTGTAAATATATATAAAAATATATATTTAAAAATATATAAAATTTTATTATTTATTAAAATTTTATATAATCGTCAATGATGTTAAAAGGGAAGGTTTAAAAATCGAGGTTAAAACCCAAAATTTTTTGGGCTTGCTGTGCTGTCTAGGATGTTTTTGGTTTGCCCACCGCCGTGTTATATAGCGTGTGGGTTCCCGTTTGCGGTTGTTTGACGTGCGGGTTTGGTGCACGTGTTTTTTTGGGGGCTTTTAGGTTTTTGTTTTTGGGGGGTTCACTAACAAAGTTTCCCCTTTTTGCCCCAGTGTTTACTATTTTTTGTTTTTGGGGTTTTAAAATTGCTAAGTGTGGTTTGCCTAGTTTAACCTTTTTCGTTTAAAATAGGTTGCACCTTTTTTAAACATGTGTATGGGATGTCTTTTTAGATTTTCCAGGAATATTGTATTGTTTTTTTTCATCTTTAAATTCCCGATTATTTCGTTCGTTTGGTTTTTATATTTTCTTTTTGAATGACGTTTGTGGTTTCATATCTGGTTTTGAAGTGTTTCAGTGTTCCTATGTATGTTTCTTTTTTATTTTTGATTTACAGTAGCCTGGTTAAAAAATGTTTTTTTGGGGAATTTTTTTGTTTATGGGCACTCTTTTCTCGTGCAATTGCAAGATTTCCTTTCTTCATCCTTCTTTGCTGTTTGATTTTCATTTTGTTGGATGCGTCAATCAGGTTTTTGAGGTTGGGCATACATGAGTACGATAGTTTGACAGTTTTTTTTGTTAAATTTTTTGGACGGGTTTGTGCTTTTTTTGGAAATGAAGTTGTTTGGATTTTGAAGAATTCTTTCCCTTGTTTGTTTTGAGTTTCCCGTCGTATGGGGGTTTATACCATATGATTTTTCTTTTCCTATTTTTCTTGTTTTTATTTGTGTTGTTGTCCGGGTTGTTTGTAGTTTGTAATTGTATCCCTTGTTTGTAGTGCCTCCGGGTATTCCACTGCTGCATTGTTGAACACTCTCTATTGCATGACGGGTTTTTGATAGTCTCTTGTTTATGCCATGGGGTATGGTCTTTTAATACAGATGGTGGGTGGTTATTTTGGTGGTTACATAAAGAGGTGTATCGTTGGGTTTCTTGTATGGTTTATATTTTATGGTTGTTGAGATCCAGTGTTATGTCTAAAGTAGTTCACTACCTTTTTGTTTGCTTCAATGGTGATCTTTAAGTTGTGGTTTTGGAAGATTTTGCATAGTTCTTTCTTCTTGTTTTCGATGGTTCTGGGTTGTTTGTTAGTGCAGCAAGGCCATCGTCTCTGTACAGTCCGAGGGGGTTTTCCGAGTTTTTTCTTGATGTTGGACAGCATGAATAGTCCGACCAGTTCAAAATGTTTCTGCACCATCATATGAACCCATGGTTACGTCAAATGTTGAGTTTCTGTTGGTTTTCCTGATCCAGGTTTCATTTCTGCTGTGTAGTAATGTTTTCTTGGTGTGGAGAATGATTTCCATTTCTGACCCTGTTATGTCTGTGTGGTTACTGGCAAACTTCAGGGCTTTGGAGAGTAGTTCCTCGTCTATGGATGGGTAAAAGTCTACTATGTCAAATGTGAAAATTTACTGTATTACTTTGTTTATTGAGCTTTTTGAACATTGGATAACTTCGTATGTTTTCTTCCAGAGGTTGTAATCAGAGTTTGATTTTATGTCCTTTGTTATTTTTTCCAGAATTTTCTTGCTTATTTTGCCTAATTCAGATTTGGATGGGTTTATTAGTCTGCATGTTGGATTGTTATGGAATTTGGGGTTTTGTGGTCTTGAGTGTTATGAAGTTTTTTGTTGCTGTCGCTTCTATCCTGTCACTTAGGTCTATGCGCTCTGCAAGTTCTTTTTCTTTAGTGCGGTACTGTCATGTATATTTTGTCAGCTTTTTTGTAGTTTTTTGGATGTTTTGTCAAGGAGTTGAGATATTCCTTTGGTTCCATTTTGTAGTAATTGCTAGTTTTGTCAGCCTTCACAAATATTTTTTTGTCATTTTGTACTTGTTTTATTTGGTTTTTTAATGTTGTTTGGAAATCGTTGTTAGATTTTTTGAATTCAATATTGGTTATCATTCTTTTCATTTGATCTTCAAAGGGTTTCATATCGTCTATGACTGGTGGTGATCGCCATGATTTGAAATCGTAGGTGTTTTTGTCCTCTTTTTTTGCATTCGGGTTCAGGAAAAGAATGCTTTCCATCTCATATTGCGTACGAACTTTTCGGTTTGTTCTATTAATCTTTTTAAGTAGATTGTGGGTTAGAGAACGGTATGTTTTTTGTTGACTGCCTTAAATTGATTTCCTCCATTTTAAAATCTTTCGGGCCACAGTGCTCAACGTGAGGAGCAATCAGATGAATATAACCAAAGAGCCCAAAATGATTTTAAAAGTGCTCGACCTCTTGGGGAGCAAAATTTGTCAATGATGTAAAAAAAGGGAAAGGGTTTAAAACTCGAGGTTAAAACTCTACAAATTTGTTTCGAGCTTGCTGTGCTGTCATCAGGATGTTTTTGGTTTGCCCACCCCCGATGTTATATAGCGTGTGGGTTCCCGTTTGCGGTTGTTTGCACGTGCGGGTTGGCTGCACGTGTTTTTGGGGGCTTTTAGGTTTTTGTTTGGGTGTGTTCACTAACAAAAGATTTCCATTTATGCCTGCAGTTGTTTACTTATTTCTGTTTTGGTGTTTTTAAAATTGCTAAGTGTGGTTTGCATATATTAACCATTTTTCAGTTAACATAGGTTGCACCTTTTTTAAACATTGCTGTATGGTGATGCTCTTTTTATGATTTTCCAGGATATATTGTAGCTTGTTTTGCATCTTTAAGTTTCCAGATATATTTTTCTCAGTTCTGTTTGGTTTTTATATTTTTCTTTATTGAATGACTGTTTGTGGTTTGCCATATCTGGTTTTGAAGTGGTTTTCAGTGATCCCTATGTATGTTTCTTTTTCATTTTCTGATGTTACAGTAGCCTGGTATACAATGTTTTTGTGGAGACATTTATTGTTTGGTGGCACTGCTCCTTTCTCGTGCAATTGCAAGATTTCCTTTCTTCACCCTTCTTTGCTGTGTTGATTTTCATTTTGTTGGATGCGTCAATCAGTTTTTGAGGTTGGGCATACATGAGTACAT
>CM031602.1:59232218-59251972 GCA_018398815.1 Conus ventricosus
GAAGGTTGATTCCAAAATTGACTTACTAGGGTAAAAATAGATAAATTTTTTATATAATCAGTTCTAAATCGTGGCACTGTTCTTTCTAGTGGCCGACGCCTATGGTAACGATTTTGGTCAGAGACTAGAGAAGGGAGAAGATCAGCTAAATAGTTTGGACAGACGCCATTAACCATTTTATGAAATTGTATCAGCTTGTGTCTTTTCCGTCTTTCTTGTAATGAACAAAAAGCCAGACTCTTCGTATAATTTCTGGTGACTTGTTCCCTTAACCCCACCAATGATGGTACGAATTGCTTCTAGGTGTAGCTTTTCTAACATAATATGACTGAGTATCTGTGCAGTTATCCCACAAAATGTCTGCGTAGTCAAAATGGGGCAAAAATAAAGGATTTGTACATCGTCTCCAAAGTATTTCTGGTAGTCTGTATTTGTATTTTTTAAGACACGCAATTAACATTCACTTGTTGCTATGAATTGGATGTGTTCGTCCCATTTGCAGTTGTCTTGAAAAGTTACTCCTAAAGTTTATGAGATTTTGACGGTTCTAAGGTCTCCTTCCAAATGTGAGTGGTAAAATGTGGCACTGATCACGGGTAATATTGACAAGTTCGTTTTATTCTCGTTGAAGTTAATATTTCCAAAGTTTGGCCCAACGGGCAACTTTCTGAAGGTCAGAATTTAAGATTTCTTCTCTGAGTGTGGATTATTTAAGCAAGCGATAAACTAGTATCATCGGCAAACAATTTAATTGTTGCCTGAATTCCATTTACAATGTCGTTAATGTATAACAAAAACAGTAAAGGGCCAAGGACAGATCCTTGGGAACACCTGCTGGAATTCTTTTCAACTCGGACTTTTCGCCTTTTATAACTACTGATGTTGTGTATTATGTAGGTAATCGCGAAAAAAGTCCAGTAAATTTCCCTCTGATCCCCACTGCTGCTAGTTTTAGTAAAAGTCCTTTATGCCAGACACGATCAAAGCTTTCGAGATATCAAAGTAGATTGTTTGTGTTGTGATCCCACGATCAAAAGAGGAACAAAGATAATTATATGTGTCCAAAAGCTGGTTGACTGTGGAATCGCCTGGTGTAAAACCTGATTGCAAAGGAGTGATGACTTCGTTTGTTTTTAAGAATGCGTACACATGTTTGTGGACACACCTCTCAAGAGTTTTACCAACACAGCAAGGAGCGAGATCGGACGGTAACGGTTTTTCTTCTTTATGGAATATCTAAGAAAGTTCTTGGCCGATCTTTGTAAAAAATGAGCAGGTACGTTCATTATTGGTCACGGATGATGCCCGATGTTTCAGTTTACCCCGTTATAGCCGTTACTAACCACTGTAACGGTTTTGTAATGGGAATGATATTTGCGAGAAAAATAACGATGAAGGACGACACCGTCGGCGACGATGATGAAGATAATGAGACGACGATGACGACGAGGAGGACGACGACGACTTCGACGAGGACGACAACGATGATGATGATGACGATGACGACGACGATGATGATGACGATGATGAATAATGATGATGAAGATGACGATGATGATTACGACGACGATTACGATGATGAAGATGATGATGATGATGATGATGATGGTAGCTGCGGCCGATGGCCCGTTAATGAAGTGGCGTTTATTAGAGGCCAATTTATTCGTAGATTTCGGTCTCTATTTCGGAGCAAATTGCCTTCAACAGCAAAACGTAGAACAAACAGCATTCAGATGCGAAATGAAATCCCAGATTAAAATCAACACCCCCGCCGCCACCCAAAATAGAGGCAGTTAATGATGAAAGAGAAGTCGGAGCAATCACATTCTTCACACCTCCATGGCCCCACACCGTCATTGACGCGTGATGAAGAGTTCCCGGCAAAAACGAATTGGTTGTCAAGATGGAACGTGGATAATCTACATTTTTTTCATCATGATGATTGTTATCATTGTTCGTCTTCTTTCGTTGCTTCCCTCCTCTGTCTTCCTTCGTTATCGCGTTTTGTTTTCTTTGTACTATTCTCATTCTCTTTCCTCTTTTACCCCCTTATTTCTTCTCTCCCTTCCTCCTCCTCCTCCTCCTCCTGTTTCTTCTCCTCCTCCTCTTTCTCCTCCTCCGCCTCCCCCTCCTTCTTCTCGTCTTGCCTCTTCTTCTTTTTCTTCTTCTTCTCCCCCTCCTCCTCTTCCTCCTCCTCCTCCTCTTCCTTCTCCTCCTCCTCCTTTTACGTCTCCTCTTTCTCCTCCTCCTCCTCCTCTCCTTTCTTCTTTTTCTGTGTCTTCTCTTCTCCCATTCCCTCTACTCCTACTCATTTTTTCTGTTTTTTTCTCTTTATATCATCTCTTTTCTCCTTAACTGATGCGACATAGATGGACCGGTCTGATTCTGTTGGCTTCATGATTAAATCAAATAAATGTGATCAGGATGATGTCATTGGAAAATCCTCTCTCTCTCTCTCTCTCTCTCTCTCTCTCTCTCTCTCCTCTCCTCTCTCTCTCTCTCTCTCTCTGTTTTTGCGTAGGCGTAGGATCATGTATCATATTAATATTTCTTTGTTTGGCATATCAAGTACTTCATTTATCTTTTTACGAAACTAACACATCTCTCTCTCTCTCTCTCCTCTCTCTCTCTCCCTCTCTCTCTCTCTCTCTCTCTCTCTCTCTCTCTCTCTTGTTTTTGATAGGCATAGAATCGTGCATCATATTCATATTTATTTGTTTCGGTTTTTGCGTGTTATAATCAGGTTCTTCATTTTATCTTGTTACAAAGGATCTCTCTCTCTCTCTCTCTCTCTCTCTCTCTCTCTCTCTCTCTCTCTCTCTCTCTCTCTCTCTCTCTCTCTCTCATCACTTGGAGAGAAAAAAAAATGCAGAGATCAGACATGAACACACAAGGGCTTACTAGCACGCATCATAAAATTCAGTGAACACGTACGATTCCCAACAGTGCATGATCATAGCCTCAGATTTTCGGACCTTCCCCCCCCCCCCCCCACCCCCCCCCCCACCCCCACACACACACACACACACACACACACACAAAAAAATCATTTCGGTATAGATTTTTGCTTTACTTCCAATCAGAAACACTTACGACGTTTGTTTGTTTGTGCGGTCGACGAGGACCACTTCGATCATGTTGAGATGGAGGGGGAGGGTGGGAAGGGGGGGGGGGGGGGTTGAGAGGTGAATTGTGGATACGTAGGTGGCTGATCAAGCCGAAACGTGCACGGAATGTGCGATGACAGCTCGGACAGGCAATGTGGGAGACCTCCTTTTGTTGCTGGCGTGGGCTTTCCTTGAGAAAAACAATAAATGTCTGTTCAACCCCACTTGCCAACCACCGATTTTTGGCGAAAGTGGCCTAAAGCCGCCTTTTCCTGTGGGGAAGAGAGAGAGAGAGAATCACCGGCAGACAGACAGACAGACAGAAAGAGAGAACAGAGGAGAGACAGACAGACAGACAGAGAGGCGGCAGACACACACACACACGCAAGCGCATATACTGTTCTCTGACAAGTAAGACGTCAATAACCAAAAATAACGATTATCTACAAACACACATACTGTGCGGGATTATCCGTTTTTAAAATACAAATTTACTAAAGTTTTCAGAGAGTAGCGAGGGAAAGAGCCAGGACTGAACACATTCCCAAGAGTAACGCAGGGGAAAAGCAGTTGTGTTTGAACGCGCCCATAACACGGTGGTGCACCAGCTATCCGATTACTTCGGGGTATGTTAATTGCAGCGTGGGGAGAGCCCTGACAAAGTTAAGTTGCCCTCAAACAGACAGACAGACAGACAGACAGAGAAAGACAGACAGAACCAGAGAGGGGGGCACACACACACACACACACACACACACTAAACACAACACTAACACACACAGACACTTTCTTTCTCTCTCTCTTTCTCTCTTTCTTTCTCTCTCTCACACACACACACACCCACGCCAAACTAACACGGACACCTGCACACACAGAGAAACACACACACTCACACACAAGGCTAAAAAATCAATACACCGCACCTCCTCCACCCCTCTTCCTCCCTCCTCTCCACCCTTACATCAGTTTTCTTTCTAGAACGTTCGCTAACACTCCGCGTGGGGCGCTGTTCCTCAGCCTAGCCAATCACGTGTTAAGCTATGCTTCCGGGCGCTCACAGACTGGGTAACCCCCCCACATTCTTTCGCTGGCAGTTAGACGACCCAGGACGGTTTGCTGTGCGGGGGGTGTGTTATTTAATAACCGGTTTACTGAAGAACAGAATTGTGTATCTTAAAGGTTGTTGCTTGTTGAAGACAATATTGTTGACAAAGATACAGCCAGTTTTAATACGTTGGCAGAAAGGACGCGGGTTTTTTCAGTGAAAAAGGTGTTTGTAAGGCTTGCTTACAAACTGCGACCAAAAATCAACTTTGCGGCTGCCACGTCAGAAAGACCTGTGAAGTGACGTGGGGGTGTAGTGAGAAAAATTACCGGGTTTGTGCAGGCGGTTTTGTTATATAATATTTTGATCATGGCAAACAAAGACAGGGGGAAGATTTCTAAGCTGACAATACTTGACGAGCATGTTGATACCATGCACAATTTCTTATGCTTTGGAGATTTGAGAGGGGCAGGCCCATCATCAAGTAAGAAACAAACCCCCTTTCCCTAACCTCCAAAAAGAAAGCTATCTGATTTGAAATGGAGAGCAAGCAAAAAAAAAAAAGAATAAAACCAGAAGAACTCCACCAATACTTGAAAACAAAAGAGGTTGATGGGGAATAACAGTTAGGAAAGAAGTTTTCGTTTTTGGGCAGAGGAAATAACGTCTGTTGCTGTTGCATTGATAAACTGAAGAGGGGTATAGACAGCTTCAAAGGCAGGAAGCTACAACCATGTGTTTTAACTTGCAAAAAATGGTTGGTTTTTAGAACAGACCTTCAAGTTTCTTTTCACAAGAAAAAGACAGTGGAGCGCAAAACTCCAAAAATGGATGAGGGTTGAAGAGCAATGTAGGGATATCCCCTTCACATTCTCGCAAACTAAGAGAGATGCTCGTTGTTGAATCCATATGCAAAAAGGGTTTTTTCTACAGTTGGTCTTTCTTTCACAGAAGTCTACTCTATGAGGAAGGATTTGTATTTAATGTTTTCAAGCAGTGGGGAGATTAGAAATTATTGGACTACTCCTGTACAAAAAACCAATTCAATTTCAAACACACTCCCTCAAAGTTCGCAGCAGGAGAAGAACCAGCGCTTCACCCCTGAGCGGTCAAAGGGTCACAGTGGCAACCGTTTCTTCAGCGCTTCACCCTGAGGGGTCAAGGTCACAGTGGCAAGCCGTTTCTTAGCCCCTTCACCCCTGAGCGGACAAAGGTTATCAGCAGGAGATCAGATGCTGCTTTGTCGCTTTGCTGTCTACGCCCTGTTACAAACTTTTAGGCTGCCTTTTTAGCTCTGCTAAAGCATATTTTACTTTAAAAAAAACCACTAGGAACTCTGCCAAAATGCCAGTCCCAAGCCGGGATGAAAAAAGGGGAGGGGTGGTATAAACTTTTTTTTGTGCACTTGGCGGCTGCTTTGAACTTGCAACAAAAGAGCCAATGCATCACAAAAAACGCAACACTGTCTTGCACTAAGTGGTTTTACACATGACAAATAATAAAGCCTGTGTACACCACACACACCCCACCCCCAAGTCACCCCAAGTTCTTAATTAAGTTTTTAATTAAGTTACCCAATTTTTAATTAAGTAACTTCAAGTTCTTAATAAGTTCTTAAATTAAGTTTTTAATTAATTCTTGATCAAGTTCTTAATAAGTTCTTGATTAAGTCATCCTTAAGTACAACCAAGTTTTTAAATAAATATCTATAATTACAAAAAAATACAATCATGTTTTTATCTTAAATAGTAAATGTCTAATATAGTACACACACACCTAAAAAAAACGCGTCATCGTTGAGGATGTCTTGCTAAACGTTTTCTGCATAGATTTTAAAATGAAGGCCTTACACCCAAAGCAACCACATTGATTACAATTCTGGCATGAAAATGTCTTTTATAGACTCTATGTCTTATTTATTGACTTTACATTTTAAATACGCCATGATCTATTTTATTAAAAATTTAAAATTAAGTTCTAAAATATTATTCCATTATAAATGGATCAAAATGATGCTTTGTTATGTGGGTTTTGGCGTGCTGGTGTCTTTTCTGCATTTAGTGGTTCAGATTTTTTGATTGCTTTGTTTCTGCTGTCTTTCTTTATATATTTTATAGCCATAATAACTGCCCCCAACACAGCAAGGCGCCAAAAATGGCAACAGTTTTAAGTTCAATATTCCCAAATGAAGACTTTGGGGCCCCTTGAATCACAGGGATTTTTTTATAGCTGGCATTGAATCAACTTGTTCTGGCTTTGGCGGTGTTATGTTTCATAATCGTAAACATTAATTTTTTTTGTCTGTTCCACTCTGCAAATTTTTTTTTCCTGCTTCAACACGCCCAGGATTTTAATGGCCTCCACCTGGTTCATTTGTTTCTGAGAATTTTCTAGCTTGGTTACTTTCTCCACCTGATTCAGTGTTTTCTGGTTCTGCTGATTTTCCAGATCGTCATTTTAAAGGGGAAAACAAAATCTATATGATTAAAAGTTATTAATCCCATAAATTAATGGCGAAACAATGTTCCAAATCTATAGTATAAATCACAGCCTAGAGACCTAATGACTTTGTTAAAACTGGATTCTTGCGTTAAATCATACGTAAGATCTTGTTCAGAATCAATGGGAGCAAATCACTGACTAGTTTAAGTGTACAAACTAAGAACCGTTTGCCCCACATTTTTCACCATTCAAGACCCCAGCTGCGCTTCAAACCTGTTTATGATACTTTATAATGTCTTGCGGCGACATCTGTGAATCTGTTCAATGCTGAATCAGTTCCGAGGAACTGTTTTGTTTTTCCACACGCTGCTAAAGAATACACCCCTCTCCTTTTTGGCATAACAGCTTGAATCATCAATTTGGGTCATTCATAATTGGGGAAGGGTTTAGGCCGCCTTGTAGCTGTAGTAGATCATCACTGTTCATGTTTTTTATTAAATTAAAATTATTTTATTTTATAAAAATGAGCACCGAAAAAACTGTTGCTAACCTTTTTATACCATTCTGCTGTTTTTGGGAGTCTAAGTGTAGGATACTCAATGCTTGGTAAAAGCCTGTTAAGAATTAAACCAGCAGATCTTGGCAAACTAGACTTTGAGGATTCGGCAAAGCTAATTGCTATCATGCAGCTTCGGTGCCACGAAAGATTTTCTAGTCAAGCAAGGAATAATTCCAGACAATATAAATATGTAAGAAAAAAAATACATTTATAAAAAATGGCTTCACTCGCAATAATGATAGGCGGCGCTGTGGTGAATGCGCTTGCTTTTAGTGGCAGTAATTTCCCCTTTAGTAAACTGGGGAAGGCGGCGAGAGAAAAAGACATAACAAAGCTAGGAGGAACTAGCAGCTGCACAAAACGCCTATAAAGGCAGAGACTTGAGCAGTTAGATTTTATTAATGACACACTGAAAAGACAGGGGCATGCAGCTTACACATTTAAAATGTTGATCAAGCAATAAAACAATATTATCTTGTAACAGGCAAACCAATCGAGACATTGCCCCCCCCAAAAAATTCAGTGACTTTTATCAACCATCAGAAAAAAAAAGATGCAAGAAATCGGTTTATTGTCGTTGGTAGACCGTTGTGTATTTTGTTGCACATAATATTGGCTAAAATAAAAAATGAACAAAATCTATTATTCGCCCAAAGGATATTGGAAGGCATCACAGCAATTAAAAAGCTAAGCCACGGCGGGAGTCAGTGAACAAACAGCAAAAGAAATGGTTATCAAAACAAGCGTTTTGGCAAATTTATTTACCTGCACCTAGCGAATACAGAGACCACCCCTTTGTCAATACAACTCCAAACGACACCCATCAAATGGATCTTCTATTTTTAAACCCTCTGATAGGATTAGACGAAAAAGTTTATAAGTACGCACTCACAGTCATTGACATGGCTTCAAGATACAAAGATGCGGAGCCATTAACACAAAAGAGTGCTTCTGCTGTTGCTGTTGCTAAAACAACTGAATACCAACGAGGGCCACTAACTTATCCTCCCCAATGATTCAAGTTGATGATGGAAAAGAATTTAAAGGCCAAGTAAATTTCAATTATTGTTAAAACACAGAGTTACTATTAGAAGAGGCATTCCGGGTGTTCACAGATCACGGGCTTTAGTTGAAAACTTTAACAAACAGTTAGCCGAAAGACTTTTTTCCTACCAGTACCCACAGAGAGCTGATTGACAATTCTCGCAACACAGAATGGGTTAAAGACTGCCCCAGTTTTGCGCGAAATGAATAATGAAGAATTTAAAGGGCTAAAACCAGAAACAAGCAATCAAAAGAAAAACAATAAATGTTGTTTGAAGACTCCAGTAAAAACCCGGCAAACTATTACCGTTTGGTTTAAAAGTAAGGTACCTTATTTACCGGGGGAAGCAAAAGGGGGACACTCGCATCGGGGCAACTGATCCGGTTTGGAGTGTTGATCCATATGAAATAAAAAGAATTGTAAAAATGAATCCGCCCGGTATTATTTACGAGAAACTGACACAACAAAACAACCAGCTCCTCAAAGATCTTTTGTGAAAGAAGAACTGCAGATAATTCCGCCAGACACAGTTCCGCTTTAATTAATTTACGGTTCTCCAGTGCCCAATTGCATATGAAAACTCTGGATAAAAAAACACCCGTTTTGTGTTTGTTCTATCTAACGACTTCTTTTTTTACAACTGTTGTGTTGATCTCATGTAGATTAGATCGCAGTTTTACGTTGTCATGATGAAAAGTCTTATTGCCAAACAATGCTTCTTTATAGTTGTCATGTGATATGTTTGACTGCACAACGCTGCGAGATATTCCCTTTGCTTTCTTAATGATTTTCTCCGGGCTCGAAATACTGTACATTTTTGACCTTAACCCCACATACTCCTTGATCACCTTTCCAAAATAATTCACCCTTTCATCTTCCTAAAACCTTTTTATTAAACGATTGAATGTAAAGGCGAATCTTTAGGGTAACAGATGTATCATACCACCCGCATGTCCTTTAGCCACTTGGGCTTCCATGTCTTTATAAATATCTTCAGTAGGAATATCTAAAACAAAACTATCTGTACTGGTAAAAGTACCTGGACTCGGGATACGAGGGCTTAAAGTAGTCATAAAGAAAATTCTAACATCAAAAGCTTTGAAAAATTCTAAAACAGTAAACCCAATAAATACAGGTTTGTCCCAATTGACTTTCTTTTTTCATCATTATGCCAAAAAGGTGATCATGAAATCTTCTGAAGTCCTGATAATTAGGTTTTGAAGTCAGCTTAATTGCTTCGTTCTCTTGGTGACTAATCGACATCTTTGCGCTTGTGCGATTCTCCATAGCCCTTCCAAAAACAGCTGTTGTTCTCACTTGAAAAAGTTTTTTTTCTGAAGCATCTGGGGATTTAGTTCTGAGAATCAGTGTTCTTCATGATGTATGGTTTCATGAACTGTTCTTGATCAAAAGCAATTATGCGATGGACAGCTTTTTTAACTTTAAACCAGTCAAAAATAAAATTTGTAAAGTCTGTAATGACAGACAAAAATTTTTTTGCCTCGAAGATTAGGCACAAGTTTAGGTGGTTCTCTTGGATCCATCTTTAGACTTCTGCTGCTAATGGATAGCCCATTATGCAGGCCCATGGAGTTCATGAGGAAAATTCTAAGTCAACTTCTAGAATGAAACCACGCTGTTGACAGGCGTTAAAAACTGCCCAACCACTTTAATCCCTTTTTGAATATTATTCGTACCTGTGTACATTTAAAGTTGCGTAATGGAAGCGATTGCGCCATTGCCCAACCATACAGATTGTTTGCATCAAAATACAAAATATTTTAAAACCTTTTACTTGGATCATAGTCGTCCAAGTATTTGTGTTTGCTTTACAGTAATGAGCGACGCCATACAATTCCTCCACGCAATCCGTTTTCAATCATCTGGATCATTGGTAAATCCGACAAAAATCAATCTGTACACCAGTAAACTTTAAGAAAGCATCCCAACTAAACCCGGGCGCAGAAATGAAAATGCGCAGGATCCAAACTGTAATGTTTCATGCAGGTCTTCCTAAATTTCAAAGACGTCCGCCAACAAACATACATCTGCCATCAAGTAGGAGCCATGATAGTCCCCATCGTTTTACACTCTAACTTTTGCCACGCATCTTGACAGCTGGTAATCAGAGTCACTGATGTCCTTTCCTCTAAGACTAGAAAAGAACGCGCCTTTAGAGGAAGTGTGTCTTCGTAAAACCCTTTCCCCAACTTTTTCATGTACTCAAAAGGGTAAACGCCCTTTCTAACAAGAGTTGGATCAAAATATCTTCCGTTATTGGGCAGGATTTTAAAGGGACAAGCCAGTGACCTAATGATCCCACATGTTTTGCATAGACGAAAGAAAGACATGTTATTTAAAGTGAAACCCCTGTACTTTTCTAAATGACTGTGCAATGCATGCTACCCTGAAGGCATCGTCCACTGCTTTCATTATAAGGTGGGAGTCATAACCTCGCAAGTTGTGAAAGAATACAGGCAGCTTCCATGTCTTTGGATCAAACTTTAGTTGAAGATTGCATTTACTGTGCGCTGCCCTCTAAACTTCCCACTAATGTGATCATGGCCCTCTTACTGTGGGGTTTACACTCTTGGGCGTTAGCTCTAAACCGCAAATCCAACAATGCGTGGCTGAGTCATACTGTTTTGGTCTTCAGGCGCCATTATGATTTCAGATAAGTTTAGATTATTAGAACAGGCTTTACGCACTTGCTGCATGCGTTTTTAAGAATGTTTCTGCAGCATCTGGTCCCTAAAATAATTCTGCTCTGAAAACGCCATCCGACCTAAAAATAATAAAGGGCAAATTGAACAAATCTGATGATTACTCATTAAACTGTTTTCGAAGTTTTTGGGTGCTGGCCCTTCATAAGGAACAATAAGCGACTCGAAGTCTGCGTAAACTACGTAATGGACTGTTTGCCAGCCGTTCCAGTTTTTAAAAACTAACTTTAGATCCTGGAGGGGCGTAGTTATTCTGTCTTACATCTACAGAACTTTTACAATGTTTTATAAGTTCACTTGCGGCTTGCACAGATGGAATTCTTTTTAAACATTTTCTGCAAAAATTCTTGTATGTTAGTGTTTTTGAAGTAGCGCTAATAATTCTGCTCATTTTTGCGTATCAATGTGTAATGGGGCAGCCCTGCGGCGAAAACATTTGGGGTAAGTCCACATGACTTTTGGCTGGTTCGCCTATTGTTGGACTGTTCTTGGACACTTTTAAATTTGGCACCAAATTTGTTTCCTCATCCCATGTGTATACATTAACAGTTATTGGGTTTTTGTTCTTCAAACGATCAATTTGGTCTACACTAACAGGAAAGGATATTCCATTGAAGTTAAATCTTTGGCGTATTGCCCATAGTTAGTCACTCTCTCTGCGTGTTCGCGGACAGAAAGCAGCCTTGCAAGAACGCACCACATGAAACATTTGTTGTCTGAATTTTTTATGTTTAAAACTGCTCTCTTTAAAACCAACTCCCGAGGTAGCGAATGTAAGCTTGCCTACAATCGGTGCATACTTAGCCTGTTTTTAAACTAATCTCTAAGACTTCGCCCTCTGACCAACCAGAGCCTCTCATTTTGGCTTCTTCAGCCGCAGCGCAAACGTGCAAGCAGTTTCGTCTGCCCAACCGGGTGTTAAGTCATTAGAGGAAAGAAAGTCTGTTGTTAGTCGGAACCCCAAAATTCTAAATTTTTCTTCATTTATTGTTACATAGTCGATTAAAACAGCTAACATTACTTTAACCGGGGGTCTATTGTTAGGTTGCCTGGAACTTGAGAAATAGCAAAGAACAACACTTGCCTGTACGTTTGTTGGGTCAATGACTTCTAAATCAATATCATTCAGTGCTCTTGAAAAACGCTCTCTCTCGAGCATTCCTTCAAACAATTCGTCTTGTCCTTCATAAAATCTTAGCCATGCTGTCCTTCTTTTTTAAGCCAAAATATTTATTTAAATTAAAAAAAAAATACTTAAAACAGAACCATATCAACGGTCTTTTTGCGCTTGGACTCATAAACTAAAGTATAAACACCCTTCGGTGTTGTTAATGTGAGCTGTTAGAAAAAGAGTTTAATGTTCGTTTACTTTTTAAGCATTCCTTTTTTATCTGCTCGGGGGCTGGCGTTGAGAAAACTTGTCCTCGCCTTTCTTTGAAGATCAAACTTTGTCTTTTGTAGTCATCAAAAACGGGCCCGTAAACGATTAATTCTTCATCCGTGATGTTTGAGTTCAACAACGCTTTATTTTATGTCAGTTTAAACGAGCTAAGTTTAGCTGTTATTAGTTTGAACCATAGCTTTTGTGCTTTTGGGTTTAGTTTTTTTATTTTTGCTAAACGGCACCTACAGCTAAAAGAACACAGGCCGAGAGCTAAAGACAAACCTCCTAGAGGTAAAGCTGCGGGGGCGCCTAAAGCCCGTTGCTAAGAGACCAACCCCCGTTCCGCGATAAGCACTTATAGTCGATGCTCCAGTATTAACATAATAACAGCATTAAAAGGCAGCCAAATACCTTCGTTTGGTTTTGCTGTATTTGAAAGGTCTTGCTCTAGTACTTGCTGCATTTGCGAATGTTTGTTAATCTAAAGGTTTTTTTTGTTAGGGGTTTCACTATCTCTTCTTTTGGCGGCGCTGTAGGCACATTTGGATAAACTTGAACAGACATGCTTTTTATAAAATAAAAATAAATTTTGTATTGTATAAATCTTTTAATCCTGTTATTTTCAATATTCAGCTGCGCATCATTTTAAAAAAACAAATGTACAATAAGCGGTTTAAACGCTTCTTCTTCTTTATCAATTTGAATTTTATACGTCTCTCACAGCTCCCCGCTTCCATGCAACTGATTACCTCTGTTGACCTTAGGGCAATCCATAAACCGTATTTTGTTGTTAAATAATCAACAAGCCTAACTTGTGAAGATGAAAATCTTTAGACACAAGGTCTGCTGTTAGACTTCTACCCCTCCCACCCCCAAACAATTTTCTTATTTCGTCAAAATGATGATAAGGGCTAAGCCGCTAGCGTAGATTTGTTAGGACTACCATCAATTTGTACATTGCCTTTCGCTATTTTAGGGTTAAAAAACTTTTCACTTGCTCTTTTGAACGGTTCTTCATCTTCACACAAGCAATAAAATACCTTTAAGCGATCTTGCTGCGACACTAAAACTAAAATTCCATATAGTGTCTGCCCTGCTTCTGGATATGTTTTTTATGATGAATCACCCCTTTTTGTAATATATTGATAATTTTGACTGATATTGTTGCTCAATCAGCCTTGCTAAATTAGGGTTGCTAACAACGTCAAACTCTAACGAGATGTCAGAAATGCTGTACTTTGCTTCGGTGTCTTTGATTTTATAACACGTTGTATCGTTAAAAGTTAGTTCATAGACAGTCTGTCTTTTAATGCCCTTGAAATATGGCGCATGCCTTTAACAACTCAAAATCTAAGGGGAAAGGAAAAGCGATTTCCCAAAACGCAAACTTTACGGGTACTACTTTTGCCGTCTTTAGTATCTTCAGCGCCTATTCTATGTTTTAGTGCTTCTTCATTTTCGATTCCTTGAAACGCAAGATCAGCCCTTTCATTCCCGGGTTAGCCATAGATCAGAATAGGTTAAAAATATGTCTGCATTGTGTAAAGAAAATATTCTTGCCCCCAAGTTTTATAGAAATTTTCTTAACAATTGCCCGCCCCAAATTCTGGGCAACGTCCTGTTTGTGTCTGTTGTTTGAATCGAGTACTATTTTGAAAGTAAGACGCGCAGAGCCTGGGACAATCACTTCATCTGCTCCTAGGTCCCCGGGAAAATTTTACAGTAAGAATTTGATTTTGCATCAATATAATGGATTATTGAACATAATATCCCCTTATTTTCCCTTCACGCCAAAGGGTCTTTCAGTCTTCTATGCGGTCAAGAATCGAGCCATATGCCCTGTAACATTTTTTTATAAAACAAAATAAAAAAATTTAAATTATTTAAAAAAACATGGCAGGGATTGAAGATGAAGATTATGTGTTTTTGATCGTGAGACGACATGAGTGATTCCCCTTGGGAGCGGCATCGCTCGGGCCTCATTGCATGATGAATTAGCAGAAATCGGGAGTAACATACCAAAAAGTCGTATAAATTAACAAAAGTAAGGTCAGATCATTAAAAACCAAAGTTTAGGCCAAGAACCTCCCGAATTTATAGACCCTAATGATTATGAAGTAAAAGATAACCATTTGTTGTGAGGGGCGACCAAGGACAACTTGTCAGCTTACAACTAAAAAAGACCCATCAAAGTTTTTTAGCCGTGGGCTCAATTAGAAATAGACTCCCTGCGAGCGTACAAAATCGCCTTGGCCTTGTTAGGCCAAAATTAAGGGGGGAGGGAGTTGCTAAACTTCAAAACACACTGCAAGAACCCCAACAGATAACCAAATGCAAAACAAGGAACTTAAAGAATTAAATCAATCAGCAGGAATTAAAAAATGTAATAGAAGCAGAATCCAGTTTTTCAGAAAAACAGCGTTAAAGACTATACACGACTCACCGCTACCCATGCGAGAAATAGAGGCCCTTGATCGTTTCTTTAAAAAACCATCAAGGCGAATTAACAAACAATTTAGCAAAACTAGGTGAACTAGATGAGCATATAAGAGAGAAAAAGAAAAACTCGTTGAGGCTGATGACGCCAACTAGGGCATGATATTAAAGAAAGAAAAAACCCAAAGACTAAAAGACTTGAACAAGAAAGATCACAAGACTAGAAGTGCTAACTACTAACCGAGACCAATTACGAACTCAAGGAATAGAATAAGAGAAACTATCCGAAAAATTTATATGAAGACACAACGCTAGCAGAACGAATCCGAACACTGTTTAGAAGCAAGGATCACATTAGTAAGCGTTTTTAACAGCCTAAAGGGTTTGCAATAAGCACGCTGGTGTTGGCTATTACAGGCGGGGGTGGAGGTCAAAGTCCGGGGGCCTCCGCCGCCATCGCCTGATAAATCATGGTAAAAAACAGCTTGATCATCTTGCAAGTTTATTAAAAAAATTAGCTGGTAAAGCCGTGAACGCTTTACCAGGAATATTGGGAGTATTGTCAGCTGGCTTTTGGGCTACTGCAAGCAAAGTAGTTGGCTTTATGGCCGAGCACTTATGGGCATTAGTTCTCTTAATAGTTGGGGTTTTAAAATTTAGTAAAATAAAGACCGAGTAATCCTAGGCCCGTTTTAAACCAAGAACAAGCGCTGTCTTTTCATATTCATGGGCATCGCGAACAGAGTCCGCGAGCTTTGCTAGTCTTCAATGGCCTTTGGGCTTTGGCCCCCGGGGATTGGATGACTTTTCTTGGGCGTTCTTTTTCTGCTTGCAATATTAACTGGCTCAAATTATGTCGTTTTTTTCCCAACCTTCTGTTCATTGCCTGCATAAGAATTCATTATTATAGTTTATTAAATTTTTCCTATCTGGAGCCTAAGGTCAGAAGGCAGCAGTATAAAAACCCGTGCCAACCCGCAAAGTCTACTTTCGAAACTTGCGTATTGTAAAACAATTTGGTACCTTTAATACTTGAAGGCAAATTTAAAAGTAAATTAATGGCGTCCTCTAAATTTTCTAAGTATTGTTTTTTGCGCGTCAAAGCCAGTAGAAGGATCAGATTTTGCTCGATCTTGCCGTCTTGCGAACCTAGCAAACACCAAAACGTAAGTGCGAATAAGTCGTTTATTCGTTCTATTCCCGCTCTAGTTAGGCCCTTAGAAGCGTCTAAGATAAATGTTGTCCATGCTGTTTTATGCTCTTGCTCAAGGACCCGAGGGAAAAGCTGTTTGCGCTTGAAGAGAAAGATGTGTAAGGAGGATTCCCGTCAAATTTAACTTTCTGGCATGCCCCAAAAATAAGGGGTGCCTAAACCCTGATTAAGATCCAACTTTTGTCTAAAGTCCGTCTTGGTGTTAATATTGAATTCGTTACAGATCCTTTCAAAAGCCTTCATGTCTATTATGTTGCTGAATGGTTAAACGTTTGTCATTTGTAATGGCGCTCGCAGTTCAGTTCAAAAAACCCCCTAAAGGTGTAATAAAAATGAAATCTGTACACTGACCTCACCAAAGGATCAGATGATTAAGTGACAGCATACGACACTCCACAAACCCCGTTGATGCACAAAACACAGCAAAGTTTAAAATGGTTCTGATAAAACTGCATCGGATGACTAAACCACGCTTTCGCGATGTAGTCTTTTTTAATAGGGGGGTTAAGATATCTGTTTAATGCGTACTCACCTTTTTAGAAAAGCGACAGTCTGGGTCACAGAAATGTCGAGGGTGTCAGTTGTTATATTTTTAAGATTGTAGTGGCGGCCCAACAGAAAATTTGCATCCCGTATATTTGAATGCACTCATTTTTAATTTGTTTTAAAAAATTTTGTAACAATAACAACTCAAGACCGCCCTTCGTTTTTTAGAACATGCTATTGATAACAAATTTCGGGCCAAAACGGTCGCGCTCCATGAAATATTTTACAAAGTCGTAAGGATTAATATAACTAAAGCCAAGGGAAAAATAAGATTACAAAATATGAAAGGAGAACAAACGACGTTAAACATAACAATACTGATGGTTATTACGGGGTTTTGCTCACTAAAAAAGCAATGAGTAACTTAGACATTACTCTTAAACTTAACAATGCAAATCTAAAAACAATATTAACAT
Source organism: Conus ventricosus (assembly GCA_018398815.1). Classification (NCBI taxonomy): domain Eukaryota; kingdom Metazoa; phylum Mollusca; class Gastropoda; order Neogastropoda; family Conidae; genus Conus; species Conus ventricosus. The sequence continues at coordinate 59,249,135 of CM031602.1, forward strand.
TCAAACCTGAAGAAGCAAAATACGATTTTGATAAAGACTAGCTAAAATGCTAGGCTTTAAAAACTAGCAAACTACCCACTCATAGTTTTAGTGTTTCGCCAGATAAACTAAAGTTTGAGGGGAAAGTCCCGCTCAATCTTGCATTACATTCATTACTCTATGTTCATTTAGATGAGCTAAGCACTGATGAAAAACTTTTAAGATGGAAGGCCCTCAACGTTTTAAGACCTCTGCCGTCAGGGAAAGCTGCATATTTCGATTATGAAATTATACAATTCCCTAATTTAAAAGTTTAAAAAGATTAGTTTGTGGAGGGTCGGATCATTTAAAAAAATCAAAGACAAAACGGGGAAGTCGTAAAATGTGATAACCTCACATTGTTTGGAAATAAAATAATACGCTACTAAAAATAATGTCGCGTGGGCCAGAACACCAGGAGTTACATAGCGCCGTGTAGGTGATAACCTAGAATTAAAAGACCTTGCAGACTTTGCGGACTTGAACAGAACGGTGAGATAGGCACTTTGTATGGGGTTTAGTACACTAAAATGGGGATTAAAACGCAAGAGTTAGTGACAGTAAAATATTTCCTAAACTAGAACAGCTGCGCAAATCTAGAAGAAAATAATGTTGGTCATATGAATATAAAATAGTACGAAAACCTGACCTCAAATGGCACTTAGAACCATATTTAGAATGGGAAATAAAAATTCAATTCATAAGCCCATTTACATATTTAGCCGCCAAAAAAGTTTCCCGAAAAGCATTCAACTCTGGCCCTTTACATGTAAGTCTTATGCCAGAGGACAATAGTCAAAAGAGATTGAAATAAAGCCGTATGGGAATAAACAGTACATCCTCCACAGAAGAGAATCAGTTTTGAAAGATGCTTCTACAAAATTACAGTTCATCCGCAAAAAGAAATTAGGGGACACGTCACAATAAAAATTTTAAATTTCTGTCTTAAAAGATGTAAAGAGGGATGGGGGTTTTTGGGCATTAGTGACGTCCTTCTAAAGGAATTTTATTAGCTGGCAAAACTTAGACGTTGAAAAACTTAAAGTTACCGTCGTCATTTTTCACAATGGCGAGGATAATTAAGGTCATAACAACAAGCAACCAAAATCAATATTAGTCTAAATAGAAACAATCTTACAGAACTGAAAATTTGGGTTAATCTTACGCATTTAGGCCTCATAGGTTTATTACACTGAAAAAAGTTTTAACAGAGGACAAAGAATAAAAACAATAACCGGATTAATTAAGTTCTGTTATAAAACTATGGGGGCAGTTAAACTTATGACAAAAACCCCCCATTGTTCATTGATTTGTGGACAGACTGGTTGTGGAAAAACAATATTTAAACCTCAAACCTTTACAACAGTTTATCGTTATAAATTTGATCATAATTGGTGATTTTCTGCCCAACACTTAAATGGAACAAAGCATATCATAAAGAAGGTTTATAAAGGACAGATGATGACATATATTTAGTTGATCCTAGCAATAAACTGATGGAGTGTTTAAACAGTTTTATAGACTGTTTGAAGGAAAGCAGACACTATTTTTTATAGATGACTGTTCGGCAGAAAGAGACATAGTTAAAAAGAGAAACACTTGTCGAAACTAGCTTTCAGCGGAAGACATCTGGGATAAGTGTGTGGAATTTATATGCCAGAAATATAACCGGTTTTAAAGACTTTAGAGAAACAGTTAAAGACTGTAGTTTTATTTCACATGAAAGACAAAGACTCATTTGAAGAATGTTTGCGCGAAAATGAGTTATTGAAAATGACCAGGAAAAAACATAGGGTTTAAAAAAAAACGAAATCTGAAAAAGTTTAGTAAATTAGTAATAAAAAAAGGATAACCCTGCACAGTATGTTTGTTTGTAGATAAATCGTTTTTTTTTGGTTATTAACGCTTACTTGCCAGAAACAGTAATATCGCTTGCGTGTGTGAGTGTGTCTGCCCGCCCCTCTGTCTGTCTGTCTGTCTCTCTCTCTGTCCCCTCTCTTCTCTGTCTGTCTGTCTGTCTGCCGGTGATTCCTCTCTCTCTCTTTTCCGCCACAGGAAAAGCGGCTTTAAGCCACTTTCGCGCCCAAACTCGGTGGTTGAGCAAGTGGGGTTTGAACAGACATTTATCTGTTCCCCCTCCTTGCCGTCTCTCTTGTTGCGCTGCAGCGTCCTCCTTCTTTTCACAAATTGGGACCTTTGTGGACAGAGTAGCGCCATCTAACTCGATCCACAGCAGTTTGTTCCCATGTGTCAGGGTCGATTTCAAACGCTTTCAAGGATGTTTTTGTGAGTGTTTTGTGAAGCGTTTCTTCTGACCTTCACGGGAACACACTCCTTGTTGCAGTTCACCGAGAAGAGTCACTCGGGTAGCCGTGGTCTGGCATGCGAGCTACATGACCTGCCCATTGAAGCTGAAGAGCATCAGGGTGGTGTGGAAGCTCGACAGGGCCCGCTTGGGCAAGCACCTCTGGTCCCGGGATTATTAATTGTCCTATGTTGAACCATCTTCTGAAGCAGGTGTGTGGGAAATGATTCAGCTTGTTAAAGTCTTACTGTGATATAAACACAACCTACGACGTTTAATTCACATGGCGACAAAGGGATCCTGTACCCGAAAAACGAAAGTGCATTCAATTGCCGCGCGTGGTGCGCACGTGCCGGAAGTGACGCAAGCTAACGAGATCAGCTGCGATGGCGAAACCGTTTGCAGACCCGACGAAGACGGGAAAGAGTCAGGGTCAATGCCGACATAAAACATTTAAGGAAGTGAAAACAGACTGGAAAGTAAATGTCTGCTTTTGCCCATGCTGAGAGCTGGAA
>CM031602.1:59274572-59277072 GCA_018398815.1 Conus ventricosus
TGACATTGCACCCACGCTGCTCATTCCGACACCCTGTCCAAAGCGACTGCCCAGACCGGCCTACCACAGTCCCGGCACAGGCAATCTACTAGGAGCAGTCAGTGCCACGTTGTCAAGAGGCAACCCACCGGAGGAGACACTGCCCTACCTCCGACTCACTTCGGTGGTGTTCAGAGGCGCCTGTTCTGATCCAACAACATAGGTAGGACACCACCTATTAAACCCTCTGTTAACGACAATACTTGCTTAGTCGCAGAGCCGGCGTGAGTGAGCTGTCCCTTCGGAGGGCGCCTATGTGGTCAGGCTTGTTTTGTACCTGACTGTGAACTGTTGATATAAATGATGAATGGGCCCAAACCTACTTTGTGTTTTGAGGCATGCTGGTGTAACTTTATATATGTCCCTTAACTTGTTTTGTGTTTCACTGCGTGCCGCTGATGTATATGATGTGTGTGTGTCCTGGTCTGCGTTGTATATGAGTGCATACCACTGGTGTGATTAATGTGTGTGTCCAAACTTTGCTTTCATTTTGACTGTTCGCTGTCTATGTGAATGATGTCTGTGCCTGTGTGCTTTGTCCTTGGCTGCATTCCACTAAAGTAATTGTCACCTATGTAAATGGTGTTTGAATCCATGTTTGCTTTGCGCGCACACATACACATACATACACACATATACATATACACGCACGCGCGCGCACTCACGCACGCACACACACACACACACACACACACACACACACACACACACACACACACACACAGAGAGAGAGAGAGAGAGAGAGAGAGAGAGAGAGAGAGAGAGAGAGAGGTGCAAAAGAATCTCCTGTCAGCGTGTAAATGAGAGCCAAGGAGTTTTATCAGTCAGAGGTCAGTTGTAACTTACAGTTTGTGACACCATCACCCTCCTGTACTCCTCCGTCTTGGACAGACACATACTAGGTTACCATAATGTCCCCCTTACTTCCTCTTTGATCTCGCGCAAGGTGACTTCTGATTGGTTCACTACCAAAATCACATGACCGCCGCAAAGGCTTAAAGTCGCATCACTGTCGAAGACAGACGAACCAGGAGAAGTTGGCAAAAGCTATCTAGATGACTCATTACTTCAACAGAGGGACATTTGTGGTGAACAATAGATGAACTGAGAAGTGACCAAGAAAAGGTGACATAGAGAAAGAAGAAGTAAAGAAAGAAACCGAGAAACTGAATGACTAGTTTCGGTATCAAAGAAGCCATAGTGTCATTCTATTGAAGTCTTTAGCCTCTTCAAACTTTTTTTTTCTCACGTACTGTCTTGTCTTTCGACTTCCTTTGCCGCAATCTGCTTCTGCCCTCGTCGGACCATTTCCTTCCATTGTCATTTTACTAATGACGCTCTCAACACTTTTAATGTCACGACCTTTCACGGGGACTTACAGACTACGTTGAAGAAAATGACAAACACGCGGTGGAGGTCTGTGTTGAAGGTCTTCCTTGTCACTTAGACGTATGGTACTACGATCGTGGAATTCAAAGCAAGACATTTTGAAATCTGTAAAGTGCAAAGGAAAATACTGGCGATGAATCAGAGTATTTTCGAACTGTTGTTGTTTCCATTCACGCTTCTGTTTCTGCTCTTTCTGCTGCTATTTCTGCCACTGCTACTTCTGCAGTTGCCTCTGCTGCTCCTACTGCTACTGTCTTTCCTGCTGCTGCTGCTGCTGCTGCTGCTCCTCCTCCTCCTCCTCCTCCTCCTCTTACTACTCCTACTACTAGTACTACTGCTGCTGCTGTTACATATACTACCACTACCACTATTACCACTACTATTAGTTCTTGTATTACTGCTACTGCTACGATGGTGACGACGACGACGACGACTATCAGTGCTATTGCTAGTAAAACTAACTGCGACTGCTACTGCTGCTACCACCACTCTGCTGCTGCTGATAATACTACTACTACAACTATTACTACTGCTGCTGCTGCTGCTGCTACTCTACTACTTCTACTATTACTACCACAATCACTTCAATCAAACTGACCACAATCTCTACGGCTGCTGCTATTTCTTGTCCTGATACCGCTCACACACTTGCTTTTAATTTCATTCAGTTTCACGACATAATTATTGATGACGCTTACACAGCATATAAAGGTCTCAAACATCACCTCGATCATGATCATCTTCTGCATCCGAGTAACTTTGTGAGTGATGGTATTCCCTTGTCATGGTCAATCAAATGTCCTGACATCCAACGCTACAGGTGTCTGTACATCTCGGACCTGGTTGCTGAAGGGATGTGTTATGAAACGAGAAGGTGGAGTCCACCCCTTTCATGTAGTAGGGCACCAGAAGGAAAGTTTCTACCTTCATCTGGGTCATCCCCACCCTCGCCGATATCAATTTAAGGAAAAAAATCATATTATGCGGCCATGAACTACGAACAATGTTAAAACATGACTCTTATTGTCATCAACTTTACCATCGTCATCATCACATATCCTTACCATTAGAT
>CM031602.1:59282072-59283452 GCA_018398815.1 Conus ventricosus
ATGTTGTATGACTTAGATGCTAAAGGCCAAAGTAACTGGGTGTCCAAAGTGCGCCTTTGTCTATTTGAATACGGATTTGGATTTGTGTGGCTGAATCAAGGGGTTGGTAATACTAAAGAGTTTGTATGTGTTTTCCGTCAACGGTTGGTTGACTGCAGATGGCAGAAATGGGCAGATCATATTCATAACAGCGACAGATTTGATTTATACAGGAACTTTTGTGATGTTCATGACTTGAAACGTACTTAACCTTAAATATGGACAGGCACCTAAACATGTAACGGCAAAGTTCAGATTAGGAATATCTGCATTGGCCACTCATTATTTTAGATATCGCATATGTAATGATTATGATATGCTTTGTCCTTTATGTAAAAAATCAGTTGAAACCGAATTACGCTTCGTCTGTCCTGTCCAGCTCTCATGAGCATTAGAGAAAAGTTTATAAGCCCAAATATTACGACAGCCATCCTTGTTTAAACTGAGCCTACTTTGTTCATCTATTCTGCAGAAGTTGTTAAGAGTGTTTCTTTGTTTTTGTACAAGGCCTTTAAGTATAGAGAAATTTTCACTTCTTGAAATTGCCCTTCAATTATTCTTGTTTCGTTCCGTAATTTGATTTCATGTAACTATTGTACTTGTGTGTTCACACACCCCTTCATTAGGGGCCTTGGCCTGTTATATAAATAATTATCTGATCTGAATCTCTCTCTCTCTCTCTCTCTCTCTCTCTCTCTCTCTCTCTGTACGCTCGCACGTGCGTGTATGTGTGTGTGTGTGTGTGTGTGTGTGTATATAGGTCAGTGAGTGTGTGTATGCGTGTGTATATTTATGCGTTTACGTGTGTGTGTGTGTGTGTGTGTGTGTGTGTGTGTGTGTGTGTGTGTGTGTGTGTGTGTGTGTGTGTTTATGCGCTTGAGCTTGTGTGGGCGTGTGTGTGTGTGTGTGTGTGTGTGTGTGTGTGTGTGTGTGTGTGTGTGTGCGTGCGTGCGTGCGTGCGTGCGTGTGCGTATGGTTTTATAGCGTACAAATGAACATAATCTATTTGAACACCTTTCTCGAAAGCCAAAATTTCAGCTCACGGCAGTCAAGATCCCACATTTCACTTTCCCTGGAGATACTTTGTGTGTGTGTGTGTGTGTGTGGCTTAATACAGGGCACGCGGTGGGCCCGCTCCCGACTAATCCTGCAAGCGTGCGTACATGCAAGCCCATAGTCAGGGAAAAACGGGGAGACACAACCACCATTGCACAGCATGGTGTTCCTCTACTGATGTGTGACAATAGTGGAAAGTCACTGTGTGTTGGAACTTTGTTCATTGTCTGTGCTTGTCACTTCGTCCAAATCGTCACAGTGCCTGCGCGTCAGAAAAATGAACAA
>CM031602.1:59283552-59321052 GCA_018398815.1 Conus ventricosus
CTCTGGAAAAATCGCAAGTAAGGCTTCAGCAACAGACACTGTATCAATTTTCTTCAGCGGAATCGCTTCTGGATACCTTGTCGCTGTATCCACCAAAGTTAAGATATAGCTATATCCGGGAGAAGACAGTGGTAAAGGTCCGACAAGATCAATAGCTACCTTCCGAAATGGAACGGAAATGAGAGGCATTTTGTGCAAGGTGCACATGGGGACGCGACCTTTCTGAGATGTCTTTGACAGATGTCACATGAGCGGCAGTATTTCGTAACTTCCTTTGTGACACCTGGCCAATAAAAAGAATCAGAACTCTCTTTAATGTTCTTTTGATTCCACAGTGACCAGCGAACAATGCATCATGAGCGTTGTGTAGTACTGTCTCTCTAAGTGGCTTTGGAACGACAACTTGTTTGTTGTCCTGTCCAGGTATCACACCTGTAGAGAATGTCAGAGTCCAGTATGTTACGTTGGTTTGTCCGTTGGTACGTCAGTGACAGTCTGTTTGCAGCAGAAAGTATTGTCGTCAGCGTCTCGTCTTTTCCCTGCATTTCTTTTAGATCATCTGGGGTAATCTGGAGTTCATCAGTTTTGAGACTTTTAGCGGCTTTGTAGCCTTTCCCTGCTCTATGACGTTTGATCTAGTACTCACAAGACAAGGAACAAACGATCTCCAGCACCCCCATGTACTGTAGCGACACCTGGCAAATTGCCCAAGATCAAGTCGCAGACTGGGTTATCAATAACACTGGCGGTAAGAAAACCGGAGTAGTACGGTGTATCGACTGAAATTTTCGCCAGCGGAAACGTTTCAATCTTGCCTCAAACGACCTACACTTTTGGACAGTGTCGAGATACTGGTTTTGAAGCACGAAAGATTTTCTTACACCAGCAGTGGTGCACCCAGTGTCTCGCAAAACTGAAGCCTGCAATCCGTTGATGGCTCCGTTTTCCAACACAGTCCATCAACATGACTGATGTGGTGCCAAAACAAGGCCTTTTCACAATCAGTGGAGACTAATGCGGATTTTGATCACCCGGTCTGAAAGGGCAATTCTTTTTCAGATGGAACTTGCCTCACAAAGAAACATCGCATTGTCTGATCAGCAGCTGACTGATTTTGTGAACTTCGGTTCTGTCCACGAACTGGCCCAAAAGGTCTACGTGGTGGTCGTTGTCCATCGACCTCGGAACGTTTGCTGAGAAGCAACGGGTTTTTCCGGCGGTGAGTACTGGTATTGACGAAAGTCACTCGAACCGCGGAAAGATCCCTGTCCGTTCCTAGGATAGGTATATCCTTGAAGACTCAGAAATGACCCACGATTCCTTTCCTGTAATTTCCCTGTCCCGATGGGATAGTACATGAGCATTGAGACTCAAAGATGGAAAATTTCCTTTCCTAGCCACACCCTTGTCTGGGTGAGCGATACAATACTGATCAGCCATCTGACACCATTTCCTCCACGTTTTCAAATTGCCTTTCTTTAAGGAAAGTGGCCAGATCTTTGCTCACGCTTTGGAAAGTTGTTCTCTAAGAAGGAGATCTCGCAGTGATTGAAAAGTTTGTTCGTCTTTGTTAAATCGATCCATCGATCCAAACAATGACTCATACGGATTAGAAACGACGGAAACGATTCTCCTTTGTAGGCCGCACAGTACGGAAACGTTCGCGAAAACGATCGGCAGAACATTGAATTTCTTGAGGAGTTCTTCCTTCAACTGATCCCAAGTTAAATTTTGTTTCGCCGCCGAGTGTGTGGTTACAGTGTCAAAGCGCTACCCTTAAACAACGACGCAATATACAATGTCCACTTTTCCTTGGCCAACCACAAGACGTTGCGTGACTTTCAAAGCGAAAAAGAAAACTATCAATGTCATCCGTTTTTTCCTCGAAAGGCGGCAACTTCGGAATATATGCTGTTTTGGTTGAGGCGCGCTTGCGGAACCGACTAGTGGAGGTTCTCTCGATGCCTGGATTCTTTTAATTTCAGCATCAGTCTCTAGTTCTAACTGCCTCAACTTAAATTGACGTTCTTCAGCTTCAGCTTCCCTCCTGTAATCTTTTTCTTCAATTTCAGCTTCCCTCTGTAGTCTTCTTTCTTCACTTTCTAGTTTCCTTTGATTTTCTTCTCTCTCTCTTAACCTGTCTGCCCTATCTATGGCATTGTTGCACATAGTTAGTAAGTTTTTCTCCATCAAACCCAAGCGTTCCGCTTGTTTAACATATTTATCAAAATCATCCATAATGAACCGTCAACAGATATAAACCCAAACAATTTCTAAGTATGGATAAAATAAGGCGATTAGGATGATGTTATGTTTCACAAAACGTAATTATATACAAATAAAGAATTCAATTTCCGGTGTAACAGAAAACTGCTTACTTAAACAGGGTAGATATGAAATCCAAGGAATGTATTTTTCCAAAAATAATTTGCAAACTGCTATCATTTGGAATTTACAAAAAAAATGAAGTTTAATGCAAATATGTTTTTCCTAAGAAAGGAAAAAAAAAGCACAATACTAAAGTTTTCTGGAAATAAATTCTTTATAAAGTTTAAGTTCTTAAATGTTCTTGTTGTCAGTCTTTCTTACTTAATTCCAATGAAGTTACAAAACAATGTATCGCCTTATACAAAAAATGAATATAAATTTACAAAACAAATGGAATCACAACATTAAAAAGAGGGGAAGAAACACAAACTAGCGGAAATCCTACCTAAAAGGTGAAAATGTTGAAAGAAAACTAGACAGGAGCTTATTGAGGAGAAGGTTTAAGAGGTTTTGAAAAAGGGGTTGAAAAGGAAATGAAGGATACACAGGACCGGAACAGTGAGACGAATCAAGAAAAGCAAAGAAGCCCTCAGACAGCACCCTGTGGTCACTGTCTCCCGTGAAACTGGAGACGGGAAAAAACAAATCACTCACAATATACACAACACTACAGCAATAATGCAAAAATAATAAACAATCAATTAATAAATGCACATTCACCCAAACTCAAAGAAAATCTCGCACACACACAGAAAAAAAATATCAAAGATAAAGATGTTTATTTGGGCTGAGCGGTAATCAACTCCACCACCTACACTAGTTGCGTGATGGAGGAGAAGTTGATCCCACACTCTGAGGGCAAGGGGGGAAAATCAAAATGAAACAATAGGAAAGGGAAAGAAATAGATATTTACGAGAAGGGAAGGACTACCGACTCCCCAACGCCATGCCCCCTGCTAAACGCAGGAAGAGGTTGGGGCTATCAGTCCTGGGGAAGGGGACAAACAAAATCTAATACTCTAGGGGAAGGACTTGCGACTCCTCATCGCCCTGCCCCTTGCTGCCAGGGTTCGAGCTAAGAGGAGTTGAGGCTATCGGTCTGAGGAGGGGAATAAAACACACAGGCCCCAAAAAGAAAATCTACCAAAAAAAAACCTTACGGAGTAGAGCAACCAAAGAAATGTAGAGAAGGTATTATGCCCGCTTCTAGCTCCACCCGCTCTCAAACCGGCCTTGGCGGTCTGGTGCGGGCGACTCCAGAAGCGGCCATAATTCCGTTCTCTATAAGCATGATTTAATAACCAAAAAAAAAATTACCGACCCTACAAACATGATACTGTGTGGGTTGTCCGTTTTCAATACTACTTTACAAAACTTTGCAGATTTTAGTTTTTGCTTATCCTATGTTTTTCTGATCATTCTCAATAACATCATTTTACCAAAAATTCATCAAATGAGTCTCTGTCTTTCATATGAAATAAAAATACAGTCTTTAATGTTCTCTAAAGTCTTTTAATACGGAGTTATATTTTTGACATAAAATCCACATACACTGCATGTGAGGGAGATTGCTTATGGCAGGTTGTTTTTAAAGGCATGCAGTGAAGCGCGGCCATCCCCAAGATTTCAATAGAAGCATTCCGAGCAAAGTAGCGGTTCCACTTCATGCACCGTTGGATTTATTAATGCAGTCAGCAGGTTGAATAGCGATCGATTTCTATTGCTGCTTGTTCTGAATAGCGAGATTTCTATAAGTGGGCTGAAAGATTTTGTCAGTCATTCCCCGCCTGGGGTAAAACAGATTATAGGACATGCTTTCTTACATGCACCTAATCATTATGTCAAGATTTAATATGTGATTGTAAAAAACACGTCACCTCCGCCAGCATTAGTGTTTGTTGAAACGGCCATTGAGTTATCTGGTCATTTTGGTGTGTGGTGCTGTGTGACACGGACTGACTTAAATTCACTTGGACGGCTTTGTGTTGTGCCTAGTTGCACCATTTACATTTGACAGCGTGCTGTGTGGTTGAATGCTGAGTGGCTAGGCATTAGAACTTGTGGGTGTTTAAAAACATGGCGAGGCAGGGGAAGTTGTGTTTCAATGCTTCGGCCAGTGCTGGAAGTGTCAAACTAATAATACTCAAGAAATAGGATGAAATGTTGTTATTTTTGCAAGAAAATCTTTGATCAAAGACGACCTTGTGGAAAATAAATGGTTTATCTTGAGGCCTTGGCAAGTTTTTGACAAAGAATTGAGTGGCGAGACATGTCTCCTCCTTCAAAGCCAAATGGAAGCAGTTCGTTTTTGTTTCCTCAACAACAAACGGAACTCTCAGTGAAGATCTTGACAATTATTTGAAAACTCAGCTTTGTGAGTGACTTCCGATCCATTTGATTGAAACCACAAAACCTTTGAAACTGTTCAAGAAATGACCCCCATCTTACACCGGGCTTGTTACTCAGTGAAAGATGTGAAAGAAATCTCTTTCTCAGGCTCTTTTTTTAGGGAATTGGCTTCAGAAAGCAAAGACAATTTGAACAGGCAATAAACAAAAAACTGGGAGTCCTATCTGAAAGAAGATTTGCTGGGTGAGCCAACTCGCGTAGAAGGACTAATGAAGTGTCATTTTGTTTCTATTCTTATCCAAAATTTCACAAAAACTTGCGATTTCTTTCAACGAGTTATACAGCAAACGAAAATCATTATGAAATACATTTACCATTCCAACCCCAACTCGTAAAGCATTCTGGCATGATACACATGGAGTGGTTAGAACCTGCATGGAGGATAATTGAGCTCTTCCACTGCGGTAGTTTTACTAGCGCCAAACAAAACTAGGCAATCGGCAAAAAACTCTGCCGATTGACACAAAGCCCACTCTACCCCAGGGCTACTGGGAGCGGCGCAAACACTCCTTCACCTCTAAAGGCTACCTTCGGGTGGCCGCGGATTGAACTGAAACAGATCCTGTGATTATTGATGCAGGACTTTGATAAGTGCTTTCGGCGGCTGCTTTATTTACAACGTTCAAGTGTTATCAACAAAAAGCCCCCTTCCACTTTCCCACAAAGCACTGTCCTGTCTTTTGTGTTTGTTTGTTGTTTGTTTGTTGTTTGTTTGTGTTTGTTGTTTGTTTGTGTGTGTGTTTTGTCCTACCCTACGCACAGCACGTCCCCACCCCCACCCCTCCACGCATGCACACACCCCACCCAGCATGCACACACTCATGTCACTTCTAAGTTCTTAACTGAGTACCAAGTACACTTTAAGTCATCCACAAGTTCTTCTCAGTTGTCCTCAGATATCCTCAAGTCACTTCTAAAGTTCTTAACTGAAGTTGTTCCCAAGTCATCCTCAAGTCTTTCACAAGTTTCGTGCTTAAGTCATCCTTAAGTCACCCCAAGTCACTTTTAAGTTCTTACCCAGTCATCCCCAATGTCATCTTCAAGTCACTCCCAACCAAAGTCACCTCAAGTTATTACTCAAGTCATCTTTAAGTAACAACCAAGTTTTATTTCAAGTTATCTTATCAAAAAAATACAATCTATGTTTTTATCTAATAGTAAATGTCTAAATAGTACACCACACGCTCAAAAAAACGCGTCATCCTTGAGGATGTCTTGCTCAGTGTCCTCTGCGCGAAATCGGGTCAGCATAGATCTTAATGAAGTTTTACATCCTAAGCAACCGCATTGATTACAATTATGGTATTTGGAAATGTCTTTTATAGATCTTCCATGTCTTATTTATTGTCTTCAAAAATTATAATCCGCCATGTCCTTTTTTTTATCAAAAAAAATTTTAAAATATTATATGTCATTATAATAGGATCAAAATGTGTTTTTGTTATTGGCGATTCTGGCGTGCTGTTGTTTTCGTCTTTTGCATTTAATGGTTGATGATTGTTTGGACTTTGGTTTTTGCCAGCGTTGTTTATATATTTTATAACCGTAATACGCACCCCGAACAGCAGGCAAGGGCGCAAAAATAGGCAACAGTTTTAAGTTCAATATTCCTGAAGACTTTGGCGCTGATAGGTCTTGAATATATGGAGTTTTTTATGGCTGGCTGCATCAACTTGGTTTGGAGTTGGCTGTGTTAAGTTTTCATGTGAGTTATATTTTGTAGATTGTATACTGTTTAATTTTTTTTGTTTGTTCCACTCAGCTAATTTTTTTCCTGCCGCAATGCGTCCGGATGAGGTGTTATAGTGAACCACTATCACCTGATTCAATGTTTTTCTGATTCTGCTGATTTTCTGGCTCGTTCATTTTGAAGGGGGTAATAAAATTCTATGATTTAATAGTAATTAATTCCCATGATTAACGGTGATACATGTTCCAAATCTGTAATATAGATCACATCTAGAGAATCTAATGACTTTGTTAAAACTGGATCCTGTGTTAATCATACATAAAATCTTGTCAGATATCATGGGAGCACATCCACTGACTAGATTAGTGTACAAACTAAGAATCCGTTTGCCAAACGCTTTCACCATTCTTGATCCCAGTTTTGCGCTTATATCTGTTATGATACTTTATATTGTCTTGCGGCAATCTGTTGATCTCGTTCTATGCTGAATTCATTTCCGAGGAACTGTTTTGTTTTTTTCACATGATGCCAAAGAATACAGTCTTTCCTTTTTGGGGCATAATAGCGCTGGTCTTCAACTTTTCATTTGTAATCACAAGTTCGCAAGGAATGTTTAGCAGATCGTCGCTGTTCATGTTTTATTACTAAATCATATTTATTTTATTTTTTAAAATGAGCGCTGAAAAAATGTTGCAAACTTGTATACATTCTGCTGTTATTGGAGGTCTAAGTATTAGGGATCACAATGCTTGGTAAAGCTTGTTAAGAATTAACTGCAGATCTTGGCAAACTAGACTTTGAGGATTCAGCAAAGCTAATTGCTATCATTGCAGCTTCATTCGCTAGAAAGATATTCTAGTCAAGCAAGGAATAATGCCAGACAGTAATGAATCTGTAAATCAAAAATACATTTATAATAAATGGCTTCACTCGTAATGATGATAGGCGGGGCGCTGTGGTAATGCGCTCGCTTTTAGTGGAAAATGTAATTAGATTTAGTAAATGCGAGATGAAGGCGGAGAAAAGACATAAACAAAAGCTGTGGAGCAACTAGCGCAGCACAAGATCGGCTATGAAAAGCAAGAGAATTGAGCAGTTAGATTTTATTAATAAACACACTGAAAAAAAACAAGGCATGCAGCTTACACATTTAAAGATGTGCTCAAGCAATAAAAACAATATTATCTTGTAACAGGCAAACCCTAATCGAGACATTGCCCCCACCAAAATTCAGTGTACTTTTATCACCTTCAGAAAAACAAAAGATTTGCAAGAAATTTGGGTAGGTTTATTGTCTTTGTAATGTATGTTGTGTATTTTATAGCGCATACTATTGGCCTGATAAAAAAATGTACAAAATCTATTATTCGCCAAAAGGATATTGGAAGGGAATAACAGCAATTAAAAAGCTAAGCCAAGCGCTGGAGTCAGTGAACAAACAGCAAAAGAGTGGTTATCTAAACAAGCGATTTGGCAAATTTATTTCCTGGGCCTAGGCGAAATACAGAGACCACACGTTGTGAACACAATACCGAACGGACACCCATCAAATGGACCTTCTATATTTTACCCTCTGTTACGATTAGACGAAAAAGATTTAAAGTAGCACTCCACAGTCCATTGACATAGCTTCAAGTTACAAAGATGCGGAACATTAACAACAAAAGAGTGCTTCTGCTGTTGCTGTTGCCATACAACTAATATATCTAACGAGGCCTTTAAGTATTTCGCTATGATTCCAGTCGATGATGAAAGAATTTAAAGGCCAAGTGAATCATTTATTGTTTTTAAAACATAGAGTTACCATTTAATAGAGGCAATATCGGGAGTTCCAGATCACAGGCTATAGTTGAAAAACTGTTAACAAAAAACAGTTAGCTGAAAGACCTTTTGTCTACCATGATCACAGAGAGCTGATTGAAATTCTCGGTAACACAGAATGGGTCAGAAGACTGCCCGCTGTTTTGCGCGCATGAATAATGAAGAAATTAAAGGGCTTAAAACAGTACAAGCAATCAAGTAATCATAAATGTTGTTGAAGGGAGACGTTACTTCATCCGGCAAAAACTATTACCGTTTTGGTTTAAAAGTAAGGTACCTTTTTTTACGGGGGAAGCAGAAGGGGACACTCGCATCTGAGGCACAGATCCAGGTTGGAGTGGTTGATCCATATGAAATAAAAGAATTGTAAAAATGAATCCACCCGTGTAATTATGTTTACGAGAAACTGACAAAACAAACAACCAGCTCCTCAAAGATCTTTTGTGATAGAAGAAACTGCAGATATCCCACCTAGACACAGTTCAGTTGCTTAGTAATTTACGTAAATATATTTGAGTTTAAAAATGGAAGTCAGAAGGAAGCGCAGAAATGAAACAAGAATTGGTAAAGGAAGAGACCTTGAAAATGCTACGGGAATCATTTTATCGTGTAATGCTATTAAGGAAACATTTTCGGGGATTAATCATGCATGCTAAATCATCCAGATCACTAAAACTTAAACCCCCAAATTGGAAAATGAATATCTCTTGAAATTAATAAAAAAAATTCGGAAGCGTCAAGCAAACTGAGGGAAAAGATTTAAATGAATTGGATGAAGCTATGATTGATATTATATAAAAAGTTGTGAAAATATAACCCACCTGTTTATGCGGTCCTCCAGTGCCCGGATTGCATATGAAAAACTCTGGTTAACAAACTGTTTTGTGTTTGTTCTATCTCATGACTTCTTTGTTAAACCGTTGTGTGGATCTCATGTAGATTAGATCGTTAGTTTTTCGTTGTCATGATGAAAAGTCTATTGCCAAACAATGCATGCTTTTTTGTAGTTGTCATGGGATATGTTTGACTGCACAACATGCGAGATATTCCTTTTGCTTTCTTAATGGTTTTCTCCTGGCTCGAAATACTGTACACTTTTCGACCTTAACCCCATCATAACTCCTTGATCACCTTTCAGATAATTCATCCTTCATCTTTCCTAAATACCTTCTTATTAGTTATTGAATGTAAAGGCGACTCTTTTAGGGTAATCGGACCGGTGTGTTCCATCCTGCATGTCCTTTAGCTACTTCTAATTCCATGTCTTTATAGCTGTCTTCAGTGGGATATCTATAACAAAAAACTATCTGTATCTGTGTAAAGCACTCTGGACTATGCCATACAAGGGTTTTTAAAGTAGTCATAAATGAAATTCTAACATCAAAAGCTTTGTTAATTCTAAAACAGTAAACCCCATAAATTAAATACAGGTTTGTCCAATTTGACTTTCTTTTTTTTACATCATTTATACCAAAAGCTGAAGAGACAGGAAAAGGCCGGGGGGGGGGGGACTCTAAGCCACTTTCACCCTCCACGAGTTTTTGGGCGAAAGTGGCCTAAAAGCCGCCTTTTCCTGTGTGCGGAAGTGAGAGAGAGAATTACTGGCAGACAGACAGACAGAGAAGAGAGATAAGGAGAAGACAGACAAAGACAGAGACGGCGGGCAGACACACACACACACACACACACACAACACACACACCCACACATACAACACACCCAATAGAAATCACAGCGCAAGGCCGAAGCGGCTTCGTTTCTGCAACCTGTGCGTTTCCTATGTTGTGGCCAAAAAATCAATAAACATGCCTCGCGAGCTTACTGCGTTTCGTTCTCTTACCTGGCAAGTGCGCTGCTGGCAACTGAGCCATTATTGCGTCAGCAAATGTTCGCGAATATTCTTGACTGCTTCGTGGCACTCCACGTCAACACTTACTACGCTTGGCAAGAGACGCACTTTTTAGCCATGCTTCAATGGAGGACGGACGTGCTTTGTGTACAGAGGAACAACTTTTGTTATGGAAGGATCATATGCAATACTTACAAGCTTATGATGGGAGTATATAAACAAAAGAAAATTAGGTGAGCGCTGTTTTTTTACCTTGTAAGCCAAAGAGCAGTTTGCGTTTTTGGAAGGTGGGGAGAAAGAAAAAAACGTGTAACTAAACCCATTAACGAACAACACAGCTACCTTGGAATAGATTGTCGGTTCTACAAAGAAGATTAGAGAGATTTAGGCAATAATTACTGTAAGAGAGTTGATGGCTTCTGATAATTTTTCGACTGTTGACGAAATGATTCCATTTTTCAAAGTGGTGCTTTTTTACTAAAACTTGGCGAAGAAAAAAAACTATCCATCATGCCTTGATTATGGGTCTCTGCCTTGAAAGGCGCAACAATGTTTTAATGATCAAAACAACTGAGACAAGGCGGTGAGGAGGGGTGTGGTTAAACTTTTTTTGTGCAGAAGGATAGTATAATGAAACTCTTTTGTTGTGGGAGGCAATTTCTGCGGTGTAAGTTAGCCTTGCTGACTGTACTATAAATAGCAGTCATGCTAGTTGAACGCCTTTTTTTCGTAGCAAGAGGTCTGCGGTGAAGTTAGCCTGCTGATGCTACTATAAAATTGCCGTTCATGCGGTGAAGCCTTATTTTTCTAGCTAGCAAGAGGGCGGCGGTTAAAATCCACTTGCTATAATAGCCGTTCATGCTGTGAACGCCTTCATTTTAGTAGCTAGAGGGTGCGGTAAAATCCGTTTTGCTATAAATAAACGTTCATGCGTTGTGATGCCTAATTATAGTAGAAAGGAGGGTACGGTAAAATCCGCCTTGCTTATAAATAAGACGTTCAGCTGTTGAACGCCTTTATTTAAGTAGCAAGAGGGCTGCAGTAATGCTGTTCTGGCTGATGGCGGACACTAAAGGGAGGGTAACTCCCTTGCTTACCCCACCCCACGCATGCACACCTCCCACCCACCCCCCACCCACGCATGCAACACCCCCCACCCCACCCCGCACCCCCCCCCAGCATGCATCAAGTTATCCACAAGTTTGCCCTGAAGTCTCCTCAAGTCCCATAAGTCCACTTCTAAGTTCTTACTCAAGTTGTCTGAAGTCATCCTCAAGGTCATCCACAAGTTTTTACCCATGGTATCCTCAGTTATTCTCAAGTCACTTCAGTTCTTTATTCAAGCATCCTCAAGTCATCCTCTGGTCATCCTGTAGTCACCTTAAGTCATCACAAGTTTTTAATTAAGTCACCCCAAGTTCTTAAATAAGTTCTGATTAAGTTCTTGTATTAAGTCACCTCAAGATCTAGCTAAAAGGTCATCCTTCTAAGTACAACCAGTTCTTTATTTAAAGTATCTTATAATTATCAAAAAAATACAAGCTTATGTTTTTATCTTAAATAGTAGATGTCAATATGTACACACACGCCTCCAAAAAACGTGTCATCGTGAGAATGTCTGCCAGCGTTCTCTGCATAGATCTTAAAGGAAGGTTTTACATCCGAAGCACGCATTGATTTACAATTCGGGTCTATGGAAATGGCTTTTATAGACTCAGGTCTTTATTTATTGACACATCATTTTATAATACGCCAATTGATCTATTTTTTTTTAAAATTTAAAATTTAGTACTTAAAATATTATTCCATTATAAATGGATCAAAATGACGCTTTCTTATTGGCGGGTTTTGGCGTGCGGCGGTGTCTTTTTTCTGCATTTAGGGCTCTGATTTTTTTGATAGCTTTCGTTTCTGTTGCCATTGTGTATATATTTTGTAGCCATAATAAACTGCCCCCAACAGCAGCAATGGCGCAAAATTGGCATCAGTTATAAGTTCAATATCATTGAAGACTTTGGTGCCCTTGTATCACATGGTGTTTTTAATAGGGGTATTGAAACAACTTGTTCTGGCGTTGGCGGTGTTATGTTTTCATGATGAGTACATATTCTGCCAACATTAATTTTTTTTGTCTGTTCCACTCTGCCTAATTTTTTTCCTGCTTTCACCGCCCAGGATTTTAATGCCTTAACCTGATTCAGCGTTTTCTGCTGATTTTTGGCTTGGTTACTTTCTCCACCTGTTCAATGTTTCATGGTTCTGATGATTTTCCTGCTCGTTCATTTTGAAGGGAAATAAAATCTAATATGATTAATAGTTATAATCCCATGATAATGGCGATAACAATGTTCCAAAATCTGTAAATTTAAATGACTCCTTGAGACTTAATGTTTTGTTTAAATCTGGATCTTGCGTTAAATCTACGTTAGATCTTGTTCAGAATCAATGGGAGGCAAATCTTCTGACTAGTTTAGTGTAAAACTAAGAGCCGTTTGCCCCACACTTTTTACCATTCTCGGACCCCAGCTGCGCTTCATACTGTTTATGATAACTTTATAATGTCTTGCGGCGACATCTGTTGTAATCTGTTCAATGCTGAATTCAGGTCCGCGGAAATGTTTTGTTTGCCCACATGCTGCCATAGAATACATCATCTCCGTTTTTGAGGCATAATAGCTGGATTTTCAACTTGGTTATTTCATAAGTTCAGGGAAGGTTGTTAGGCTGCCTTGTAGCGGTAGTAGATCATAACGGTTTATGTTTTTTAGTAATTATTAATTATTTTATTTTTAAAAATTGAAAGCACCGAAAAAACTGTTGCTAACCTTGTATACCATTTGCTGTTATTGGTGGTCTATGTGTAGGAAACTCAATGCTTGGTTAAAGCTTGTGAAGAATTAAACCTGCAGATCTTGGCCAAAACTAGACTTTGAGGATTCAGCAAAGTAATTGCTATCATTGCAGAGCTTCGGGTGCTACGAAAGATTTTTAGTTAAGAACAGGGAATATTCCAGAACAAAAATAGATATGTAGAAAAAAATACATTATAAAAATGGCTTCACTCGCAATAATGATTAGCGGCGCGGTGGTGTATGCGCTTGCTTTTTAGCGGAAGTTAATTTCGCAGTTAGTAACGGCGGGATGACGGGCGAGAGAAAAAGACATAACAAAGCTATGGATGGAACTAGCAGTGCAACAAGAACGCCTATGAAAGCAGAGATTGAGCAGTTAGGAGATTATATTAATGTCACACTGAAGATCAGGGCATGCAAGCTTACACATTTTAAAAATGTTGATCAAGCTAATAAAACAATATTATCTAAGTACAGGGCAAACCGGTAGGTCCAGACATTGCCCCCACCAAAATTCAGTGACTTTAATCAACCATCAGAAAAAACAAAGATGCAAGAGAAATATTGTTTATTGTCTTGGTATTGACCGTGTGTATTTTGTTGCGCATAATAATTGGCTGAATAAAAAAATGAACAAATCTATTATTCGCCCAAAGGATATTGGAACGGGCATCACAGCAATACAAAAGCTAGCGAAGCAGCGGGAGTCAGTGAACATACGCAAGGAATGGTTATCTAAACAAGCGATTTGGCACATTATTTACCTGCGCCCAAACGAATCAGAGGAACGCACTTTGTGAACACAACTCCAAACGACCACCCATCAAATGGATCTTCTATATTTACCCTCTGATAGGATTAGACCGAAAAAGATTTAAGTTACGCACTCAAAAGTCATTGACATAGCTTCAAGATACAAAGTGCGGAGCCATTAACACAAAAGGGTTGCTTCTGCTGTTGTGTCGCTATACAACTGATATACCAACGAGGGCCACTAATTATCCTCGCTTGATTCAAGTCGATGATGGAAAAGAATTTAAAGGGCAAGTGACTCAATTATTGTTAAAACACCAGAGTTACTTTAGATAAGAGGCATTCGGAGTTCACAGATCACAGGCTTTAGTTGAAAACTTTAAACAAAAAAGATTAGCCGAAAAAGACTTTCTCCTACCAGTATCACAGAGAGCTGATTGGACAATTCTCGCAACTCAGAATGGGTTTAGAAGACTGCCCTCAGTTTTGCGCGCAATGAATAATGAAGAATTTAAAGGCCTATAACCAGTAACAGCAATCAAAGTAATACCTATTAATTGTTGTTGAAAGGAGAGAACTTCATCCGGCAAACTATTACATTTGGTTCTGAAAGTAAGGTACCTTTATTTACCGGGGGAAGGAGAAGGGGACACTGATCAGGGCACCGACAGTTTGGAGTGAGTGTCCCATATGCAATAAAAAGAATTGTATGATGATCCGCCCGTGTATTAATTTACGAGAAGAAACTGACCGGACAAAACAACAGCTCTCAAAGATCTTTTGTAAAAGGAAGAACTGCGTTAATTCCGCCAGACACAGTTCCGCTTTAATTAATTTACGTACAACATATTTTGGTTTAAATTCGGATGGCCAGAAGAAGCGCAGACAACCACTACGAAACTTGAATGGGTAAAGGAAAGATGACCTTGAAAAATGATTTCGGGAATTCATTTCATGCGTGTAATGTATTAAGGAAACATTTTCGGGATGATTAATTCAATGCATGTAAATCATCCAGATCACCTACAACTCAAACCCCAAATTGGGAAAAAGAATATTTGAAATATAAAAAAAATTCGAACGCATCAAGAAACATGAGAAAAGATTTAACTGAATTTTGGATGAAGCTATGATTGATCTTATAACAAAAGTTGATGGAAAAAATATAATCCAACTGTTTATGCGGTCCTCCAGTGCACCACGATTGCATATTGAAAAATTGGATTAACAAAACAACCCGTTTGTGTTTGTTCTATCTAATGGACTTCTTTGTACAACAGTTTGTGTTGATCTCCTGTAGATTAGATCGTGTTTTACGTTGTCATGATGAAAAGTCTTATTGCCAAAAACAATGTTCTTTTGTAGTTGTCATGTGTGTTATGTTTGACTGCACAACGCTGGAGATATTCCCTTTGCTTTCTTATGATTTTCTCATGGCTCGAAATACAGTACATTTTTTACCTTAAAACCCCACATACTCTGATCACCTTCCAGATAATTCATCCTTCATCTTTCTAAAACCTTCTTGTTAGTAATTGAATGCAATGCGAAATCCTTTAGGGTAATCAGATGTATCATACCATCCCGCATGTCCTTTAGCTATCTTCATTTTCCCATGTCTTTATAGATGTCTTCAGTAGGGATATCTCCCCCATAACAAAACTGTCTGTTTCTGTGTAAAGCACTCTGGATCAGGATACGAGGGCTTTAAGAGGATAAAGAAATTTAACATTCAAAAAGCTCTTTGATATTCTAATACAGTAAACCCAATAAATACAGGTTTGTCTAATTTGACTTTCCTTTTTTTTTTTTCCTCATTATGCAAAAAGCTGATCATTGAAATCTTCTAAAGTCCTGATAATTAGTTTTGAAGTTAGCTTAATGCTTCGTTCTCTCTGGTGACCTATCTGACATCTTTTGCGCTTGTGCGGATTTCCATAGTCTTTCAAAGCTGTTGTTTTCATCAACTGAAAAAGTCTTTTCTGATGCATCTGTGGATTTAGTTATGAGATCAGTGTTCTTCATGTTGTATGGTTTCATGAACTGTTCTTGATCAAAAAAAGCAAGTATACGTGAAAGCTGCTCAACTTCAAACCATGTCTTATAAAATTGTGAAGTCTGTAAGACAGGACATCTTTTTTTTTGCTTCGAAGTCAGATTAGGCACAAGTTTAGGCGGCTCTCTTGGATAACATCTTTAGTAAGACTTTCTGCTGCTAATGATTGTCATTATGAGTCATTGTGTTCATGGAGGATATTACTAAATAACTTCTAGAATGAAACACGCTGTTGGTCAGGCGTTAAACATGCCCAACACTGTAATGCTTTGAATATGTTCGGATCGCCGACTGTGTAATTTTAAAGTTACGTAATGGAAGTGATTGCGCCAATTTGCCCAACCATACAGATTGTTTGAATCTAAATACAGGGTGATAGTTTAGACCTTTTACTGGGATCATAGTCATCAAGTTTTGTTGTTTGATTTTACAGGAATGATGCGACGCCATTTACTAATTCCCCCACGCAATCCGTTTTCAATCATCTGAATTCATGGGTTTAGGGTCAGACACAATAAATCAATCTGTACTCAGTAAACTTTAGAAACATCCCACTCATCCCGGGCGCAGAAATGTAATGCGCGGGATCCAAGCTATAATGTTGCATGCAGGTTCTTTCTATAATTTTTCATGACGTCCGCCATCAACATACATCAGCCATCAAGTAGGAGTCATGATAGTCTCCCATCGTTTTACATTCTAACTTCTGCCACGCTTCTTGAGCATGCTGGTAATAGGAGTCGCTTGATGTCCTTTCCTCTAAGACTTAGAAAAGAAGCGCCTTTAGGAGGAAGTGTATCTTCATCAAACCTTTCCCATCTGTTCATGTATCATAAGGGTAAACGCCCTTTCTAACAAGAGTTGGGTCAAACTATTTTCCGTTATTGGATGGACTTTAGGACATAGCCAGTGACTCTAATGAACCCATCATGTTGCTGCATAGAGTCATAAAAAGACATGTTATTCAGATCAAAGCCTATGTAACTTTTCTGTGACTGTGCAATGCCATGACACCTTGAAGGCATCGTCCACTGCTTTCATTATAAGGTGGGTGTCGTACCTCGCAAGTTGTGAAAGAATTTACAGCAGCTTCCATGTCTTTGGATCAACTTTAGTTGAAGATTGCATTTTGTATGCGGCCGCTCTCTGAACTTTCCGCTAATGTGATCATGGTCTCTTACTTTGGATTCTCTGGACGTCTGATGAGAGGCCTAAACAAAAATCCAACAATGCGTGGCTCGAGGTCTTCTGTTGTTGGTCTTAGCGCCATTATGATTTCAGATAGTTTTGATTATTAGAACAGTCATTTACGCACTTTCTGCATGCTTTCTAGAAAGTATTTTGCAAGCATTAGGCCCTCTATATAATTCTGGCTCTGAAATGATACGCCATCCGACCTGACAACGATGAAAGCAAATGAAAAAATTTGTGATTACTCATTTAGACTGTTTTTTCGAAGTTTTTGTGGTGCTGGCCTTCATAAGGAACAATGAGCGACTCGAAGTCTGCGTATAAACTACGTATGGAGAATTTTGCAGCCGTTTCCAGATTCTTATAACTAACTTTAGATCATGGCGGGAGGCGTCCGTTAGTTATTCGGTTCTTACAGTCTACAAACTTTTACATGTTTATATGTTTCAAGCGCGGCTTGAGCGGTTTGGAATTCTTGTTAACATTTTCTAAGTATTCTTGTGTATGTTCATGCTTTGAATGTATGCGCTAATATTCTGTCATTGTGCGTATCAATGGGTAATGGGCAGCTGCTGGAGCGAGAAAACATTAGGGAGTAAAGTCCACATGAACTTTTGTGCTGGTTCGCCTATTGTTGGACTGTTTTGGACACTTTAATTGGCACAAATTGGTTTCCTCATCCATGTGTATCATTAACAGTTATTGGGTTGTTTTGTTCTTCAAACTGAGCAATTTGGTCTACACTAACAGGAAAGGATATTCCCATTGAAGTTAAGATCTTAGGTGTATTGCCGTGGTTAGTCCTCTCTCTGCCGTGGGCGCGGGCGTGATGCAACCTTGCAAGAACGCACCACTTGAAACTTTGTTGTCTGATTTTTAGGTTTAAAACTGTCTCTTTGATGAAACCAACTCCCGAGGTATTTAGCGGAATGTAAGCTTGCCTACAATCGGTGCATACTTATGCCTGTTTTTAATCTAATCTCTAAGACTTCGCCCTCTGACCAATCCAGAGCCTCTCATTTTTAGCTTATTCAGCAGGCAGCGGTCAACTGTTGTAAATGCAGTTCGTCTGCCCAACCGGGTGTTAAGTCGTTATGAGAAGAAATGTCTGCTGTTTAGTTGAGACCGACTTCTAGTTTTCTTCATTTATTGTTACATAGTGGCGATTTAAAACAGCTAACATTACTTTAAACGGTGGATCTTATTGTTAGTTTGGCCTGGAACTTGAGAAATAGCATGAACAACACTTGCCTGTACGTTGTTGGGTCAATGACTTTAATTCAATATCATTCAGTGTCTTGAGAAACGCTCTCTCTCGAGCATTCCTTCAAACAATTCGTCTTGTCCTTCATATATCTTTTAGCCATGCTGTCTTTCTTTTCTAAGCAAAATATTTATTTAAATTAATAAAAATATTAATCAGAACCAATTTCAACGGTCTTTTTGCGCTTGGACTCATAAAACTAAAGATAAACCACCTTTGGCGTTGTTAATGTGAGCTGTTTAGCAACAGAGTTTAATGTCTCGTTTACTTTTTTTAAGATTCCTTTTTTTTTTTATCTGCTCGGCGGTTGGCTGTTGAGAAAACACTTGCCCTTCGCCTTTCTTTTGAAGATCACAACTTTTGTCTTTTGTAGTCATCAAAAATCGGCCTGTAAAACGATTAAATTCTTCATCCGTGATGTTTTGAGTCAAACAAGCGCTTTATTTATTGTCAGTTTAACGAACTAAGTTTAGCGTAGTAGTTGAACCATAGCTGTGTGCTTTTGGGAGTTTTAGTTTTAATTTTTTGCCGGCCGCACTTCCAGCTAATGATCTCGACCGAGAGCTTAAGACAAACCTCTAGGGTAAAGGCTGCGGGTGCGCTATGCCCGTTGCTAAAGAGACAACATCGTTCCGCTGTGAGAGGAGCACTTATAGTCGATGCTCCAGTATTGACACTAGGTAAAGGCATTAAAGGCAGCTGATACCTTCGTTTGGTTTTGCTGGTATTTTGAAAGGTCCCTGCTCTAGTTTTTGTTTGCATTTTGTGTAATGTTTGGTTAACTGAAGGTTTTTACTTCAGGGGTTTCCTTATAACAGCAGAATTGCCTGCTATCCTTTCTTGGCATCTCGGTGTGTTGGCACATTTGGATTAAACCTTAACATGTAATGCTTTTTTATAAAATTGAAAAAATAATTTCGTTAAATACATAGTCTAATCTGTTTATTTTCAATATTCAGCTGCGCCATTCATATATTAAAACAAATGTACATTAAGCGCTTTATCGGATTCTTCTTCTTTATCAATTTGATTGTTTATTTACGTCTCTCACTCCTCTCCCCTTCCATTACAACTCGTTTTCCTCTGTTGACCTTACGGTCAATCCATAAAACGTATTTTGTTGTTAAATAATCATCAAGCCTAACTTTGTGATGATGGAAATATTTAGACACTAGGTTGCTGTTGGATTCTACCCCTCCCACCCCCAAACAATTTTCTTATTCGTCAAAATGATGATAAGGTCTAAGCCCGCTAGCGTAGATTTGGTTAGGACTACCGTCCAATTGTACATTGCACTTTCGTTATTTTTGGATAAAAAAACTTTTTCACTTGACTCTTTTGAACGGTTCTTCATTTCACAGCAATAAAATACCTTTAAGCGATATTGCTTGTGGATGCTAAAACTAAAATTCCTTATAGTGTCTGCCCTCTGCTTTGGGATATGTTGAATGATGAATCACTCTGTCGTAATATATTGCTAAATCTTGATCATTTGATCCTTAATCAGCTCTGCAAAATCAGGGTGCTAACAACGTTCAAACTCTAACGAGATGTCAGAAATGCGCTGTACTTTGCTTCGGTGTCTTCTGATGATTTGATAACGCGTTTGTATTCATTAAAAGTTAGTTCATATGACATCTGTCTTTTAATGCTCCTGGAAAGTATGAGTGCATGCGTTTTTTCAACTCAAAATCTAAGGGTATGAAAAGCGGATTTCCATACGCAAAATTTACGCTGCATACTTTTTACGTCTTTAGTATCTGCGGCGCCTATTCTATGTTTTAGCGCTTCTTCATTTTCGATTCCTTGAAACGCCAAGATCAGCCCTTTCATTCCGGTTCGCCATAGATCAGAATAGGTTAAAAATATGTCTGCATTTGTAAAGAAAATATATTTCTTGCCCCTCAAGTTTTTATAGAAATTTTCTTAACAATTGCCCGCCCCAGATTTTGTACAACTGTCCTGTTTGGGTCTGTTGTTGAAAGCAGGCGCGCTCTTTGGATGTAAGACGCGCAGAGCTGGACAATCCACTTCAATCCGCTCCTGTGTCTGGGGGAAATTTGACAGTAAGAATTTGATCCGCATCAATAGTAGATGGATTATTTGGACAGTAATATTCGCTTATATCCCTTCACGCCCACGGGTTCTTTCAGGCTTCTATACGGGTAAGAATCGGGAGCCATGTGCTAGTGCCCATTTTTTTTATAAACAAAATAAAAAAAGTTATTATTTAATCATTGGGCAGGAATTGAAGTGAAGAAGATGATGATGTTTTTGATCTGGAAGACAACATGAGTGAAATGATCCCTTTGACTCGACACATCGCTCAAGCGCTCTCAATGCGGCGTGATTAAACAGAAAGTACGGTCGTCGAGATTTTACAAAAGTCTAGGCAGGCTCTCCGAATTTTAGACCAAAGATTTTGTATTAGAAGATGGTCATTTGTTTGTAAGAGCGATCAAGAGAGAATCTGTTCGGCTTACAACTAAACCAGACCCATCAAGTTTTTATCCTAGAGTACAATTATACAAAGATCTGTGTGAAAGATCAAAATTCCTTGGCATTGCTAGACCAAAATTAGATTAGGGATGCAGTTGCCTAACTTCCAAAACACACTGCAAGAACTCCCCGACAGATAACCAAATGCAAAACTGGAACTTAAAGAATTAAATCTGTCAGCAGGCGAATTAATAAATACAATAGAAGCAGAACAGAACCAGTTTTAGTCAGAAGAAACAGCTTTAAAGACTATACACGACCCGCTACCCATGCGAGAAATAAGCGGCCTTGATCATGCTTTGAGAAGGATCAGAGGGGCGAATTAACAAACAATTTAGCAAAACTTGGTGAAACTAGATGAGCATATAAAAAGAGAAAAATAAAAAACTCGATGTGAGGCTGATGACGCCAACTTAGGGCCTGGATATTAAGAAAGAATAAGAAAGCCTAAAAGATCTTGAACAAGAAAGATCAGCAAGACTAGAAGTGCTGACTAATAACCCGAGGACCAATTACGATACTCAAGTAAATAGAATAAGAGAAACTATCGAAAATAATTTATATGAAGACACAACATAGCAAACGAATAAGTGCATTGTTTAGAGAGCAGGGAGTAACATAGCAAGCGTTATAACGGCTTTAGGATTTGCAAGAAGTACACTAGTAATGGGCTATTACAGGCGGTTGGGTGTGAGGGAAAAGTTCAGTGCCCCCGCCGCCTTCGCCTCCGCCTGATAATCTTGGGTTAAAAAAAAACAGCTTTGATTCTTGCAAGTTATTAAAAAAATTAGCTGGTAAGCGTGGAACGCTTTACCAGGAATATTGGGGAGTATTGTCAGTGGCTTTTGTCTACTGCAACCAAAGTAGTTGGCTGTATGGCCCGCGCACTTATGGGCATTAGTTCTCTTAATAGTTGGATTATATTTTAGTAGATAAAAGACCAAGTAATCCTAGGCCAGTTAATCCAAGAACAAGCGCTGTCTTTTACATTATTCATGGTCATCTGCGAACAGATGTCCGCGAGCTTTGCTGAGTCTTCAATGACTTGGGGGTTTGACTTCGGGAAATTAGCTGACTTAATCTTGGGCGGTCTTTTATTGTTTGTAATATTACTGGCTTCAGAATTTATGTGTTTCTTCCAACCTTCTGTTCAGTGCCTGCTATATGGATTTCATTATTATAGTTTATTATTATTCCTACATGGGAGTTAAGGTCAGAAGGCAACATAGATAAACCAGTGCAACAGCAAAGTCTACTGTCGATCTTGCGTATTGTAAAAACAGGTTGGTAACCTTTGAATACTTGAAGGTTAAATCATTGTTAGAATTAATGGCGTCCTCTAAATTTGCTAAGTATTGTTTTTGTGCCGTCAAAGCCAGTAGAAGGATCAGTATGCTCCGATTCTGGCCTGTGCTTGCGCACCTAGCAACACCAAAGTAAGTGCGAATAGAAGTCGTTTTTCGTTCTATTCCCGCCCTAGTTTTAGGCCCATAGAAGTGTCTAAGTAAATGTTGTCCATGTGTTTTATGCTCTTGCTGTAGGGACCCGGTGCTCAACGTTTTGCCAAAAAAGAAAGATTTGAAAGGGAGGATGCCGGTCATGTTATACTTTCTGTGCGTGCCCGAAAATTAAGGCGCTAGGCCATGATTTGATCCAACTTTTGTCTAAAGCCTGTCTGATGTTATTATTGAATTCGTTACAGATCCTTTAAACAGCTTAATGTCTATTATTTTGCTGAGTGATTATTGGTTTGTCATTTGGTAATGGCATAGCTCGCAGATGCAGTCAAAATTACGTCTGAAGGAGTAATAGAAATGAATCTATACATGACCTAACCAAAAAGGATTCATGGTGATTTTTAAATGATCAGCATACGCCACTACACACCTGGTGATGCGCCAAACACAGCAAAGTTTAACTGGTCTGATAAACTGCCATCGGATACTAAACCACGCTTCTTGATGAGGTCGGTTTTCAATAGGTGGGTTAAGATATCTCGCTTTATGGTGTACTCACCTTTTTTATGAAAAGAGGCAGTCTGGGTCTAGCCAATGTCAGAGTATCAGTTGCTAATTTGTAAGATTGTAGGGTGGCCAACTGAATTTTTTGAACAGATTTTGAACGCGCTCTTTTTATTTTCGTACAAAAAAAATGTTTGTAAACAATAACAACCCAAGACCGCCCTCGTTTTTTGTAACATGCTATTGATAACAATTGCGGGGCCAAATGGTCGCGCTCCATTGAAATATTTACAAAGTAGTTATGGTTTATATTACTGAATCAAGGGAAAAATAATGCAGTTCTAAAAGTTAATAAAGAAGGAAGGTAGTTAAGCCGCGTTCTCCCATACCTGATGGTTAGTAGGTTTTGTTCGCTAAGATTGCAATGAGTAATTTCGACATTACTCTCAAACTTAACAATGCAACTCTAAAAACAAATTTAACATTCAAACCTGAAGAAGAAGTAGCTCACATTACCTTTTTGATGATAGGAGCTAGCTAAAAAGGTTAGGCTTTGCAGATGACAATCATAGATTTAGTGTTTGTGCCATACAAAATACTTATGAGGGAGAAAACCCGCTCGCATCTTGCATACATTCATTACGCTATGTTCATTTTGGACGGACTAAGCACTGATTGAATACTTATATGATGGAAGGCCCTTTCAAATTTTTTAAGAGCTCTTCAGTCAGGGGAAAGCTGATTATTGCGATTATGAAATTAATACAATTCCCTAATTTACATTTAAAAGATTAGGTTGTGGAGGGTTCGGATCATTTATTATAAAAATCAAAGACAAAACGGGAAAGTCGTGAAAATGTGATAACTGCACATTGTTTTGGAAATAATAATAAACGTATATAAAACATGTCGCGTGGGCCAGAAGAACCAGGACGTTACATTAGCGCCTGTAAGGTGTATAACTTTTGAATAAAGCTAGCCTGACGTTTGCGGACTTGAACAGAAATGGTGAGATAGGCGCTCTTGATATGGATTTGAGTACACTATAGTTGGTGATTTAACGCAAAGAAGGTTGGCGAACAGCAAAAGTTTCCAACTAAGATCAACTGGCCCCATTAGAGGGCAAATAATGTTGGCAGTATGAAGTTAAAATCGTTCGATAACCTGACCTCAAATGGCATTCGACCATATTTAGAATGGAGGAAATTAAAATTTGATATTCATAAGCCCATTTACATAATTTTATGCCGTCAAAAAATTCAGAAAAAGGGGGGCATATCAAACTCTGGGCCCTTTACATGTATGTCTTATGCCGGACGACTTAGTCGGAAAGAATTAGAAATAACGCCGTTGGGAATAAAACAGGTACATCCTCCAGGAAGAGAAACTGTTTTAAAGGACGCTTCTACATAAATACAGTTTCTTTCCACATATGAATTAGATGATGCGTTTAACAATTGATATTTAAATTTCTGTCTTAAAAGATGAGGCGAGGAATGGGGCTGTGGGCGTCAGTGACGTCCTTTTAAAAGGTATTCTAATTAGCTGGCCAAAACTTAGACGTTGAAAAACTTAAAGGTTACCTTTCTCGTTTAACAATGGTTGGTGAGGATTTAAGGTATAACACAAGCAACAAAATTCAATATTAGTCTTAAATAGAAACAATCTACAGAACTGATTGGATTAATTCTTAACATTTAGGACCTTATAGGATTTTATTATACTGAACAAGTTTGACAGAGAGCATGATAAAAACAATAACTGGATTAGATTAACGTCTTGTATAAAACTATGGAGCAGTTATAAACTTTATGAACAATAACCCCTCATTGTTCTAATTGATTTGTGGACAGACTGGTTGTGGATAAACAAATATTTGTCTTGCTCGCGACCTATTACAAACAGGTTTTTTATCGCTATAATTTTAATCATATTGTGGTTTTTCTGTCCAACACTTATATGGAACCAAGCATATCATGATAGGAAGGGTTTATATGACAGATGATGACTATATTTAGTTAATCCAGCAATAAATGAGTGAGTGTTTTAGAACAGTTTTATAGTCTGTTTGAAGAACGCCGGACATATATTTATTGTAGATGACTGTTCAGCAGGAAAGAGACATAGTTAATAAAAAGAAAACACTTTGTCCTCCACTACTTTCAGCGGAAGCATGCTCGGGATAAGTGTGTGGATTTTATGTCAAAAGATAACTCAGTTTTAAAGACTTTAGAGAACTAGTTAAAGACTGTAGTTTTATTTCACATGAAAGGACAGAGATGCATTTGATGAAGGTTTGCGTGAAAATGATAGTTATTGAAAATGATCAGGAAAAACACAGGATTTAACAAAAATGAAATCTGAAAAGTTTAGTAAATTTGTATTGAAAAACGGATAACCCTACACAGTATGTTTGTTTGATAGATATCGTTTTTTTGGTTATTGAAGTCTTACCTTGTCAGAGAACAGTTTTATGCGCTTGCGTGTGTGTTGTGTGTGTTGTGTCTGCCGCTCTCTGTCTGTCTGTCTGTCTTCTCTGACTCTTCTTTCTGTTGTCTTTCTGCGGTGATGCTCTCTCTTCTTTCCGCACAGGAAAAGGCTGGGGGCTTTTAGGCCCACTTTCACCAAAAAACTCGGTGGAGGGTGAAAGTGGCTTAGAGTAGAGCTTTTCTGTTCCTCTGCTGATCATGAATCTTCTGAAATCCTGATAATTAGGTTTTGAAGTCAGTTAATTGCTTCGTTCTCTTTGGTGACAATCTGACATCTTTGCGTTGTGTGGAATTTTCCATAGTCTTTCCAAAACAGCTGTTGTTCATCAGCTTGAAAACGTCTTTTCTGAAGCATCTGTGGATTTAGTTCTGAGATCAGTGTTCTTCATGATGTATGGTTTCATGAACTGTTTTGATCGAAAGCAATTATACGATGAACAGCTGTCAACTTCAAACCATGTCTAAATAAAATTGTAGAAGTCTGTAATGACAGACATAATTTTTTTGCCCCGAAGATTGGGCACAAGTTTAGGCGGCTCTCTTGGATTCATCTTTAGACTTTCTGCTGCTAATGGGTAGTCATTATGCAGGTCATGGAGTTCATGAGGATATTCTAAGTCAACTTCTAGAATGTATCCACGCTGTTGATCTGACGTCAAACTGCTCAACCACTTTAATGCTCTTTGAATATTATTCGTATTATTGTGTACATTTTAAAGTTACGTAAATGGAAGCGATTGCGCCATTGCCCAACCATACAGATTGTTTGCATCTAAATACATAAGATAGTTAGACCTTTTACTCGGATCATAGTCGTCCAAGTATTTGTTGTTTGCTTTACAGTAATGATGCGACGCCATACTAATTCCTTTCCCCGCAATCCGTTTTCAATCATCTGAATCATTGGTAAATCTGACAATAAATCAATCTGTACTCCAGTAAACTTTAAGAAAGCGTCCCAACTCATCCCGGG
Organism: Conus ventricosus; assembly: GCA_018398815.1. Classification (NCBI taxonomy): domain Eukaryota; kingdom Metazoa; phylum Mollusca; class Gastropoda; order Neogastropoda; family Conidae; genus Conus; species Conus ventricosus. The sequence goes on from CM031602.1 coordinate 59,309,628, forward strand.
TGCAGAAATGTAATGCGCAGGATCCAGCTATAATGTTTCATGCAGGTCTTTCTATAGTTTTCAAAAATATCCGCCAACAAACATACATCGGCCATTAAGTAGGAGTCATGATAGTCTCCCATCTTTTTTACATTCTAACTTCTGCCACGCATCTTGAGCAGCTGGTAATCAGAATCACTGATGTCCTTTCCTCTAAGACTAAAAAGAACGCGCCTTTAGGTGGAAGTGCATCTTCGCAAACCTTCCCCAACTGTTCATGTACTCATAGGGTAAACACCCTTTCTAACGAGAGTTGGGTCAAAATATTCTTCCGTTATTGGGCAGGATTTTAAAGGACATACCCAGTGACTCTAATGAACCCATCATGTGCTGCATAGAGTCAAAAAAAAGACATGTTATTTAAAGTAAAAAACACATGTACTTTTCTGATGACTGTGCATACATGACACCCTGAAGGAGTCGGTTACTGCTTTCATTATAAATGAGAGTCATAACCTCGCAAGTTGTGAAAGAAGATGGGCAGCTTCCATGTCTTAGGATCAACTTTAGTTGAAGATTGCATTTACTATGTGCGCTCCTCTGAACTTCCCACTAATGTGATCATGGTCTCTTACTTGGATTGGCTTCCTCACTGAGTTCTAAACCGCAAATCCAACAATGTGTGGCTAAGTCATACTGTTCTTGTCTTCAGGCGTCATTATGATTTCAGATAAGTTTAGATATTAGAACAGTCATTACGCACTTGCTGCATGCGCTGTAAAAAATCTTCTAGCCGCTTTTGGTCCTCTGTATAATTCTGGTGCTGAATAGCGCCATCCGACCTGACAATAATGAAGGAAAATGAACAAATCTGATGATTACTCATTAAGACTGTTTTTTCAAAAGTTTTGTGGCGCTGGCCCTTCATAAGGAACAATGAGTGATTCGAAGTCTGCGTAAACAACGTAGGGAGAATTTTGCAGTCGTTTCCAGTTCTTAAAACTAACTTTAGATCCAGGGGGGGGCGTAATTAGTTCTGTATTACAGTCAACTGGGCCGATACAATGTTCTTGGTTCGCTTGCGGCTTTAACATGTTAAACATTTTCTGCAGAATTCTTTTTTAAATGGTAATGTTTTTGAAGTATGAGCCAATAATCTAACTCATTGTTCGTATCAATTTTTAATGCGGTACCCCCGCGGGTGAAAACATCAGTAGTAAGTCAACATGATTTTTGTCTGGATCACCTATTGTTGGGCTGTTCTTGGACATTTTTAAGGGGTAGTAGATTTGTTTCCTCATCCCATGTGTATACATTAACAGTTATTGGTTTGTTTTGTTCTTCAAACTGATTAAGGGAATCCACGCTAACAGGAAAGGATTTTCCACTAAAAGTTAAGATCATTGATGAAAGGGTGATAGTTAGACACTCTCTCTGCGTTTTTGCGGAATAATGGGGGCCTTGCGAGAACACACCACATGAAACATTTGTTGTCTGAATAATTTCTTTAAGTTTAGAACTGCTTTTTTTTGCGACTGATGCTGGAGGTAGTGGAATGTAAGACCGCCTAAAATCGGCGCATCTTAGCCTGTTTTAATCTGATCTCTAAGACTTCGCCCTCTGCCCAAACCCAGAGCCTCTCATTTTGGCTTCTTCAGCAGCCACATCAAACTGTGTAAGCAGTTGGTCTGCCCAACCAGCGTTAAGTCATTATGAGAAAGAATAGTCTGTTGTTTAGTTGAAAACCCAGACTTCTAGTTTTCTTCATTTATTGTTACAAAGTCGATTAAAACAGCTAACTTTACTTTAACTGGCGGGTCTATTGTTAGTTTACCGGGAACTTGAGAAATAGCATGAGCAACACTTGCCTGTACGCTTGCTGGATTAATGACTTCTAAATCAATATAAATTCAGTGCTTTTGATAAATTTTCTTGCATTGGTTCCAAAGAATTCGTCGGGCCTTCAAATAGCTTATCCATGCTGATTTCTTTTCTAACTCAAAATATTTATGTAAATCCAAAAAAATAATTAATCAGAATCAATATCGAACGGTCTTTTGTGCTTGGACTCATAAACTAAAGTATAAACACCCTTTAGCGTTGTTAATGTGAGCTGTTTAGAACAGAGTTTAAGGGTTTCGTTTACTTTTTTTAAGCATCCTTTTTTTTATCTGCTGGGTGTCTGGCTGTTGAGAAAAATTTGGGTCCTCGCCTTCTTTGAAGATCAAACTTTGTCTTTTGTATCATAAAAATCGGCCTGTAAACGACTAAATTCTTCATCCGTGTGTTTGAGTCAGAAATGCTTTATTTATAATCAGCTTGAAGGAACTAATTTTTAGCTGTTATTATTGAACCATAGCTGTGTGCTTTTGGAGTTTAGTTTTTATTTTTTTGCTAGCAGCACCTACGGCTAATGAACATAGGCCAAGAGCTAAAGACAAACCACCTAGAGGTATAGCTGCGGGTGCGCCTATGCCCGTTGCTAAGAGACCAACACTCGTTCCTGCTGATACAGCGCTTATAGTCGATGCTCCAGTATTAACATAGGTAACAGCATTAAAGACAGCAGAATACCTTCGTTTGGCTTTGCTGTATTTTGAAAGGTCCTGCTCTAGTACTTGCTGCATTTGTGTAATGTTTGTTAATCTAAAATTTTTTAAATGCTAGGTTTTCTACTATCCCTTCGTTGGCGACTCTGTGGGTACTCTCGGATAATGCGTAACAGACATGCTTTTTTTTAAAATAAAAATAAAATTTAGTAATGTATATTTTCTAATCGTTATCTTGAATATTCAGCTGCGCATCATATATTAAAAACAAATACAACATTAAGGGGTTTTAAATCGACATCTTTTTCTTTATCAATTTGAATGTTTATTATTTCTCTAACAGTTCTCCCCCCCTTCCATGTAACTGATTATCCTCCGTTGACCTTAGTCAAACCATAAACCGTAATTCGTTGTTAATAATGATCAAGTCTAACACTGGAAGATGCAGATCTTTAGACACAAGGTCAACTGCGGATTCTACACCTCCCGCCCCCAAAACAGTTTTTCTTATTTCATCAAAATGCTGAAAAGGGTTTTAAAACCCGCTAGCGTAGATTTGGTTAGGACTACCCCAATTGTACATTGCACTTTTGTTATTTTAGGATTAACAAAATTTTCAGTTTGTCTTTCGAATGGTCCTTCATCTTCACACAGCAATAAAATACCTTTAAGCGATCTTGCTGTGGCACAAAAACTAAAATTCCATATAGTGTCTGCCCTGCTTTTAGGATATTTAGAATGAAGAATCACCTTTCGTAATATATTGCTAATTTTGACTGGATATTGTTGCTCAATCAGCCTTGCTAAATTAGAGTTGCTAACAACGTCAAACTCTAACGAGATGTCAGAAATGCTGTACTTTGCTTCGGTGTCTGTAGATCTAAAAACACGTTTTAGTCATTAAAAGTTAGTTCATATACAATCTGTCTTTTAATGCTCCATGAAAGTAGGGAGCATGCGCTTTTAACAACCAAAATCTAGGGGTATGAAAGCGATTTCCCATACGCATAACTTACGCTACAAACCTTTTGCCGTCTTTAGCGTCTGCGGCGCCTATTTCATGTTTTAGTGCTTCTTCATTTGATTCCTTGAAACGCAAGATCAGCTCTTTCATTCGCGGTTAGCCAAAAGATCAAATAGGTTAAAAATATGTTCTGCATTGTGTAAAGAAAATATTTCTTGCCCCTCAAGTTTTATAGAAATTTTCTTAACGATTGCCCTTCCCAAATTCTGGACCCCTGTCCTGTTTGGGTCTGTTTCTGATGTGAGTTCTATTTTGAAAGTAAGACGCGCAGAGCCTGGCACAATCACTTCTATCCGCTCCTAGGTCTGGAAATTTAACAGTAAGAATTTGATCTGAATCAATAGTAGATGGATTATTTGGAACAGAAATTATTCCGCTTATTTCCCTTCACGCCAAAGGGTTCTTTCAGTCTTCTATGCGGGTCAAGAATCGAGCCATATGTTTGTGACATTTTTTATAAAACAAAATAAAAAGTTTATTATTAAAAAACAGGGCGGGAATTGAAGGTGAAGAAGATTATGATTTTTTTAGATCCTGGAGACGACATGAGTGATTCCCCTTGGAGCGGCATCGCTGGGGGCTCTCATTGCATGATGAATTAGCAGAAATCGGGAGTACATTACCAAAAATCGGTATAAATTAACAGAAAGTAAGGTCAGATCATTTATACCAAAGTTTAGGACAAGAACTTCCCGAAACTATATACCCTGATGATTTGAAGTAAAAAGATGACCATTTGTATGTGAAAACGACCAAGGACAACTTGCAGCTTACAACTAAACAAAACCCATCAAGTTTGTAGGCATGAATACAATTAGACAAAGGCCTCAGTGTGAGCGATCGAAGTCGCCTTGGCATTGTTGAACCAAAATTAAGGGGGGATGCAGTTGCTAAACTTCAAAACACACTGCAAGAACTCCCAACAGATAACCAAATACAAAACATGGAACTTTTAAGATTTAAGTCAAACAGCGGGCGAAATAATAGAAGCAGAAACCAGTTTTTCCGAAGAAACAGCATTAAAAACAATTAATGATTCCCCATTGCCTATGCGAGAAATAGCGGCCCTTGATCATGCTTTGAAAGCATCAGAGGCGAATTAACAAACAATTACAAAACTGGGGGAAAAGATGAGCATAAAAAAGAGAAAAAGAAAAACCCCGTTGAGGCTGATGACGCCAACTTAGGGCATGATATTAAAGAAGAATAACCCCAAAAACTAAAAGATCTTGAACAAGAAAGATCAGCAAGACTAGAAGCGTTGTCTACTAACCGAGAACAATTACGAACTCAATGAGCAGAATAAGAGAAACTATCCAAAGAATTTTATATGAAGACACAACAAATAGCAGAAAGAATAAGAACCTGTTTTAGAGAGCAAGGAGTCACATTAGTAAGCGTTATAACGGCCTTAGGGTTTGCAATAAGTACATTGGTGTGGCTATTAAGGGTGGTGGTGGTCTGGGGCAGTGCCTCCATTCGCCATCGCCTCCACCTGATAAAAACATGGTAAAAAAACAGCTTGATCATCTTGCGGGTTTATTAAAAAAAATTAGCCGGTAAAGCCTGGGGTGCTTTACCAGTATATTAGGGGGGTCGTTAGCTGGATTTTGTCTACGCAGGCAAAGTAGTTGGCTTTAAAGGCTGAGCACTTATGGACATTATTCTCTTAATAGTTGGGTTTAATTTTTTGTAAAAAAAAAGACCAAGTAAAACCCAGCCAGTTAATCCAAGAAAAAGTGCTGTCTTTTCATATTCATGGTCTTAATTTTTTTTTACTTCTTCAACGGCCTTCGGGCTTTGGGCCTCGGGGATTGGATGACTTATTTTTGGGTGTTTGTTTTCTGCTTGCAATATTACTGGCTCAGAATTTATTTCGTTTTTTTTCCCACCTTCTGTTCATTGCCTGCCACAAGGATTTCATTATTGTAGTTTATTATTGTGCCTATCTGGAGTCTGAGGTCAGAAGGTAGCATGTATAAACCAGTGCCAACAGCAAAGTCTACTTCGATCTTGCGTATTGTAAAAAAATTTTGGACCTTTTTATACTTGAAGGCAAATCAACTGTAGAATTAATGGCGTCCTCTAAATTTGCTAAGTATTGTTTTTTGTGCGTCAAAGCCAGTAGAAGGATCAGTTATGCCGATCTCGTTTTTGCTTGCGAACCTAGCAAACACCAAACGTAAGTACGGATAGAGTCTTTATTCGTTCTATTCCTGCTTTAGTTAGGCCCTTAGAAGGTGTCTGAGATAAATGTTGTCCATGCTGTTTATGTTCTTGCTCTATGGACCCTAGGTGAACACTGTGCCTGAAGAGAAAGATGTGTAAGGAGGTTTCCAGTCATAGTTATACTTTTCTGTGCACGCCCCAAAAATAAAGGGTGCCTAAGCCTTGATTGCGGTCCCCAAAATTTGTCTAAAGTCGGGCTTAACATCAATATTGAATTCGTTACAGATCCTTTCAAAAGCCTTCATGTCTATTTTGTTGCTGAAGGGATTAAAAAGGTTTGTCATTTGGCAATGGCGCTTGCAGTTCAGTCAAAAAACGAAGTGTAATAAAAAAGAAATCTGTACACTGACCTCACCAAAGGATCGGATGATTTAAATGACAGCATCGAAAACTCCACACCCAGTTGTTGCACCCAAAAAAAAAGCAAAGTTTAACTGGTTTCTGATAAAACTGCATCGGATGACTGAACCACACTTTCGCGATGTAGTCTTTTTAATGGGGGGTTAAGAATCTGTTTAATGGCGTACTAAACCCTTTTCTTGAAAGGTGTCAGTCTGGGTCGTAGAAATGTCAAGATATCAGTTGTTATATTTTTAAGATTGTAGTGCGGCCCAACAGAATTTTTTTGCATTAGTATATTTGAATGCACTCATTTTAATTTGTTTTAAAAAATGTTTGTAACAATAACAACTCAAGACCGTCCTTCGTTTTTAGAACATGCTGTTAAGAACGATTGCGGAACCAAATGGTCGCGCTTCATGAAATATTTTACAAAGTCGTATGGTTTAATATAAGTGAATCCAGGAGAATAATACGATTCTAAAAGTTAACAAAACAGGGGGCCCAAAATTAGCCAGTTAACAATACCGATGGTTATTACGGGTTTTGCTCACTAAAAGAAGGCAATGAGTAACTTTGACATTACTCTCAAACTTAACAATGCGAATCTGAAAACAATGTTGACCTTCAAACCTGAAGAAGAAGTAGGTTACCATTTTGATGGAGAGCTAGCTAAAATGTTAGGTTTAAAAACTGCCAATCAAGCCGTTCATAGTTTGAAGTTACACCAAACAAAACTATTATGAGGGAGAAAATCCGCTCGATCTTGCATTACATTCATTACTCTATGTTCATTTTGGGTGAGCTAAGCACTGATGAAAACTTATATGATGGAAGGGCCCCCAACTGTTTTAAGAGCTCTTCCACAGGAAAAGCTGCTATTGCGATTATGAAATTATACAATTCCCTAATTTTACAGTTTAAAAGATTAGTTTGTGGGGGTTGGATCATTTAATGTAAAAATCGCAGACAAAACAGGAAAAGTCGTGAAATGTGATAACCTGCACATTGTTTTAGAAATAAAAATAATAAACTGTACTAAAAAATAATGTCGCGTGGGCCAGAAGAATCAGGAGTTACTAGCGCCTGTGAGGTGTATAAAATTTAGAATTTAAAAAACCTTGCAGACGTTACAGACTTTTAACAGAATGGTGAGATAGGCGCTTTGTATGGGGTTTGAGTACACTAAAGATGGTGATTATAAACGTAAAAAGTTGGGCGACAGCAAAAATTTCCTAAACTAGAACAACGCGCAATCTAGAAGCAAATAATGCTGGCCAGTATGAATATAAAATAGTTTCGAAAACCTGACCTCAAATGCATTAGAACCATAATTAAATGGAAAAAAAATTTAATTCAAAAAGCCCATTACATTTTTACCGTCAAAAAAGTTTCAGAAAACAATCAACTCGGCCCTTTACATTAAGTCTTATGCCAGACACAAAAGCCGAAAAAATTGAAATAACGCCGTATGGGAAAAAAAAAGTAAAATCCTCACAGAAGAGAAACAAATTTAAAAAAAGCTTCTACAAAATACAGTTTTCAACAGAAAAAAAAGGAGACCGTTCAACAATGATATTGAATTTTCTGTCTTAAAGATGTGGAGAGGAAAGGGGTTGTGGCGTTAGTGACACTTATAAAAGGAATTAATATTAGCTGCAAAAAAATAGACTAAACGTCTTAACGTTTGTCTCGTCTCACAATGGTGAGATATTAAGGTCATAACAACAAGCAACAAAATCAATGTTGACTTAAATAAAACAATTTACAGAAAGAAAATTGATTAATCTTACAAAATTAGGCCTGTAGGGTTTTATATACGAACAAGTTTTGACAGAGAGTATGATAAATATAAAACTGATTAATTAAAACTGTTATAAAACTATGGAGCAGTTAAACTTATGACAAAAACTCCTCCCTTGTTCATTGATTTGGCAAACTGTTGTGGAAAAACAATTTACCCCCACCTATTACAAACAGTTTACCCCTATAATTTTGTCACATTGTGATTCTCTGTCCAACACTTTAATGAACAAGCCCTATCAGATGAAGGTTTATGGACAGATGATAACCTATATTTAGTGATCCAGCAAAAAACTGAGTGAGTTTTAGAACATTTTATAGCTGTTTGAAGGAACGCAGACACTATTATTATAGAGCGTTCGGCAGAAAAAGACTAGTTAAAAAGAGAACACTTTTCGAAACGGCTTCAGTGAAACATCTGAATAAGTGTGGGATTTTATTCAAATAACCAGTTTAAAGACTTTGAGAACAGTTAAAGACTGTATTTATTTCACATGAAAACAGAGAGCATTTGATGAATGTTTCGTGAAAAATGTTATGAATGAAAGAAAACATGATAACAAAAACTAAAACTAAAGTTTGTAAATAGTATGAAAACGGGCACCCAAACAGTATGCATTTTTTAGGGTCTTATTTTTGGGTTTTAAGTCATGCTTATAAGAACGTATTAGCCGCTTCTGGGCGCCCGCACGGACCGGCCAAGCCGGTTGAGAGCGGGTAGCTAGAAGGCATAATCCTTCTCTTAATTCAACCACCCAAAACACATATAGAAATAGAACACACACACAAAAAATGCAAATATTATACACAATAAATAATTAAACTTTCTTCTTTTTTTTTTCCTTCCCTCAAACCCTTGAGGGTACAAATAGAAATCTTTTTTTTCCCAGGTCCCGAGGTTACAAATACAAATTTTTTTTTTTAAAGCCCCAAGGGCACAAATAGAAATCTTTCTTTTTCTTTTTTCTTTTTTTCTTTTGTCGGGGTCACCACTGTCACACTGTCACTCTTGCATACCCGCATTCATGACAGCATTTACTCCATACGCACACGCAATCTTTCCAATCAACCAAAGGCGCACTACCGAATGTTTTCTTCTCCCCCTCTCCTTCGGGGAAAACACTTTACTAAATCACATCAACAACTTGTAAACAGATTTTACACATGTATCTCTCTTTACACTGAGAGATAAATTAATCTCACACATGTATCTCTCTTTACCCTGAGAGAAAAAATAATCTTCACACATGTATCTCTCTTTACACTGAGAGATAAAATAATCTAGTTCCGCTTCTATAAAGCCATGGCCTTCACATTCCATTATCTCAAAAATCCAGACCAGGAGAATACATAACTCCCGTAATCAACGATGCCATACCTGCATCAAGTATGAAACTCCATACTTTCCCCAGTCCCTGTCTCTCTCACACATTGTATCACCCCCTTGAAGTCTCCTGTCCTGGAGATACGAGTTCCGACTTCTCTCCTCGACTTCTGTCACTGGAGAAAAGATGGGTTCCAACTCCTCTTCCCGGAGTCTTTAAATCGCTGGGCTGACTACCGGTGTGTTCCCCACACCGTGGCCATCGTTAACCACCTCACAGGGTGAAAGGTGAAGGGTGAAGGGTGAAGGGCGAAGGGTGAAGGGCGAAGGGTGAAGGGCTGAAACACGAATAAGGTTCGTGTAAGTAACCTGCTTCCCAATTTAACATGAATTCTTTCTTTCTCTTTAGGTTCTCCCCCTGTAGCTTTCCCCAACTATCTATGGCTCACCTGGTAATGACTGGTTAGCAGAGAGGACCACCGTCCTGACGGTTCGAGTCTCTAGGCCATCTGCTGGGCTAAAACTGATTCTTTCCTCCCTCCTCCTAGTGAGTGCATACTCAGTGTTCAAAACACATGACCAGCACCTTACCTTACCAGCCCTTGTTAAACTATCACTCAGTGGTCACTTTCACCCAATGACCATGTTTGTTTCTTTAATGAGTATATCTCACAATTATTTTGGGGACGCCCGCTACACTAGTCAAGCCACATGAATATTCTTCCTTTAGTTGTGGCATGGGGAAATGATTCATATCACTAACTACATGTGATGGAGGCGTCACATGCCTTGATGTGAGGCTACGTCACATGACACACACACACACACACGCAGACATGCATGCATAGATGCATATATGCACACACGCACACGTGCACATGCACACCCATATGTACACACCCACTCACCCACCCACCCACACACCCACACCCACACACACAAATGCAAGAGAGAGAGAGAGAGGAGAGAGAGAGAGAGAGAGAGAGAGAGAGAGAGAGAGAGAGAGAGAGAGAGAGAGAGAGAGAGAGAGAGAGAGAGAGAGAGATTTTGCTAGCATTCAGACAGGCTATACAGAGCTTATTCATTTGGACAGAGCTAGCATTCGGACAGGCTATATGGCTACACAAACTTAATCAATTGAGACAGAGCTAGCATTCAGACAGGCTATGTGGCTATACAAAGCTTATTCATTTGGACAGAGCTAGCATTCAGACAGGCTTTTTGGCTATACAAAGCTTATTCATTTGGACACAAGGGCAATGCACACGGTAATTCACGTTTTAAACATAAACAAACAAACAAACAACAACAAAAAAAACATGCTCTGTGTTGTCATTTCTGCTAGGCGATTTGATATCATAAGCAGCATTTGTTTGCTTTTATGGACCTGTAATTATTTCATCATGGGAACAACAGTTCCCCAACTTTACACGTTTAAATTATTAACGTTTGACAAGAGTATCAAACCATACAAGAATGCTTAACAACTGTAAACCTATTTTGTTATTTCGTTTGCTTTTACACAGCTACGAATTCTTTTTCGTTTTTGTCTTGTTTCCGTCTTCATCTTCTTCCTTCCTTTCTTTCCTTTTACGTCTCTGTCTGTCTGTTCTTCCTTTCTTCTTTCTGTCACTCTCTTTTTCTTTGTTGTAACAAAGAGAACGAACGTGTCAGTACACCAAACAATAGCATATCAATAAACCCAGACGCTCTGTATTAAACATTAGAATACTTCAGTTGACATGAGAGGGTCTGTCGGTAAAACAACATACAGATTTGCAGAGTGAATGAGAGTTGATACTGGGGACGAAAAAAAAAATTCAAAAAAGATGTGAACAAATCTTTTATTTCATTTATGGTGTTCTCTTTGTATAAGCAGCACATTATCAGAGTGAGAGTGCCAGTACACCACTCATTAGAACATTAACATATCCAGACACTTTGTATCAAACGCCAAAACACTAAAATCAGCAAGAATAATTATGTCCATTGGTAAGAGAACATACAGACTATACATGGTGTGTAAAAGACTGGCCGGAGAACAAAACAAAACAAAACAAAATATACAAGGAAACAAAGGGGGACGGAGGCTGGAGAATTACAGGTCGACGGCTTTTGATCCTGAGAGAGTTCAGAGAACAGAGTCGGACCAAATCTGTGGGATCTGAGACAATGGGG
>CM031602.1:59326052-59331052 GCA_018398815.1 Conus ventricosus
AGACTCATCAGCTCCCTGCAGAAGACCTCAGCCAGATTCATCAGCTCCCTGCAGAAGGCCTCAGCCAGACTCATCAGGTCCGTGCAGAAGACGTCAGCCAGACTCACCAGCTCCCTGAAGAAGACCTCAGCCAGACTCATCAGCTCCCTGCAGAAGACCTCAGCCAGACTCACCAACTCCCTGCAGAAGACCTCAGCCAGACTCATAAGCTCCCTGAAGAAGACCTCAGCCAGACTTATCAACTTCCCGGAGAAGACCCAAGCCAGACTCATAAGCTCCCTGAAGAAGACCTCAGCCAGACTCATCAACTCCCTGGGGAAGACCTCAGCCAGACTCACCAGCTCCCTGAAGAAGACCTCAGCCAGACTCACCAGCTCCCTGCAGAAGACCTCAGCCAGACTCATCAGCTCCCTGCAGAAGACCTCAGCCAGACTCACCAGCTCCCTGCAGAAGACCTCAGCCAGACTCATCAGCTCCCTGCAGAAGACCTCAGCCAGACTCATCAGCTCCCTGCAGAAGACCTCAGCCAGACTCATCAGCTCCCTGCAGAAGGCCTCAGCCAGACTCATCAGCTCCCTGGGGAAGACCTCAGCCAGACTCATCAGCTCTATGTTCGTCCCTACCTTCACAGACTAGTGCTTGGCGTGGACGCTCACTGAAACCTGAATGTTCGAAGTAGGGTGACTGCAGGTGGGAGTGGAAGCACGTGCAACAACAAGATGACTGCGCCAAACAAAGGAACTAACAAAGTACAAACCAAGAGCGACTTGGTGTTGTTGTTGTTGTTGTTGCTGCTGTTGTTGATTATATCATCATCATCATCATCATCATCATCATCATCATCATCATCATCATCATCATCATCATCATCATCGTCATTGTTATTACAATTATTATTGCTGTCATCATTATTATCATTATTGTTATTATTATTATTATTATCAACACTGCTGCTGCCGCTGTTGTTACTGTTGTTGTTGTTGTTATCATCATTATCATAACATCTTATTCTTATTGTTTTACTATTATTTTAAACATCATCTTCATTATCTTATTATCTTATTGTTATCTTGATTTTCAACTGTTCTCCCCCAAACCAAATTTTGCACCCAGTTCGAAGTGATCAGTGACAGTTAGTTTGTCCTTTGTCTGAACTGTTTTTGAATGTTATTTGTCATACCAGAAGAAGACCCATAAGTTCGAAATGCGTCGTGTTTGATATTTTTTTCTAACGGATTTCCTACAAATCCAGTGAAAACCCAAATGCATTGCACACTTAAACGTAATGTTTGTCAGTTACAAGAACACCACACCACATCAAAGGTTTTGTTGACGGCCACCCAGGAAATAAGTCAGCTACCTAACAAAGAAGAAAAGGCAAGCGGATCTATCTCTGTCGGTGCACGATACAGTGAGGGGGTCGGAAGCGTGGTTGGGGATAGTGGATACAGCTAGAGGCCAACTACCTGTCAAGAGAAGGCGGAAAGAACATCTCTGCCAGTGTGCCCTGGGGTGAGGGAGGGGGGGGGGGGAGGGGGAGGGAGATAGGGTGGTTTGGGGATGGAATGGCAGGCAGAGACAACCTGCCTGAGAAGAAGAAGCGAGTGGATATGCCCCCAAGGGCGCCATGGGGTGGGGTGGGGTGGGGGGGGGGGTGATAATGCGAGAGGCGGGATGTTATGCAGAGACAACCTGCCTGAGAAGAAAAGCGAGTGGATATGCCCCCAAGGGCGCCAAAGGGGTGGGGGTGGGGGTGGGGGGGGGGGGGTGATAATGCGAGAGGCGGGATGTTATGCAGAGACAACCTGCCTGAAAGAAGAAGCGAGTGGGTATGCCCCCAAGGGCGCCATGGGTGGGGGGGGGGGGGGTGATAATGCAGAGGCGGGATGTTATGCAGAGACAACCTGCCTGAGAAAAGAAGCGAGTGGAAATGCCCCCAAGGGCGCCATGGGGTGGGGGTGGGGGGGGGGGGGGGGGGGGTGATAATGCAGAGGCGGATGTTATGCAGAGACAACCTGCCTAGAAGAAGAAGGCGAGTGGATAATGCCCCAAGGGCGCCATGGGGTGGGGTGGGGGGGTGGGGGGGGGGCTGATAATGCGAAGGCGGGATGTTATGCAAAAGACAACCTGCCTGAGAAGAAGAAGCGAGTGGATATGCCCCAAGGGCGCCATGGGGTGGGGGGGGTGGTGGTGGGGGGTGGGGGCTGATAATGCGAGAGGCGGGATGTTATCAGAACAACCCCGCCTGAGAAAAAAGAAGCGAGTGGATAAGCCCCCAAGGGCGCCATGGGGGTGGGGTTTGGGGGTGGGGGGGTGGGCTGATAATGCGAGAGGCGGGATGTTATGCGAGACAACCTGCCTGAGAAGAAGAAGCGAGTGGATAGCCCCCAAGGCGCCATGGGGTGGGGGTGGGGGTGGGGTGGGGGGCTGAAAAATGCGAGAGGCGGGATGTTATGCAAAAGACAACCTGCCCAGAAAAGAAGCGAGTGGAAAATGCCCCCAAGGGCGCCATTGGGGTGGGGGAGTGGGGTGGGGGGGGGCTGATAAAAGCGAGAGGCGGGAGTTATTCAGAGAAAAACCCTCCTGAGAAGAAGAAGCGAGTGGATAAAGCCCCCAAGGGGCGCCATGGGGTGGGGGTGGGGTTTGGGGGGGGGGGGCTGAAATGCGAGAGGCGGGATGTTATGCAAGACAACCTGCCTGAGAAGAAGAAGCGAGTGGATATGCCCCCAAGGGCGCCCCTGGGGTGGGGGTGGGGGGGGGGGGGGGGGGGGCTGATAATGCGAGAGGCGGGATGTTATGCAGAGACAACCTGCCAGAAGAAGAAGAAGCGAGTGGATATGCCCCCAAGGGCGCCATGGGGTGGGGGTGGGGGTGGGGGTGGGGGGCTGATAATGCGAGAGGCGGGAAGTTATGCAGAGACAACCTGCCTGAGAAGAAGAAGCGAGTGGATATGCCCCCAAGGGCGCCATGGGGTGGGGGTGGGGGTGGGGTGGGGGGCTGATAAAAGCGAGAGGGGGGATGTTATGCAGAGACAACCTGCCTGAGAAGAAGAAGCGAGTGGATATGCCCCCAAGGGCGCCATGGGGTGGGGGTGGGGGTGGGGGTGGGGGGCTGATAATGCGAGAGGCGAGATGTTATGCAGAGACAACCTGCCTGAGAAGAAGAAGCGAGTGGATATGCCCCCAAGGGCGCCATGGGGTGGGTGTGGGGGGGGGGGTGGGGGGCTGATAATGCGAGAGGCGGGAGTTATGCAGAGACAACCTGCCGAGAAGAAGAAAACGAGTGGATATGCCCCCAAGGGCGCCATGGGGGGGGGGTGGGGGGTGGGGGGGGGGGGCTGATAATGCGAGAGGCGAGATGTTATGCAGAGACAACCTGCCTGAGAAGAAGAAGCGAGTGGATAGCCCCCAAGGGCGCCATGGGGTGGGGTGGGTGGGGGAGGGGTTGGGGGGCTGATAATGCGAAGGCGGGATGTTATGCAGAGACAAAACCCGCCTGAGAAGAAGAAGCGAGTGGATATGCCCCCAAGGGCGCCATGGGGTGGGGGTGGGGGGGGGGTGGGGGGGCTGATAATGCGAGAGGCGGATGTTTATGCAGAGACAACCTGCCTGAGAAGAAGAAGCGAGTGGATATGCCCCCAAGGGCGCAGTGGGGTGGGGGTGGGGGGGGGGTGGGGGCAGAAAAGCGAGAGGCGGGATGTAATGCAGAGACAACCTGCCTGAGAAGAAGAAGCGAGTGGATATGCCCCCAAGGGGGGCCAGGGTGGGGGGGGGGGTGGGGTGGGGGGCCAGATAAGGAGAGGGGGGATGAAGGGCAGAACAACCTCCTCAGTTTCAGTGTCAGAAAGGAGGGGTCACTGCGTGCGGACTGGTCCATGCGAGAGAGAGAGAGAGAGAAAAGAGAGAGAGAGAGAGAGAGAGAGAGAAGAGAGAGAGAGATTGATTAGAAGAGGAGAGAGAAGAGAGAGAGAGAGAGAGAGAAAGAGAGAGAGAGAGAAGAGAGAGAGAGAGAGAGAGATAGAGGGGAGAGAGAAGAGAGAGAGGGGAGAGAGAGAGAGAGAGAGAGGAGAGAGAGAGAGATCCCGCTAGAGCTTTTTTTGTTTCTGGGCAAATTGCTCCACTGTCTTCTGGAAATTCAATGTGAGTAACATCCTCTTTTCTACAACTCTTTTCTACTTTCTCTCTCTCTCAGTTGGTAGAGCGCCTGACTCGTAATCTTGGTGATCCTGGGGTTGCGGGTTCGAACCTCCGCCGGGGCGTTTCGGTACAGGGGGATTTTTCCCTCGGAGTTAACATTGGTTCTGACTCCATTTCCCATACAGTCCTTCGAATGAGACTATAAACCGAGGTTCCGTGTGTGAACGCATGCATAACATCTTGCACACACGTAAAATCCCATCACCAACTTTCGGAAGAGTAGGCCAGTTTGGCCGTTGGTGTGGATGACACGTTACACATAGCATGCACCCTGCGTGAGAAATGGAAAGAATGAAGGAAGTAAGGAAAATGAGTGATCGATATTGAACGATACTGAATGGATGACACGGGAAACGACTGAATGAAGCGCCAGCTGGCAGCTCTTCAGTCGGCACTACCCAGGTAGGCAGCCCGTTGTGTAAACGAGTGTTGATTGTAAAGCGCTTAGAGCTTGGCCTCTAGCCGAGAATATGCGCTATATAAGTATTCATTATTATTATTATTTCTTTCTTTTTCATTTGCGTTTGCCTGTACCATTCTTCAATGTTCTGCGACATTTGTGCAGCTTTCTCCTGTCTTAGGTCTGGAAACTTGTTTAAACCTCAAGCATGCCTGCTTTTTTCGGTCTGGTGAATGATTCTGTTTTGCTTCACAATACTCTGAAGATTTGTCTTGGATTTTCCCTCTTCTCCTTCTGTTAAAATATGATCTTTTTCCCTTACCAGTACCCTCAAGAACTGTCTTGTGGACTGAACAAAAAACAACAACAAATAAGTGAATAAACAATGACATAAATACGTGAAT
>CM031602.1:59338552-59341052 GCA_018398815.1 Conus ventricosus
GATCCTGGGGTTGCAGTTTCGAATTTCGGAATAGGGGGATTTTTCCCTCGGAGTTAACACTGGTTCTGACTCCATTCCCCATACAGTCCTTTATACAGGGAGACTTTAAACCGAGGTTCCGTGTGTGAACGCACGCACAACATCTTGCACACACGTAAAATCCCATCACCAACTTTCGGAAGAGAAGGCCAGTTTGGCCGTTGGTATGGATGACACGCTACACATAGCATGCACCTTCCCGAAGATGGAGTATGGCTGCCTCAATGGCGGGATAAAAAAAACGGCCATACACACAAAACTCCATTGCCTGTCTATACAGTGTCCATAGGAGTAGCAGCCTGCGTACGCAGAAAGAAAAGAAAGAAAAAAGGAACTCACTCAAGTCTGAAAGAGGAGCGGAACTCGAATCGGAGGTCCCGACGAGAGTAAGCTTCGCAGGGGATTGGGGGGGGGGGGGGGGGGGGGGGGGGGCACATAATCTGAGACCTGTCATTTATGTGGGGCACAGAGAAAGGGCAGGGTCCCAATGGCTTTCACACAAGTCCGAGAGAGCGTGGCTGTGTTGTGCTTTGATTTTTCTTTGGTAATATATTCCTGCTGTCCGTCATCCTTTGGTAATATATCCCCGCTGTCCTGTCATCCTTTGGTAATATATCCCTAATGTCCTGTCGTCCTTTGGTAATATATCCCTGCTGTCCTGTCGTCCTTTGGTAATATATCCCCGCTGTCCTGTCGTCCGTTGGTAATATATATCCCTGCTGTCCTGTCGTCCTTTGGTAATATATCCCTGCTGTCCTGTCATCCTTTGGTATTATATCCCCGCTGTCCTGTCATCCTTTGGTAATATATCACTGCTGTCCTGTCACCCTTTGGTAATATATCCCTGCTGTCCTGTCACCCTTTGGTAATATATCCCTGCTGTCCTGTCGTCCTTTGGTAATATATCCCTGCTGTCCTGTCGTCCTTTGGTAATATATCCCTGCTGTCCTGTCGTCCGTTGGTAATACATCCCTGCTGTCTGTCGTCCGTTGGTAATATATCCCTGCTGTCCTGTCGTCCTTTGGTAATATATCCCTGCTGTCCTGTCGTCCTTTGGTAATATATCCCTGCTGTCCTGTCGTCCTTTGGTAATATATCCCTGCTGTCCTGTCGTCCTTTGGTAATATATCCCTGCTGTCCTGTCGTCCGTTGGTAATATATCCTGCTGTCCTGTCGTCCTTTGGTAATATATCCCTGCTGTCCTGTCGTCCTTTGGTAATATATCCCTGCTGTCCTGTCGTCCTTGGTAATATATCCCTGCTGTCCTGTCGTCCGTTGGTAATATATCCCTGCTGTCCTGTCGTCCTTTGGTAATATATCCCTGCTGTCCTGTCGTCCTTTGGTAATATATCCTGCTGTCCTGTCGTCCTTTGGTAATATATCCCTGCTGTCCTGTCGTCCTTTGGTAATATATCCCTGCTGTCCTGTCGTCCGTTGGTAATATATCCCTGCTGTCCTGTCGTCCCCTTTGGGAATATATCCCTGCTGTCTGTCGTCCTTTGGTAATATATCCCTGCTGTCCTGTCGTCCTTTGGTAATATATCCCCCCTGTCCTGTCATCCTTGGTAATATATCCCTGCTGTCCTGTCGTCCTTTGGTAATATATCCCTGCTGTCCTGTCGTCCTTTGGTAATATATCCCTGCTGTCCTGTCGTCCTTTGGTAATATATCCTGCTGTCCTGTCGTCCAGGCCCGGCAGATACAGCCACTTGGAGGCTGGTGTAGCCTCTCCTCTTTCTTCTTTCTAATTGGCCACCATCTCCCACCCTCAGCTCACACACAACACACCACACACACACACACACACACACACACGCCACACACCACGCACACACACACCCACACACACGCACACATGCACACACACACACATACTCACATTCTCTCTGTTTATCTCCCTGTGCATATGCAGCACACACGCGCATGCAAGCACGCTTGCAAGCACACAGGCAGGCATGCATGCACGTATGTCTGCACAGACACACATACACACACACACACGCGCGCACGCACACACGCACACAGACAGACAGACACACACACGCACAGAGAGAGGAGAGAGGAGAGAGAGAGAGAGAGAGAGAGAGAGAGAGAGAGAGGAGAGAGAGAGAGAGAGGAGAGAGAGAAAGAGAGAGAGAGGAATAAAAAGTTAACAAAATGAAGGTGGGCGGAGAATAGTTTACTTATTTTTCTCTTTAGCCTGTCTTTGATTTTCAGTCGGATCACGCTCAATGCCTGTCCCAGGCTGCCAAGGTGAAAGATGGTCACAAGAAGCTAAAAACAACAACAACAACAACAAAAACAACTGGCTGAACGGCTCTTCTGAATCGGAACTCGTAACACTGCATTCTAAGAGAAAACAGTATGCAAGTAATGACTACATCAGTTATGAAGTTATTCGTTGTTGTTCGTTTTCATGAATAAATCAACAAAAACTGCAGATACTGTTCATGATAACACA
>CM031602.1:59346052-59361052 GCA_018398815.1 Conus ventricosus
GTCAATGACTTCATCACTCTGGTGACTAGTTGCCAATTCTTACAGATGACCACCACTACCCTCACTAGTGTTGTTCAGTTTGTTAAATGTGAGTGTTATATTTGGCTTTTTTGCTTGTTTTGCTTTCTTTGTTAATGTTCTCGGGTCTACTTCTTTCTTGTTTTTTTTAGGTATAGTTGCTTACAGACATTGTCACACTGTCACTTTTGCACACACACATTCATCACAGCATTTACTCCATACGCACACGCAATCTTTCCAATCAACCAAAAGGCGCACTACGAATGTTTTTTCTTCTCCCCTCTCCTTCGGGGAAAACAGTTTACTAAATCACATCAAACAGTTTATAAATAGATTCTATACATGTATCTCTCTTATTCAGACTGAGAGATAAACTAATTTTCCCATTTACATCAATACAAGTTTCTGTAAAGTCATGGTCTTCACATCACATTAGCCCAAGATCCAGACCAGGAGAATAAATAATTTCTGCAATCATTGATGTCTACCTGCATCAGATATAAGACTCGCCCCATACTGTCACGATTCCCTGTCTCTCACAGAAATCGTGTCGCCCCTTGAATTCTCCCGTCACTGGAGATATGAGTTCCGACTCCTCTCCCTGGAGTCTTTAAATTGCTGGGGCTGAACTACCGGTGTGTTCCCACACCATGGCCATCTTTAACCACCTCACGGGGTGAAGAGTGAAAGGTGAAAGGTGAAGGGCTGAAACACGAATAAGGTTCGTGTAAGTAACCTGCTTCCCAATTTAACATGAATTCTTTCTTTTTTCTTTTCTTTAGGTTTTCCCCTGTAGCTTTCCCCAACTATCTATCGCTCACCGGGTAATAACTGGTCAGCAGTGAGGACCAGCGTCCTGACAGGTTCGAGTCTCTAGGCCATCTGCTGGGCTAAAACTGATTCTTTCCTCCCTCCTCCTAGTGAGTGCATACTCAGTGTTCAAAAACACATGACCAGCACCTTACCAGCCCTTATTAAACTATCTCTCAGTGGTCACTTTCTCCCAATGACCATCCTTCTTTATTTAATGAGTCATTCTCACAATTATTTGGGGACGCCCGCTACACTAGTCAAGCCACATGAATATTCTTCCTTTTTAGTTGTGGCATGGGGAAATGATTCATATCACTAAACTACATGTGATGGAGCGTCGCATGCCTTGATGTGAGGCTACGCCACATGACAGACATGTGGGGGGTTTGTTTGCTTAGGTCATTTGGATGAGAGAGAGAGAGAGAGAGACAGAGAGACAGACAGAGAGAGAGACAGACAGAGAGAGAGAGAGACAGACAGAGAGAGAGAGACAGACAGAGAGAGAGAGAGGAGAGGGGGCTAAAAGTGGGATTTTAGGGAGGTGAGGTGGGTGCTTTAAACATGGCTGTAGTTAAGAGGGTGTGTGCATGAATTTCCTTTTCATGTGCGGTTTTTTGTTGTTGTTGTTGTATTGGTAACAGTATGTGCTTAAAATGGGTGAATGAGAAAAATAAAATAAAATAAATGCTTCTCAAATGAGCCTTCAGCAAGCTTATATTCTCCAAGGGGAGACATCCTCCCAAAAGGAAGGGAAACTCACTAACATATAACTCCTGGTCATATACCGATATTTCAAAAAAATTGGTTGTTTTCCCCCCAGTGACCGGGGGGAAAGTGGAAATTTTGGGGACCCTTTCTCCCTTTTTCTTTTTAAAAAGAATGAAAACCCCCCAGAAAAGGCTGGGGGCCCAAAAACCGTAGTCTGTTTGTTGGGGTTTTAAAAAAAACCAACCCAAAGGTCCATTAAAAAAGAAAAAAGAAAAACCCATAAAAGACCCAAAAAAAGTTTACATTTTTTTGGGTGAAAAGTGAAAAAAAATTAAAAAGTATCCCCCAAAGCCAAGTGTGAGGGCCAGTTCTTGGAAGGGAACCGCAAGGGACTAAAATACAACAAAATAAAAAAATTTCCAAGGAAAAGTACCGAGCACCGTTCCACCCAACTTACGACCCAGTTTGGGGGTTGCAATGCTGAAAGGGAAATTTAAAATTTTTTAACAAAGCTTATTTTTTTCATCAAAAATTTTAAGGCAACCCTTTGTTTAAAATTTAAATTTTTCTTGCGTTTTTTGCAAACCCCAAGCTGCTCTGTTTAAGTTGCTGGACGGTGCTCGGTACTTTTTCCTTTGGAAATTTATTATAAAAATTTATATTATTTATATTTATATTTTTTATTTTTATTTATTTATATATATTATTTTATTTTTAAATTATATCTGTCTTTTCCATTCCCCCCCCCCCCCCCACCCTCTCTTTCTTTTCCCATCTCTGTGTGTCTCTCTCTCCCTCCCCCCCCCCTTTAAACCCTCTCTCTCCCCTCTCTTTTCTTTTCTTTTCGGTTCTTCGGTTTTTTTTTTCCCCCTTTCCCCCTCCCCATCTCTTTTCTCTCCCTTTTTCTCTCCTCTTCTTTCTTCTCTCTCTCTCTCTCTTCTGGGAAAGGCGTTGGGGGAAAAAGTAATTTTTGGGAAATTTTTTAAAATATGAGGAAACCTCTCTCTCTCTCTCTGTCTTTTTCTTTTCGGGTCCCCCTCCTCCCTCCCCCCTCTCTCTCCCCTTTCTCTTTTAAAGGGCTTTTGGGGAAAAAGTCACAATGTGACATGTTTGGCTATTCAACAAAAGGGCCCCCCCCCCCCCTCTCCTTTTTCTCTCTCTGCCCTCTAGTAACTGTATGTTCCCCACTTTCTTTCTGTCGCACCTACATGCCGGGTGATCACACGCTGCTGTCCCCTTTCTCGTTAAAAAAAAAAACCCCCCGTCACTAAAATCAGGGAAACCCCATGTTTCCGATAAAAGTTGTTCTTTTGTTCTGAGAGGAATCAAAAAATTTTGGTTATAACAGAATTTGAGAAGTTTCTGTGGATCCATCCCCGCGGGTTTTATAAAGAAGGCTTTCCGGGCCACTGGGCTTTCCCTCCCCCTCACATCAAAGGGTCAGCCTATCCCCCGAAAATACCGGGCCTTTTCCTTTCCGAGATTGTTTTCTCGCCAGCCTCCGGGCCCTTTTGGCCTTTTTTTTTCAAAAGGGCTTTTTTTCTCGTTTGAAACGGTTTTCATTTAACGGGACATCAAAAGCATTTTACATCTTTAAAAAAGAAGAAAAAAGGGGAAACGGGAACAAAGGAAAGACCCAAAGGGGTAGTTCCGTACGGAAAAGGGGCCACGTTGCACCCCCCCCCCCCCCTAATAAATTTGTCACATGTATTTTTTGGTGCTTTAGAGTGTATAAAAATCACGAAAAATCAGGGTTAACAAAAAAAAAATCTTGGGCGCACTGTCCCGTCTGGTTTTAATTTTTGAAGGGTACCCATCTCGGGGTTCCCGGGTGTTTTTTGGGCGGCCCGAAACTTTCCCATAAGTTGGTGATCCCCTGTGTCTTTGTTTTTTTAAGAAACCGAGTTTTCCTTTTGGGGTTGTTGAAAAAGTAAGGCATTCTCCCACGATATGAAAAAATTCAGAACGAAAATATTTAAAAATTTAAGGGTGAGCTTTTAAAGCTACGTGTTTACCCCCCGTAAAACGGTTGCGAACGGGAAAATTTTCCCAAAAAAGTTTTTGAATAAACCATCTCCCCCAAAAAACTGTGAACTTGTGGGAAAAACAAGGACACCACAGTATCAAAGAACGTCCCCTTGTGATTTTTTTGGGAGCATGAAACCATCACATGGACCTATGCTAAATGCCTTCTGTTCCCGGGTTTAAACCCCCCTCCCCCCTATTTGGTTTTAAACGCAAATTTAAATTTTCTTTACAAATTCATGGGGGGTTTTTTTAACTAAAAAAAAAATTTAAATTTTCATTTTTCAGTATGAGGGGATTTGTGTGTGAGGGGGGGGGGGGGGGGGGGGGGGGGGGGGAGAGGGGGGGGGACTTTGCGGGCGCGCGCCCGCGGCGCGGGTTTTGTGTGTGTGTGTGTGTGTGTGTGTTTTGTGTGGTGTGTGTGTGTGTGTGTGTGTGTTTTGTGTTGTGTGGTTTTATTGATGTTGAGGGGTTCTCAGATGTTTTGGCATTGGAAGGTTTTGGTTTCATGGCGACATCTCCCAGACGTACTTAAATCAACAAACATCTAAATTATTTTGAGTCGTTTCCCCTCGGCACAAGAAAAAAAGGGAAATCATCTCATACGTGGGGATTGCCCGCTTCTTCTTTTTGCAATCTCTGCTTTTGGAAACAAGAGGTTTTTTCCCGAATGCTTCGAAAAAACCAGGGGGAAAAAGCCCACCTTTTGAAATTTGGGGCTCTGGCCCGTTGGTGGAGGTGAAGATACTTTTTAAAAAATTTTCAAAATTTCCCAAACCTCCACTGGATTTTTCTCTAAAAAATTTACATCAGCATGTCAGAAAAGGAAAATTTCCACCCGGGGACCCGGGTTTCCCATTGCCCCGTGTGGGCAAAACCCCGGAAAAAGAAGACGCATTAGACTACAAATCTGTGACCCATCCCCCAATCACCAGACAAGGACGGGGTCCGGGAAAGGCTTGGGGCCCCTTGCAGAGAAGGCCCGAGAGGGGGTTTGGAAAAGAGTTAGGTTATCATAGTTTGACCCTTGGGGTTTGTTTTGGAAACCCCCCCTCCCCCCGATGTGGGGAAACCCCAACCTGCCCGGGTTTTACAAAGGGGCTTTATTTGATCGGTGTTTTCCCACCTTCCCTGTGCGTACCTCAAGGTGCTTGGGGAAAAGCTGGAGGGGGTTCGGGGGTTCGGAAAATATCATTCTAAAGGCAGGTCTGTCTTTCGGGTTCTGGGCAAGGGTTTGCTGTCTGGAAAACTTTGGAAACAAGAAATTTTTCTGCCATTAAGGGCAATGCTTGAGGTCTAGAAAAACTTGCTGTGGAAAGGTATCTTGAAATCAGAGTAAGGGCACGTCATTTCCAACTGTCGGGGAAAATAGGCCCGGTCGACCAAAACGCCCCCATGTTTTTCTCCAAAGAGACGTTGACTGAGGGTTTAGAAGATGTTTCTATTTTTCAGTTTCAGGCAGGGGTCGACCAAATTTTAGAGGACAAAATCAGAGAAGGGGGCCTTTGGGCCCAATGCACAATTTTGGTTGTTTGTACATCGATAAAGTTTAGTTTTTTCCTAGCGTCCTTGAGGCTTTTCAAAAACAAAAGACTTCCTGCTGTACGCACAAACGTTTTCCCAAAAAAGCCCCGAATTTCTTCAGTTTCGGTGGGGCAAAACTATGCCCCGCTACCTTTCCCTCTCAGTCTTCTTGGCAAAAAATTGAATTGTTCATCCTGGGCCCAAAGGGGATGCTTTCAAAAGAGGTTTCTTTTAGGTGGGGAAGGTCCCTTCATTCCTAGCAAAAAGCGTGGGACTGGAAAAAGAAACCCTGGGAAAAAACGTTCATGAAAAAACGCCAAAAACAGAGGAGGAGTGGGGGGAGGGGGGCGCTGGGCTCACGAGCCCGCCCGTCGAACCAGGGGGGCCCACCCAAAAATAGGTCAGGACAAAAACCCCTGGGAAAGGTCAAAAGTATCTTGATCCGACTTTGGTGGTAAAGGGCCCCAAAAATGATGAGGGTTGGGGGGGTGATATCGAGGGCTTGGGGTCCTTTGATAGTGAAAACCAAAAGTCCTGAAGATCGGATGCGTCAAAAATTTCATGACCCCTTTTTTTGGGGCCCTTTGGGCAAACTCATCGCCCTGTTATTTTGAAAACCCTCTGGGCCCCGCGGCATTCAGCATGATGTGTTGAGGGCAGGAAAAAAGGGTGGTAAAGCCCTGAAGGAGGGGTTCATCAAAAGCAGAGACTGATGGCAAATGACAATTCTTTTGAAAACCCGTCAAGCGGCTAAAACCCGAAAAAAAATGGTTTTCCATGAACAAAAACCCTCCACATGAAGACCCTTTCCCAAAAAGGTGTGGAAAACAAACAACCCAAAGGGGAAACCCTTTTTCCCTTTTAAGTCCTTGTGAAGGCCAGGGAAAAGGTGTTCAAATCAAAACTGAAATTGTTGTTTACATACCAACTTAATCCTGTTTCCTTCCTTTTTGCCTTGTGCAATTTTCCTTTCCCAAAAACCGGGCAAAGCAAAAGGGTTTAAGTCCTCACCAAAGATATGGGGAAAATTACCTCGCATGACGCGCGCGGTTGTGTTTGTTGGGAATGCCCGTGTTTCATGTTTGCAAAAAGTTCCTTCCAAATTTTAGGGGGATCAGCCAGAAGTATCTGCTGCCCCGCCCCCAAAAGGGGAAAGGGGGGTTTGGGGTTCAAAAACAGACATGTACAAAACGGATGAACAAAACAATTTAAAAAAAGGGGAGGCACGGGGGATAAGATCATCATGAAAAGGGGGAAAGCACAAGGTCCCGCGCGGGAAAGTTTTTTGTCAAAAAAACGAAAACAAGAAGCAGCTAGCCAATAAATTTCTCGACGTTTGGAGCAAAGAAAGAGAATGCGCCAAAAAATTTTTGGACAGAAAAAATCACGTTGAAAAAATTTTAGGGTGAAAGGGCCCTCCTGCTGCCAAACGGCAGTGAGCTGACGAACAAAGGGCGCCCCCGTAAGGGACTTAAATCCACACAAAAAGAGACGGATTCCAGAGTTGTTTTCCCCCCGTGCGTTCCCCCTGAACGGAAAAAGGATACAGCTTCGTCCCCGTCCCAAAAGCCCCAAATCGGACATTTTCTTTATTTTCCTGAAATTTTTCTTGCAGGTGAAGGCGTGGTGATTCTGCTCGACACCCGGAATGGGGAAAAAAAACAAAAGGCTCATAAACGTCACTGGGCATCGGTACAGGGTTTTTGGGGAACAGCACCCCGCAACCCCTTTGGCTCTTCATGCCCAAAACCCCGGGTGCGGAAAAACAAAAAAATGATTTTAAAGGGGATTGGGGAAAAAACAAAACCCATCAAAGTTTTCAGCAGAATCCCAAAATTTGTGGGAAAAAATTGCCCGCCTTTGGGGGTACATGGGCCCTCGCTGCCAAAAAGTCAAAGGCGATCTTGAGACCCCCTTTCCCCGTGTCATGTAGGGAGACATTTTTTTCACCGGTGCTAAGGGCTTCGCCCCCATACTCAAGGGGAGGTGGAGAGAGCCATTGAAAGCAAATTAAAACGTTAACTGGCAAACATTTCCTTTCCCTGAAACAAACTTTCAAAGCACATTTAAAAGGAGCAGCTTCAAATTGTATTTGGGAGGGGCTTCGAAACCCCTGTCTGATGTTCCCCGCAGGGAAAAAAATGGACATGGATGGATTGACGTTGGGTGGACCCTTGGAAACCCGTGTGGTCCGGGAAAAAAGGGAGGGGGTATCCTGCCCCCAAGGGTATGGTTTTTACTTCCCTTTTGGGTTTTCCGCTCTGACGACGACGAAAGAAGCTGTTTAAACCTACGTATCAGAAAGGAAACGTTTTTTTCTTGTGCCGGGAAAAGGGGAAACGACTCAGAATGGAAAGGGAGTTTTGGTTGGGTTTAAAAAAAAAAGTCTGGCAGATGTCGCATGAAACAGAATGCCTTCCCCGTGCCAGCATTGGGGAACCCAAAATAATTCCCTCATTTAATGCACAACACACACACACAAACACAACAACACACACACACACAAAACACACACAAAACACCAAAACACACACATACACCACAAAAAAACGCCACCACAACGCGTCACACTTTGGAAAATGCACATTAACTTTTTTTTTTCAAAAAAAGTCCCAAAATGAATTTGTAAAAAATTTAAAATTTGCGTTGAAGCCAAATAGGGGGGTTTTGGGGGATAACCCGGCAACAGAGGGCGTCGCATTGGTCCATGGGGAAAGTGGCTAGCTTTAAAAAAAAACAAAAGAAAAATGTTCTTTGATATGTGGTGTACCTTTTTTCCTTTAAAAAGTTGCCGTTTTCGGGAGGAAATTTGTTTTTTGCAAAAAACTTTGGCAAATTTACAGGGTTTGCAAAAGCGTTTATATACGGGGGTACACACGTTGCTTTACTTCGGGGCACCCTTTTTGCATTTATTATCGTTCTGATTATTGATATGTGCAGAAGGGGTTATGTCAAACCTTTAAAAAATTAAAAAAAAAATTTCGTAGATTAAATAAACAAAGACACAGGTGTTCACCAAAATTTTTGGGAAAAGTTTCGGAAACCCACGAAAAGCAGCCCGGCACCTGAGATGGGTTTCCCTTCCAAAAAATTAAGCCGAAGGGGGCAGTGCGTCCCCAAAATTTTTTATGTTAAAATGTTTTTGTGTTTTATTTCACTCTAAAGAACCAAAAAAAAAAATGTGACAAATTTTTAGGGGGGGGGGGGGGGGTGCCCGGGGGGACCGTTTCTCGTGACCCGGGTCGAAGTGGTTAGCGTCAAAGAACTCCCCCCTGGAAAATTTGTGGGGTTTTGAATCCCATCAGGCCCTTTTATTTGTTTTTGGAAAGTCTCGGGCGCGAACCCGGGTCCTACCGGAGCTGTGTTTACTGCGACAGGGGTCGAACCCAAAAACACTGGGGCCACAACGGTCCGGGTTTTGTCCTAAATGGTTTGGTTTTTCTGAGAGTATTGCTCAAAATTTTCCGCCAGCACTTGGGGGGCACATCCCATTCAGTGAATGAAAATCGACTGGTTTGGGCCCGTCTTCCAAAATGAGCCCGTAGCAAAACCCCAAATCTGGATAAGGGGGACGCGGTCGGGGGGGGGGGGGGGGGGGGGGGGGGGGGGGGGGGGGGGGCGAAATAATTTTCCCCCCCCCTGGTTGATGGGAATGAACCCACGACCCCCACGCCCGGGAAAATCCGGGAAATTAAGCACTTTTGCCCCGGGGCTTTGGGATCCTAATTTCTTTTTTTTTTAAAAAAAAAAAAGTTGTGCTGTTTAAAACAGGAAAAAAGGTCAAAAGGATGTATGGGGTAACAGACGGGAGGCGAGGGGGGAGGTTGGGGATTGAAACTTAAAGAATGGTTCAAGAAGGGGTAGGGAAAGGGGGGGGGGAAGGGGGAGCACACGGGCTCACTAAAATATGAAAACCTTTAAAAAAATTTAGGGTTTAGAGGGGGGTAGGGAAAGGGGAGAAGGGGGGGCAGCACACGTCTCACTAACTATGAAAACCCAAGATGATGTTCCCGAAGGGAAGGGGAAAGGGGGAAGGGGGGGGGGGAAACACAGTCTCATAAAATTGGAAAAACCCAAAGACTGATGTTCGAGAGGGGGAGGGAAAGGGAGAAGGGGCCAGCACCGTCTCACTAAATGGCCCTGGATAATTTAAAATAAGAAAGAGAAAAAAAAATTCCTTAACGATTTTCCGTAATGATTTTTGGTTTTTTATACAGGGTTTTTTTACCCCAGTTTTTTGGGGGGGAGATGCGCGCGCGCGCGCCCCAAACACCCCACACACACACACACACACACACACAACACACACAACACACCCCACACAAACACCACCACCCAGAGCACACACAGAGAGAGAGGGGCACGTAATCGTTCCGTTTACGTTTAGGGTTTTCCCTTTCGTCAAATTTCCCTTTACGTATTTGGTTTTTTTTTTCTTTATGTTACAATTCTGACCCACGATCTGTGATAGGGAAAAAGTTGTTGTTATATATTTTTTTTTTTTCTATTTTTTAAAATTTTTTAGAATCCCCAAAGATTTTTTGGTTTTTTATACAGGGTTACCCACTAAATAACAAAGCGGCTCAGAGCGTTTACAAAAATGAGAGAAATACAAAGGGAAAAGAAAAAAAAAAATCGATAAACCCAAAAATTTCACCCTGCATTTCTGTCCCTTCGCCCCCTTCGCTGCTATCCCCCCCCCCCCCCTCCCCCCTTCCCCAGCCAAACCCATATTTTTTATCTCCCACTTTGGCTCTACCCCCCCCTTCAAATGCGCTGTTTTTTTTTCACTTTTTTTTTTTTTTTGTTTTTTTTTGTTTTTGTTGAAAGAAAAACAAAGGTGTGTGTGTGTTTGTGGTGTGTGGGGTTGTGTTTGTGGGGTGTGTGTGTGGTGTGTGTGGTTGTGTGTGTTTTGTGTGTGTGGTGTACGTGGTGGGTGCGAGTGCGCGCGTGCTTTTTGCGTGCGTGCGTGTTTTGTGTGTGTGTGTGTGATTGTGTGGGTGGGTGGGATTTTGTGTGTGTGTGTGTTGTAGTGCCCTGGGGCGTACGTCGCGCGTGTTGTGCGGGGCGTGTGTGTGGGGTGGTGTGTTTTTGTTTTGGGTGTGTGTGGTTTTGTGGGTGTGTGTGTTTTGTTTTGTGTTGTGCGGGCGCGCGCGTTTTTTGTGTGCACGCGTGTGTATTTGAGTTTGTGTGCGTGTGTGGGGGGTGGGGGTGGGGGCGAGGAAGGGAGGGAGATAATCTCAAATTTTAAAGAGTCCCGGCATCCGGCCCGCACAGCTGAAAAGCAAACTCAAGTTTTAAATGTTCGAGAGTAAACACACCCCCACACACAACCCCACAACCCCACACAACCCCACACACACAAAACAAAACCCCAAACGCGCGCGCACACACACACACCAAAACCACAAAACCCCCACACCACACACACACCCCACACACAAAACACACATTCAGGGGCTCGGTCATATGAACTGGGTTTCCCATTTTTCAGGGTGCCTTTTTTCCTGCGTGTGTGCTGGGCTGGTGCGTGCATTTGGGGCGTTTTTTGCGTGTGGTGTTGTGTGTGTGTGTGGGTGGGTTTTGTGTGTGTTTTGTGTGTGTGGTGTGTGTGTGTGTGTTGTTGGTGCGGGGCGCGCGTGCGCACGCGTGTTCAATTGCTTTGAAAAGATTTCTCTAAAATGTCTGGAAACCCCTTTTCCGTAATCTGTATTTCAGCCTTTTCCCCCCCTTTATTTTCACTTCGGGGAAAGTTTAAGCGGTTCAAATTGTCCCCACTGTTCTCAGCTTTGTTTCTAACTGATTTCGTAGGACTCTGATGAAGCACTAGTAGGAAAGATAACTGCTTGTGTATGAATGGCTCTCTTGGATACAACTTCATTTCGTGATTGTTCTGATATTGTTTTCCTGATTCTCCATCCCCATCCTTTAAATGTCGTATCGTCTCCTTGACACAAAGATCACCCGCCTGCAAAGCTTTCTTTGATCAGCCGCTGTGGCACTGTGGCCAGTGTCCAAGATTGCAGGCTTGAAGGTCCTGGGTTCAATTCCCATCAAAGCCTTTTCATTTGTTTAAAGTTCTGCCCAAACAAAGTCCTGCCAAGAGCTGAGGATGGTTGTGGCATTGTAACGGGAAGACTAGGACAACACAGTGGAATGTTCCGGCATCAACGCACGCGTCTTTAAGAGTGTTGCTTAAATTCCATAGCCGTAGCTGCAGGTGTGTGTATCTCCCGGGCGTAACTGACGCCGGGATATGTTATGAAATTAAGCACAATTTACCGCCGTTTCATGTAGTCTATGACTAGGACAGAACTCTACGGCATGGTTTTCATTATCCTCACGACCGGCACCAGAAAGGAAAGTGTCAACTTCTGCGCCCTGCTGTTGTGTTGACCTCGATTTCCGCGTCCTGTCCAGGTCTTGCCCTTGGTGAGTTTGTGTCTGGATCGTCGGTTGTCGGCAGGTTCATGGGTGGTGTCGCTGGACGGACAAACGTGGCGCCCTCTGGAGGAAATGCTCTCTCAGGCCAACCCCGCGACTAGGTAGGACTCCCCCCACCCCCACCCCCACCCCCCTCATGACTAAGGGGTTTAGTTGTCGCTGCCCTGCGAATGTCGTATCAGAACAGGCATCACACTAAAGTGATTCTGCAGCCTCAATGTCGTATCAGAACAGGCATCACTGAAGGGATTCTGCAGCCTCAATGTCGTATCAGAACAGGCATCACTGAAGGATTCTGCAGCATGAATGTCGTATCAGAACAGGCATCACTGAAGGGATTCTGCAGCCTGAATGTCGTATCAGAACAGGCATCGCTGAAGGGATTCTGCAGCCTGAATGTCGTATCAGAACAGGCATCACTGAAGGATTCTGCAGCCCAATGTCGTATCGAACAGGCATCGCTGAAGGGATTCTGCAGCCAATGTCGTATCAGAACAGGCATCGCTGAAGGGATTCTGCAGCCCCAATGTCGTATCAGAACAGGCATCGCTGAAGGGATTCTGCAGCCCCAATGTCGTATCAGAACAGGCATCGCTGAAGGGATTCTGCAGCCCCAATGTCGTATCAGAACAGGCATCGCTGAAGGGATTCTGCAGCCTCAATGTCGTATCAGAACAGGCATCGCTGAAGGGATTCTGCAGCCCCAATGTCGTATCAGAACAGGCATCGCTGAAGAGATTCTGCAGCCCCAATGTCGTATCAGAACAGGCATCGCTGAAGAGATTCTTCAGCCTGAATGTCGTATCAGAACAGGCATCGCTGAAGAGATTCTGCAGCCCCAATGTCGTATCAGAACAGGCATCGCTGAAGAGATTCTGCAGCATGAATGTCGTATCAGAACAGGCATCGCTGAAGAGATTCTGAAGCCTGAATGTCGTATCAGAACAGGCATCGCTGAAGAGATTCTGCAGCCCCAATGTCGTATCAGAACAGCATCGCTGAAGAGATTCTGCAGCATGAATGTCGTATCAGAACAGGCATCGCCGAAGAGATTCTGCAGCATGAATGTCGTATCAGAACAGGCATTACTGAAGGGATTCTGAAGCCTGAATGTCGTATCAGAACAGGCATCGCTGAAGGGATTTCTGCAGCCTGAATGTCGTATCAGAACAGGCATTACTGAAGGGATTCTGCAGCCTGAATGTCGCATCAGAACAGGCATTACTGAAGAGATTCTGCAGCATGAATGTCGCATCAGAACAGGCATCGCTGAAGGGATTCTGCAGCCTGAATGTCGTATCAGAACAGGCATCGCTGAAGGGATTCTGCAGCAAGGCAGTCGCCCCTCCGGTGGGATGCCTCATGATGATTCATGTTGACTCTACTCTGAGGATTGTCCATGCGCATGGTATGTGCGCGACAGTAACACACACACGCACGCACGCACGCACGCACTCACTCACTCACTCACTCACTCACTCACTCACTCACTCACTCACTCACTCACGGGGAAAAGGAGGGGAGAGGAGAGAGAGACGAGAGATGAGAGAGAGAGAGGGAGAGAGAGAGAGAGGAGAGAGAGTACTACACCGTACATTCAGTCATCAATATCACCCGTCCCTCTCCATCTAGCCTTTCGGCAGGTGCTGCCTGGTATTATTCTCCCGCCGATGACCAAACACGTCCCTTACTTTGCTCTGGCCCTGACACTGAGTCTCATGGTGGTCATTATCCCTCCAGGACGGTTGACACAGTATGACAATTGGAAAGTTTGAAACCCCGCGGATATCGTTCAACGCAACTAGACACTGGTTTTCCCTTGTCTCTTTGTCTTGCCCCCCCCTTTCCCTCCCTTTTCTTTCCTCTTCTGTCTGTTTGTCTCCCCCTCTCTCTCTTTTCTCTTCCCGTCTCTCTCCCTTCATTTCCTCCTCTCCGCTCTCTCATTCTCTCTCCCCTTCTCTCTCTGCATTCCTCCTTCTCTCTCTCTCTATCTCGCTCTCTCTCTCTCTCTCTCTCTCTCTCCCCTCTCTCTCCTCTCCCTCTGTTCCCCCCTCATCTCCCTCCATTCACCCTTCCCTCTCTCCCAACTCTCTTCCCCCCTCTCTCCCTCCATTCCTCCTCTCTCTCTCTCTCTCTCTCCTCTCTCTCTCCTCTCTCTCTCTCTCTCCCCTCTCTCTCCACCCCAAAACCACCCTTACACACGTAATTCGTCCATGATATTGTCTACTGTAGAGAACGTGGCAACATCCATGTCATCTATCCAAGAGGCCCTTCTTCTCCCATCAGATTGGAACCCATAACCTCCTGGAGTGATTCGGCGACTTAAGGCGATGCTTTTTGACGGATGGATGTCTTGACCACATCGCTACCGGACATATGTTCTGAAATGGAAACTAAGTAAGACCATGAAGTTCACTGTTGCTCCTCCTCGACTGCATCCCTCCGGAACTCTTTTGCAGCGTCTCTGCCATCGCCTATAGGCCACTGTCCCTTCTCACCAAAACCCGAGAGCTGTGCCATGATATCACAGGGGGAAGGACCTGCCTTACACCACTGCCCAGCCTGTCTAGCAAGGACCTTGGCTTGGACACAAGATCCACTCACTCTGCTGGTTAGACTGGCATACTTCCCGGTCTTCCAGATGTGAGCTAGATTATTGGTTTTTAAAAATTTGTTATTTTTAAGCCTCCCACTTCCAATTTGTCTTTTGTCTTCTTTCTTTCTTTCTTTTTCTTAGTTTTTGTACTCCCAGTTCTCATAGAACAGGGAGTACTTTACAATGGAACAAAGAAATTCTGTGTGTGTGTGTGTGTGTGTGTGTGTGTGTGTGTGTGTGTGTGTGTGTGTGTGTGTGTGTGTGTGTGTGTCTGTGTGTGTGTGTGTCTGTCTGTCTGTGTGTCCGTCCGTGATCAAAATGTGTTCCACTCGCTCCAAACAAAACTACTTGGCCGATCTTTCTGAAAATTTGTATGTTCACTATGGGCCACGGATGACGGCCAATGCTTTCTTTCACCATTATAGCCATTACTAGACGTTTACCCAGAACAGCGTTACTAACGGCTATAACAGCCCCCAAACGGTTGTCCTCTTTATAGAATATCTAACACGTTTTCAAGTTAAACTGGGTGTACGTTAATATGCTTTGCATCTGTTTTTTTTCTTCTTTTTTTTTTTCGGGTGGGGCCTCCAATCCTCCTATTTCTGCAAGTGTTCTTTAATCTAGTAACAACGAGATTGATAAGAATCCTGAGTTTTGAT
This sequence comes from Conus ventricosus, assembly GCA_018398815.1. Lineage (NCBI taxonomy): Eukaryota > Metazoa > Mollusca > Gastropoda > Neogastropoda > Conidae > Conus > Conus ventricosus. The sequence continues at coordinate 59,360,846 of CM031602.1, forward strand.
GCATCAAAAGTCCGCTCTCTCATGTCTCTTTTCCTCATGATCTCCGGCCTGTTTTTCCCATGCGGAAGGTCTACCCGCACTCCCAGTCATCCGCTCCATCCTGTAAAACTCTGCTTCCATGCTGTCATTGTCACTGCTGTTCCAGACCATGATTTGTGGCCTGCTGTCCTGTAGAACGTCGCTGATGGAGTTTCTGGCGGCGGGAGT
>CM031602.1:59363552-59371052 GCA_018398815.1 Conus ventricosus
AATAAAGAAAAAAATTTTTTTTGGGGGTTTCAGAGGAGAGAAGAGAGGAGAGAGAGAGAGAGAGAGGGAGAGAGAGAGAGGGAGAAGAGAAAAAGGGGGGGGGGGGAGAAAGGAGAGAGAGACAAAACAGACAAGAAAGAGAAGAGAGAGAGAAGAAGAAAAGAGAGAGAGAGAGAGGAGAGAAAAGAGAGAGAGAGGAGGAGAGAGAGAGAGAGGGACAAAAACAACAGATGGGAAAAAGACAGAGCCCACAGACCGAGACGGGAGAAGAAACCCCAGAGGGGTTTAAAAATGCATGAACTTTAAATGAAGGAAACTGAAAAAAAAAACGAAGAAGAGAGAGAGAGAAGAGAGAGGAAAGAGAAGAGGAGAGAGAGAGAGAGAGAGGGGAAAAGAAGGAGAAGAGAGAGAGAGAGAGCCCTCGACCCATGATTTTTTTTGGGGGAAAAGAGACGAAAAAATCAAACATCAAACCAGATGAGAAATAAAAAGGTCAAGAAGAAATTCAAAAATTAACTTTTCCCAAAAAAATTTTTGTGGGCAGAGATTATTTTCTTCGAAATGGAAAACTTTTGGGCTAAAAAAAAACCCTTTGGGGCGTAAAAATAATGAAAAGTCGACTTTTTTTTTTGCTACGACAAAAGTCGTGTGCTGCCCCAACTGGGGTTTTATAGGGATTAGGGTGTTCATTTTTGGGATCTTGTCTCTTTTATGGAAAAAAATTTTTACGAAACCAAAATGTAAAAAAAAAAAGCGGGCCATCCAATATTGAAAGCATCAATCCCCCTCACCTCTCTTCTCTCTCTCCACTCTCCCTCTCTCTCCCCTCCCCTTTTCCCCCCTCTCCTCTTTTCCCCTTTTCTCCCCCTTTTCTCTCTCTAATGGGCAAAAAACTAATTATTTCAAAATTGTGTGCCATTGGGGGAAAACCCAAGACTCGGGCAGGGATGCCACCCAAAGGTGGGAAGAGCACAGGGCCCCCTGGGCTACATAACCGGGGACGATGCCAACAGGCCCAACCGGAACCAAGCGGGAACCAGTGTAAGGGCCCCGTTATCCCCTGACCCTTGGGGGAAACAGCCACCACCACTTTCAACTTTCCTAACCCCACGGAGCCCACATCACTGTGTGATTCCCCTCCTGTGAGGCCCAAAACGGGATGTCACAGAGCCTGCCAGTAAAACTGACCCCACTACGCCAGAAAAAACAACAACCAGTGACACTAAACCCCATTTCCCCAAGAAAACAACTACCAGTACACTGCCCTCACTCCCCCAGAGATAAAACACCCCATTGACACTGACCCCACTACCCCAGAAAAAAACCGCGGGCCTGACACTGCCCCCACAAACCCCTTAGAAAAACCAACCCCCAAAAGACACTCCCCCCAACTCCCCCAAAAAAAACAACTACCAGTTGAAAACGACCCCACTCCCCCAAGAAAACAACCCCATGAAAACTGACCCCACAAACCCCAGAAAAAAACAGCCCCCAAATGAAAATGACCCCACAACCCCCAGATAAAAGAAAACAACGGGTCAGATTTGACGAAACCCCCACAGGGGGCCCAAATTTTCTACGACAACACAGACCCCCCCAAAACCACCAATCCCCCTTTTTTTTAAAAGCACCAAAACGCTAAGAATTGCACCCAAATGCTCTCTTTTTTTTTCCCCTTGCATCTTTCTGTATATCTTGTATCAAAACCCTTGATGCGATAAAAACTCAGATTGAAACAAACTAGGTTTTTAAAACAGACAAGAAAGAGAAAATTTGGGGACAGCTGCAAGTGATGCAACAAAATTTCGCAATCAGCTCAAAGAACAAACGAAGCGTTTGAAAAGGTGTCGGACCGTCAAAAGCCCCCTTTGAAACCCAACACTTGACGGGCAAAACCATACCACTTCCACTGTAAAGCCCTAAAAAAATTCAACCAGCCAGAACTAAAACAAAAAGAAAAATTTCTAGCGACGTTTTGAAAACTAAGCTTAGTGGTGTTACGGCTAAACCAAAAAAACAGCCTGCCCACCCCCGCTGGGGCCCGGCTCCGTCACTGTCCCCAGCACAAACCACCCTTTTGACAACAGCAGACTGACCCCACCCCTGTCAAAGGAAATACCACAGCAACCCTCTGACCGACAGCTAAATAAAACCCACCCCAAAATTCGGGGATCCGTTTTCCCCCAAAAGGGCAAACTTGTAAACTTCATTGGGGGGGAAACCCAAACCCTTAAAGCAAAATTACCACAGGACGGGACGGGAGGGGGCCACCCATGTAGAAACGGGGGCCGGGGAAAAGGTAAACTTAACGCCCACTGCTGCCCTCAGAAAATTTGTGCAGTACGAAGGATGTGCAGGGGGTTGGCATTGCATGGGGGGGAAAAACGCCCTTTCCAAAAAACACTACTCGTAACACCTTCACGGGAAATTTGGTCAGCTTCTGGGACAGGTGAAAAGTTTTTTTTCCCTGCCCCAAAATTTGCTGTCTCTGCTCTACTTCCTAAAAAACCCTTTTCCCTTTTAAAAATTTCCCATTAATTTGATAAAATGGGGAACTGCTTTCCCTATGTGCAAAACAATAAATTTTTTTTTGTTTGAAAAAAATTTAAATTTGATAAAAAACTTGGGATCGTTTCAAAGTTTTTTTTCACACCCGGAGGGTATTCACCTTCGCCAGGGGTTTTGCCCACTCTGGTTCCGGCAAATCTTTCCCAGTTTCGGGCACTCCGGGGTAAAACCGGGCCTCCACGAAAAAGGGGTAATGGGGAAACACCCAGGCTAGTCGGGAAACCCGCCCTTTGCAAAAAACCGTAAAGACCCACAATCTTCAAAATAAAAAAAAAACCAAGTCAAGCAGCCTGCCCCTACTGATTCCGTCGGATGGAAAGGCCCCAAATTCCCCCCAGTCATGGGAAATCGCCTGAATACCTATTCTAAAAATTTCCACCCCAAGAAAATTAAACGTACGCAAACAATAAATTGGGGACAAGCTCCTAAAATTTTTCCACCAAAAATCCAGTTGTCTTCAAATAAAACCCTTTTTACCACCATGAAAAGCCCCCCAAATCCCCTATTTTAAAAACAACCCCCAGGCCCTCAATGCCGATTTTCCCCCCTTTTGGGGCCCCTTTCTCCCCCTTCCCTCCCTCCCTTTTTCAATCCTTGACACAAATGCATCCTTATCCCCCTCTCCCCCTGCAAAAACAAAATTCCGGTATCCGAATTCAGAAAAACAGCTTGCTTCTCGCCCCCAAATTTGCAGGGGCCCGGGGCCCTTGCCCCCCCTTTCCCCTTTCCCAAATTTACCCATCCCCTCCCTCTCGGCACCCACTCCCACCCCCCCCCCTTTCCCCCCCACCCCCCAGCCGTGTCTTTTTTCCCCTCCTGCTTGCTCCGTCTCCCCTTTCCCCTTTTCCCACACGCACTGACCCCCTCCCCCCTTTCCCCCCTCCCCCCCCAACCCCTTTTGGAGTCTTTTTTCCCCCCCCCCCCTCCCGCCCCCCCCCCCTTCTCCCCGATATTTTTATTTTACTGGGGATGACGTACAATTGTGCCCGGACATTTTGAAAGCGCCCATTTGTTTTTGGTTTGGTCATATTTCCCCTAATTTTGTTATAAAACCACATACTTAAATTTGGGCCTTTGGATTTGAACTCATTCCCCCTGCTTTTTGGGTTTTTGGGGTGTTCGGGATTTTTTAAAAATTGCGGGGGGAATTTTTTTAATTTTCCCATTGTTGTTGTAACAGTATTGCGATTTTATTTTTTAATTTGGGTGTTGTAACAGTAAAATCAAATTTTTTTTATTCCCCTAATTTTTGAATTAATAAAAGGACCATTGTAATTAAAAAAATACTGATCCCGGATTACGCTTTGGGGCACCAAATGTTTACATCTGCCAAAAAGTTTTCAGATGTTTTGTTTTTCTTCTAAACGAATCCCCATTTTTTTTCATCTCCCTTGGTCTTAGTGAAAACCGCCTTGACTCCCGTTTCACTGATAACATTTAAATCCAAAACTAACTAAAACCCTTTTCCGACGCGATCCCACATCCCTCGGAAAACGGGACTTGGAATAAATATAAATCAAAGCACCGCTCACTGTAAAAAAAGGCGGCGTAACCTTGACCCCGATAAGGGTGAATGCATTTTGGCGGGGCAGGTCAAATCCCCAACTCAGCCCCTCTTCAAGTTGGATATGTGTACGGGAAACCCCCGCCCCCCAAATTTTCCTTTGGTATGAAATTTTGGGTACACTTTATGGAAGGGAAGTAATAAAGCAAACCAAATGTCATTCGCCCTGGGGGTTTTTTTTAACATTGATCTTAAAAAGGGCAGCCCCCTGGATGCAACCACCACACTTTTTGGCTTGAAACAGTTTAAATTCATAATCCAACTAGAATTGAAAAGAAAAATTCTACTTTTGCGGATCAAACTCCCCAAAAAACAAAAAAGCCATGGTGTCTAACATAACAGGGGCAACAAACGGATAAGCGACCACTGCCCTTTTTTTTTTTTTTAGGGGGGTTTTGGACTTTTTGAAAAATTTCCCAAAGCAAAAATGGGGCCACAAAACCATTCAAATCGCTGCTTAAAAAATTTCAGAAGGATAAATTTTCCCGATTTTAAGCTTACCCCTTTTTCTACAAAGTGTACTAAAATTACACAGACCCAAATAAAAGCGAAAATACCGGGTTAAATATCTTTCTCTCAATCGTTGATAAACATCCCCCCACTAAGAAAAAAAGGGGAAAAACACAGAGTACTTCCCAGCGGGGCTGACAAAAAAACGTTTTTAAAAGAAATGGCACAAAGGGGATGCATTTTAAAACCGAAAAAAAAGAAAGGGGAAATAAAAAAAGGGCAGAAAAACCGAGAATCAAAACTTTTTTAAAAAAAATAAAAAACTGAGCATTTTAAAAACGAAAACGCAAACGGGATACAGCATCATTTTTGGCCCGTGCTTTTAAATGAAAAACGACAAGTCGAGAAAGAAATTAGAAAAATACGGGGACTATGGGGTCTGTTTAAAAACTTTCAACAATCATTTCCTTCGGGAAATTTAACTTTACAAACCTGCCATGTCACATTTTTTAATCGTTTTAAAACTCCACTTTTCCCTTCAATCTTTTGGGGGGGGGTAAAAAACAAACCCGAAATACTAGAATTTTTTTATCTCCCTTTTTTTCCTATTAATGAATTGGTTCCTTAATTTCAAAATTTAAAAATAAAAAAAAAAAAGGGCCAATAACAAAAAAATTCTTAAAACCCAAAACTTGCTCTACTTTACAATTGTTGATACCCTTACGCAGTTTAAAAATTTGTGTATTGATCAAATTTCCCTTCCCATGGGGGTCAAAAGGCAGAAAAAGGGGTTCCCCAATCCCCAAAAACAAGAAACTCACTTTTTTTAAAAACAATTTTAGCCCAAATATCTTTTTTACCATTGTTCGAAACCTCTAAGATGCATTCACAAACACCAAACTAAACATAGGGAAACCCTCCCCAAACTTTTTCCCACCCATTTCATTTCAGGCTTGGGCGAAATCACTAAAGCCACAGGGCCCTTTTAACACGCCCTTGTGATACATGGCATAAAGCCATCAACGAAAGAAAACTCCCGGGAACTTTTTTTTCCTCGTTTTTAGAAACGTTTGATCTTGTAAACCACAAAAAATTTTAAAAAAAAAAAAAACTGCATATGTTAAAAATTCCGGCAGCAGTCACCTTCTTTCAGTCAAACTTAAAAGCGGGCCCCCAGCGTTTTTTATTTAAAAGGAAATTTAATTCCTCTAAAATATGACCTGGGCTTTTTCCACAAGGCTCGTCCTTGGCCCTCTTCCTTCTGTTTTTTTATAAATACCTACCGTTGCCCATATTTTCACAATGATTTCACTGTGATCTGTTCGCTGCCCGATATTTCCTTCACTGAAGTGTACAAACATCATGTCTTACAAATTTCGTTACAAACAAAGTATCACTGATGTCTTAGAATGGTGCAACCAAAACCGAATGGTCCTTAATTTCCCACAAAACCCAAAAAGGGAGGTCCCCCCCATTTTTGAACAAAAAAATCAACGACAGCATCTTATGTTAGCCTAATAATGAGTGAAACCCTTGGGTCGAGCGGGTTTCCGAACACCGTGGGCCCTTTGGCCCTGATCATTGATGAGAACCCTTTAAAAAGCCCAAACCCAAAAAAAATCAAATTTTTTCAAACCCGTTGGGTCGCAATTTTTTTTTACTTTAATAAACCCCAGTTAAATGGAACCACTATCCCCGGGAAATTTTTTTTGAACCCATTGCCTTTCTCACATCAACTATGCTCCCCTTCCCGGGGGGGCCGGGGAAAATCACTTAAAAAAAAATCAAATCAAAGCAAAAAGGGGGGAAAAAAGCGAAACCTTCCCCCCACAAGTCTCAAACAACCACGGGAAAAATTTCCAAAAATAAGATGTTAAAACCCCTGGGAAGCCAACTGACCTATAATAAGGCATTTCTAATGTTTAAAGTCCAAGCAAACCTGGCCCAACATATCTTGGGTGAGTTTAAAAACCCAAAAGGGGAACAACGCGTTTTGAAATTTAAATAATTACCCTTTTCCCCCTTTTCCGCATTGAAATTTTTCAAAAACTAGTTTTTCAAAATTTTGGGCCATCGTATGAACTCTCTCCAAACCTTTGCCCCCAAAAATTCAATCACTGCCGCCTTCAAATCAGCAAATAATTAAACATTTTCTTGAAAAATAAATTTTAACCTTTTGAAACTTTTCTCACCGCCCCCAAATTTTATGCTTGCCTCCCATTTTACTAATGAAAATGTGTGTGTGTGTGTGGTTGTTTTGTGGTGTGGTTTTGGGAGTGTGGTGTGGGTGTGTTTGTGTGTTTGTGTGGGGTGTGGGACGGGGGTGGATGTGGGAATGCGCGCTTTTCGGGTTTTTTTTTTGGGGGGTGGGGCATGCATGTGAAACGCGCGCGGCCGGGACGTGTCTGACTGTGTTTGGTAATTTTTTTAAAGGGGTTTAAAAAAAAAAAAAAAATTTTTCTTAAAACTTTTTGTTATTGTTAATATTATAATTTGCCTTTTAAATTTTTCATTTTTTTTGTCATTATTTAAAAATTTTCAGTCCCGGGGTTTTTTGAATGTTGTAGAATAGCAAGGGCAGATTGGAAGAATAGGGAAATGCCCAAAATTTTCCCAAAAATTTATAAATTTCAGTTTTTAGTCTTTGGGGTCTTGAGTCCCTCCCCTCTCTTCTCTCCTCTCATTTCCCTTTTTTCAAAATTCAAAACAACTAGGGGGTGTGAAAAGGGATCTCTTAACTGACATCGGACAGACGTGTTAGTTTCTGTTTAACCCCAAAATTTTTATTCCGGGAAAAAAAAGACAATTTTTATGTAAAAAACGGTACCGACCAATCGGTTTTCATCCCAAAAAATTCTGTGGCAAGCCCTTTTGGTAAATCAATAGAAAAAGAAGGGGGCGGTTTTTGGGGGGTTTTG
>CM031602.1:59386052-59393534 GCA_018398815.1 Conus ventricosus
CTTTTTCGTCATTCTCCTGATCAACACTTATTTCTTTTCGTCGTCTTCTTTCAAAGTGAAGACAAAGTCAGTTCATAACACGAAATGGATTGTTTTCTCTTAAATTGACAAAACTGTTTTTTTTTAATGTAAAAGATAATGCTAAATAAACTCAGGTGAAACGCATTTTTCGGCTTCTTTTTGTTTTCCCTCACTAGCTAATGTTTTTTTTCTGATGTTGAATGCCTTTTCCCCCTAACAAATCTTGTAAAATGTTGTGAACAACACCAGAAGAGAACGATAAACACCATTCATCACTTGTACCCACCACGTTTTTGGGCAAAAGTGGCCTAAAAGTGCTTTTTTTTTCTCTGCAAGTAACCAAAAAAAACGCCCCTACAAACAAAATATTTTCGGTTGCCCCGTTTTAAATACAAATTTACAAAATTTTTATAGAGTGCGTAGAGGAAAGACCAGACTGAACACATTCCCATAGGAAACGCGGGGAAAGCATTGGGTGAAGCGCCCATTCCACGGGGGGGTGCACCGGGTTTCCCGTTATTTCGGGGTTTTGTTTAATTAACGGGGGGAGAGGAAACCCTGACAAGTTAAGTTGCCTAAAAACAGCGACAGAAGACAGACGAGAAGGAGACAGCAGACAGAGAGGCGGGCACACCCACACACCCCACCACACACACACACCACACACAAAAACACAACAAAAACACACACACAGAATTTTTTCCCTCTCCCCTTCTCTTTCTCTTTTTCTCTCTCTCTCTCTACCGACACAACACACACACACACACCACTAAAAACTACCCACCAAACCACACAACACAACACCACAACAACCCACACCACCACACACACAAAACTCCCCACCCACGCGCGCGCACACACACACACAGAGTGTCTGCGGGGCCAAAAAATCAATACGCTAAAACCCCCTTTCCTTCTTCCCTCCTTTTCCCCCCCCCCCACCCCGGGTTACTGTTGCATCATGCACAGACGGCGGCCAAAAATCAATACTGCTAAACCCCCCTCTTTCCCCTTTTCCCCCCCCTTCTCCCCCGGGTTAAAAAGTTTTGCATCATGCCGCAAGAGGGCGCTGTCACGCTCCCCCAATCATCGAGGGCCGTGTTGGGGCGCTCACATGCCCATTTTCCCAAACCCCGGTTTTTCATTCTTCTACGACTTGGACTTAAAAGGAGCTTTTACTTCGCGGACTGTGCTTGGGGTCTTATTTAAAAAATGGCTAGTTTCACTGAAGAGCAGGCTTTGCCATTGAACACCACAGTTTTAACCAACTTTCATGCAATTTTTTGTTGAAAAAAGAAGAGGTAAGCATGTTCGTTGCCGCCGAAACCGAAAGAAGTTTTGCTTTCCCTAAAAGGCAAAAAAGGGTAAACCCGATGTTTTGGAAAAATGGACGACTTTTTTAAAAGGTTTTTTGGGTTCAAGGAAATGAAAAGTTGAAGGCAATATTGTGAACAAAATATACCCGTTTCAATAGTGTTTGCTATCGAGAAGGGTTTCCCCTTATTTAATAAAGGCGCTGCATTTTGAAAGGGGGCCAAAGCAAAACAATCCACCGCGTTGATTTTGGGCGTGGTTTAGACACCCCCAAGTAGTTTAAAAAAAAAAAAACGCATAAAACAGGGCGTTTATTTTTAAGAGCGGGGGAAACATTTTGATTCGAGCTGGAAACTCATTAAACTTTCTGTGTGTTTTTTAACTACCCTAAATTCCAAATGGAATCAGTATAAATAACTGTGTAAAAAACGCCAAACCATTTTAAACTTATGCAATGGATGGGATTTTCAAATGTTCGGCAAACAAATGGTTAGGCGACCTTAGTACACTACCAGTATGGGAGGAGTAGTGTGTGGCTAGCCTATCTATATAAAATGCTCCAAATATAAAGAGGATGACACATGGGTTAGAGCCCCCAAAAAAGCTCGGTACAGCGTAATTGCTGTAATTTTGCCATACCCAGTTGCAACCTGGTTGAGAAAAGGGAGCAGACAAATAGGCCAAACAACCCTATGTGATCGCTTGCCCCCAAAGAGTCAGCCCCTGCAAAGTCGGGGGCAAACTAGGTAAACGACCCCTATGTGATCGCTTGATCAAAGCGCGGCAGCACCTGCAAAGCTCAGGGGCAAACTGGGGCCAAACACCCTTTGTATCATTGGGGGTTGTTTGAGGTTGCCGCGGACACAGCCTGTTTTAGTCAAAAAGCAAGAAGTGGCCCTAGGATTTCTATTTTTTTTTTGTTGTGTTTTTTTGGCCTACCCCACGCACGCACTCCCCCACCCCCCCCCGGACTGTCGTTGGTGTTGTTTTTGTTGTTTTTTTGTCCTGCCCCCCCATGCACACCCCCCCCCCCCACCTCCCCACCCCCACCCACGCTGCACCACTCAAGTCCTTCAAATTTTTTTTAAAAGTTTTTCTCAATTTCTTACTTAAGTTATCTAAGTTGCCCTTTAAGTCATTTCAATTACCCCAAGTTTTTATAATTTCTTGATCAAGTTCAAATTTAAAGTTTTAAAATTTTTTGACAAGTTTTGAAAATTCTTGTTTAAAGTCACCCTTTTAAGTACAACCAAGTTCTTATTAATTTATCTTAAATTTAATTAAAAAAATACAAGCTATGTTTTTTCTTAAATAGTAGATGTCAAATTTAACCACGCTCAAAAAACGCGTCTCTTTTGAGGATGTTTTGCTCAGCTTCTTGCATGATTTTAAGGAAGGTTTTCTCCGAAGCAACCGCATTGTTACAATTTGGCTTAGGGAAATTTTTTTATAGACTCCAGGTCTTTTTTTATTGACTTCATCTTTTATAATACGCCATGATCTATTTTTATAAAAAAATTTAAAATTAAGTTCTTAAAATATTATTCATTATAATGGTTTAAAAATGTTTTTTGTTTTGGGGGTTTTTGGCATGCGTTTCTTTTTCGATTTAATGGTTCAGTTTTTTTTGATTGCTTTTGTTTCTGTTGCAATTGTGTTTATTTTATAGCCGCAATAACTCCCCCCCAAAGCAGAAGGGCCCCAAAATGGAAACTTTTTAAGTTCAATATTATGAAGCCTTTGGGGTTGCATCACTGGATTTTTTAAGCGGGCATTGAATCAACTTGTTCGGGGCTTTTGGCGGTTTATGTTTCATGAGAGGTATACGTAAAAATTAATTTTTTTTTTCTGTTCCCCTTGCTAATTTTTTTCCTGCTTTTAAAACGCCCGGATTTTTATGGTTTCTTTCTCCCTGTTTTTGTTTTTGATTCTGCGATTTTTGCTTGGTTTTCTTTCTCCACCCGATTTGGTTCTGTGATTTTCTAGCCGTTCTTTGAAGGGGAAAAAAATCTATATGATTTTAAAATTTTTAACCCCTGATCGTGGGGTAAAAAGTTCCAAAACTTAGTATAGATCAATCCCAGAGACTTAATGACTTTGTTAAACTGGATCTTGCGTTAAATCATACTAAGTTTGTTTTAGAATCAATGGGCAATTACTGATGTTTATGTACAAACTAAGAACCGTTGCCCCCCACTTTTTTCCATTCTAGACCCCAGTGCGCTTCATATGTTTTGATACTTTAAAAAGTTTTTGCGGCGACATCTGTTGAAACTGTTCAATGCTGAATTCAGTTGAGGGAATGTTTTGTTTTTCCCCAAAGCGCCCAAAAAATACAAACCCCTCCTTTTGGGATAACAGCTTGGCCTAATTGGTATTCATAAGTTTTGGGAAGGTTTTTGGTGCCTTTTAGCTGAGGGGGATCACACTGTTCATGTTTTTAATAATTATAATATTTTTTTTTATAAAAATGAGCACCCAAAAAAAATGTATAACCTTGTTCCATTTGCTGTTTTTTGGAGCCAAGGTAGGTACTCAATGCTCGTAAAAAACCCGTTTAAAAATTAAACAGAGTCTTGGCAAAACAACTTTGGATTCAGCAAAGTGATTGCTTCATTGCAGCTTCGGTTTCCCCGAAGTTTTTTTAGTTAAGCAAAGGAAAAATTAGACAATAAAATATGAAAAAAAAAATACATTTAAAAAAAAATGGCTTCACTCGCAATAATGATAGGCGGCGCTGTGGGGAATGCGCTTGCTTTTAGCGGGAGTAATTTTTCATTTATAAATGGGGGAAAGACGGCGAGAAAAAAGACATAAAAAACTTGGGGAACAGCACTGCACAAGACGCCTATGAAAGGGAAGATTTTAGCAGTTTAAAATTTTTTTAAGGGCAAACTGAAAAGACAGGGGGATGCAGTTCAAATTTAAAGATGTTTACAAACAATAAAACAATATTTCTTTTAACAGGCAAAAACCCAACGGCATTGCCCCCACAAAATTCAGCGATTTTTCAACCATCAGAAAAAAAAAAAGATGCAAGAAATCGGGTTTTTGTCGTTGGTTACCCTTTTTGTATTTGTTTCACATAAAATTTGGCTGATAAAAAAAGAAAAAAATCTATTATTCCCCAAAGGATATTGGAAGGGTACACAGCAAAACCCAAAAAACCCAAACGCAGGGTCATGAAAAACAGCAAAAGGGTGGTTTCAAACAACGATTTGGGAAATTTTTTTCCTCCCTAGACGAATACAGGACCACATTTTTAATACAAAACCGAAACGACACCCCTCAAATGGGTCTTTATATTTACCCCCTTTAAGGATTTGACGAAAAAGATTTAATACGCACTACAGTTTGACATGGCTTTAAGATACAAGAGCGGGCCATTAACCAAAAAAAATTTCGGTTTTTCTGCGTAACAATGATATACAAAGAGGGCCCAAAACTTTTTTTTCTCGCAGATTTTAAGTCGATGTGGAAAGAATTTAAAAGGCCAAAAGAATCAATTATTTTTAAAAAAACAGAGTTACATAGAAAGGGATTCCGGAGTTACAGATCAAGGCTTTGCGAAAATTTAAAAAAAACGTTATCTAAAGACTTTTCTCCACCAGTATCCAGAGGTGATTGACAAATTTTCCCAAAACAAATGGGTTAGAAGACTGCCCCCAGTTTTTCGCGCAAAAGAAAATGAAAGAATTTAAAGGGCTAAAACCCGTCAAGCAATCAAAAAAAAAAAACAAAAATTTTTTTGGAAGACTCGTACACCCAGCAAAATATTACCGTTTGGTTTAAAAGTAAGGTACCTTTATTTCCGGGGGGCAGGGGCATGCATCAGGGCAAAGATCCAGTTTGGAGTGTTTTATCCATATAAATAAAAAAATTGTTTAAAAAAGAATCCCCCGTGATTTTTTACGAGAAACTGTAAAAAAAAACAACCGCTCCCCAAAAACTTTTGGAAAGAAGAACTGCAGATAATTCCGAGACACAGTTCCCTTTATTTTAAATTTTTGGGGTTTTCCCGGCCCAATTTCATTAAAAAATCTGGGTTAACAAAAAACCCTTTTGGTTTGTTTTTATTTTTAAATGACTTCTTTGTTACAACTGTTTGTTAATCTCATGTAGATTTGAAACGCGTTTTCTTTTCATGATGAAAGTCTTTTTGCCCCAAAAAATGTCTTTTGTTGCTGTGATATGTTTTTACTGCAAACGCTCGGGATATTCCTTTTGCTTTTTTAAGATTTTCCCTGGCCGAAAATGTACATTTTTGACTTAGCCCCACATATCCCCGACACCTTTCCAATAAATTTTCCTTATCTTTTTCCTAAAACCCTTTTGTTAGTAATTGAATGCAAAGGGGAAACTTTAGGATAATCGACGTGTCATACCATCCACTCGCTCCTTTAGCTACTTCTAATTCCATGTCTTTATAGATGTCTTCAGTAGGAATATCTATAACAAAACTATCTGTATCTGTGTAAAGTACTCTGGACTCAGATACGAGGGCTTAAAGTAGTCATAAAGAAATTCTAACATCAAAAGCTTTGATAATTCTAAAACAGTAAACCCGATAATACAGGTTTGTCCAATTTGACTTTCTTTTTTTTCATCATTATACCAAAAAGCTGATCATGAAATCTTCTAAAGTCCTGATAATTAGGTTTTGAAGTCAGCTTAATTGCTTCGTTCTCTTGGTGACTAATCTGACATCTTTACGCTTGTGCGGATTCTCCATAGTCTTTCCAAAACAGCTGTTGTTCATCAGCTTGAAAAAGTCTTTTTTCTGAAGCATCTGTGGATTTGTTCTGAGATCAGTGTTCTTCATGATGTATGGTTTCATGAACTGTTCTTGATCAAAAGCAATTATGCGATGAACTGCTGTCAACTTCAACCCATGTCTTAAATAAAATTGTAGAAGTCTGTAATGACAGACATAATTTTTTTTTGCCTTGAAGATTAGGCACAAGTTTAGGTGGTTCTCTTGGATCCATCTTTAGACTTTCTGCTGCTAATGGATAGTCATTATGGAGGTCATGGAGTTCATGAGGATATTCTAAGTCAACTTCTAGAATGAAGCCGCGCTGTTGATCAGGCGTTAAACTGCCCAACCACTTTAATGCCTTTTGAATATTATTCGGATCGCCCGCCTGTGTAACATTTTAAAGTTGCGTAATGGAAGTGATTGCGCCATAGCCCATCCATACAGATTGTTTGCATCTAAATACATGAGATAGTTAGACCTTTTACTCGGATCATAGTCGTCCAAGTATTTGTTGTTTGCTTTACAGTAATGATGCGACGCCATACTAATTCCTCCACGCAATCCGTTTTCAATCATCTGAATCATTGGTAAATCTGACAATAAATCAATCTGTACTCCAGTAAACTTTAAGAAAGCGTCCCAACTCATCCCGGGGCAGAAATATAATGCGCAGGATCCAAACTGTAATGTTTCATGCAGGTCTTTCTATAATTTTCAAAGACGTCCGCCAACAAACATACATCTGCCATCAAGTAGGAGTCATGATAGTCTCCCATCGTTTTAACACTCTAACTTCTGCCACGCATCTTGAGCATGCTGGTAATCGGAGTCGCTGATGTCCTTTCCTCTAAGACTAGAAAAGAACGCCCTTTAGGTGGAAGCGTCTCTTCGTCAAACCTTTCCCAACTGTTCATGTACTCATAAGGGTAAACACCCTTTCTAACAAGCTTGGGTCAAAATATTCTTCCGTTATTGGCAGACTTTAAGGACATAGCTAGTGACTCTAATGATCCCATCATGTGTTTCATAGAGTCATAAAAAGACATGTTATTTAGATTAAAGCACATGTACTTTTCTGATGACTGTGCAATGCATGCTACCCTGAAGGCTTGGTTACTGCTTGCATATAAGATAGAGTCGTAACCTCGCAAGTTATGAAAGAAGAAGGCAGCTTCCATGTCTTTGGTTCAAACTTTAGTTGAAGATTGCATTGTTATGCGCTGCTCCCTGAACTTTCCACTAATGTGACATGGTCTCTTACTGTTGCTCTTCACTGAGTTCTAAACCGCAAATCCAACAGTGAGTGGCTGAGTCATACTGCTGTGATCTTCAGGAGTCATATGATTCAATAAATTCAGATTTTAAACATCATTACGCACTAGCTCTAA
>CM031602.1:59403833-59413833 GCA_018398815.1 Conus ventricosus
CTGCTGCTGGTTTCTTCGTTTTTTAAGCTAAGAGAAATATTGATTATGTATACTCTGAATCAGTTTCAATAATAATCAAACTGAAATGGGCGCCAAACGAGAAATGAGACATTTTAATAACTGCTTGTTTTTTGTTTTTGTTTTTCCCCCCTGAATAGTTAAAACTGGTTTGTGTATCAATGCTTCAAGCAAACGAACAGTCGTGTATCTGTACACACACAAAAAAGCTGTGAACAAAACGTCAGCTTTCATCTCCTAACTTTTTGGAAATGGGTTAGACATTAAAAACGTTCTTTTTACACAGACCTGGCTTCTATGGGGCCCCTATGTTGGTACACTTACAAACATCTTTGCCTCGCCTTACGCTACGTTCTCTTTCTGTTTGTCTGTCTCCTTCGCCCCTCACAGTATCATCTATGTTCATTCTCTAACACTCCCCGTTTTCTTTTTCTTTATACTGGCTTACTCTTGAGTTATGTTCCCCTCCCCCCTCTCCCTCTCTGTCTGTCTGTCTGTCTGTCTCTCCCTCTCCGTCTCTCTCCTCTCTCTGTCTCTCTCTCTACTACCGCGTTTCCCTTCCCCCACTTCCGCCCTTATATTCAGTATCTCTACCCCCTCTTTCCTTTCAGACAGATCGAAAGCGGTGTAGCGTTTCTACCTCGTTAAATAGTCATTACATCTCTCTCTCTCTCTCTCTCCCCTCTCTCTCTCTCTCTCTCTGTGTCTCTCTCTCTCTCTCCCACTCTCTCTTTCACTATCTCTCTCTGTCTCTCTCTCTCTGTGTCTCTGTCTCTCTCCTCTCTCTCTCTCTCTCTCTCTCTCTCTCTCTCTCTCTCTCTCTCTCTCTCTCTCTTGATTCAATGATAAGGAAGGTGCCATGCATTGTGTCAATCTCTGTTGTGCCGTACAGACGGTAGAAAAATTGAAAAAAAAGAGTAGAAAGTGTTGTATTTCTGCCTCATTAAAATAAATTGTCATCCTCTGTCTCCTGGAGTGAAAGATAGGAATGCTGACCAGACGTTGTATTGATATGTTCCTTAAAACGTGGTTTCTATGGATTTGTTCTCTGTCTGTCTGTCGAATGTCTCTCTCTCTCGCTCTCTTTCTCTCTCTTTGTAGTTCATTTTCTGTCTCTACGTCTGTCTCTCTCCTGTCTGTCTGTATCTCTCTCTCTCTCTCTCTCTCCTTCTCTCCCACCCTTTTCCCCTTTTCTCCCTAAACTCCTCCTCCCCCTCTCTCCTCTCTCCCCCTCTCTCAAATGCGTGAAAAACGTCGTGTTTTTTGTGTGTCAAAATATGTACGCACCTTGTCAAATTCTTTTTAAACTGTCTGTTTTCAAAAACATCCCAAATTTCGGTACGTTTAGTACACTTACAATTTTTCCCCCCCACCCCCCAAACCTCACTCCCTCCCCCCCGCCTCCCCCTTTCCCCTCTTCATTTTTAAATTATTCTCTTTTTTTTTTCGTTTTATTTTTTTGTTATTATCTTTTTTTAAGTTGTTGTTTTTTTTTATTTTTTAAATTCTTATTTTTTTGTTTTTTTTTCCCTTTTATCTTCTATTTTCATTTGATTTTCCTCAATAAATTACATGCCCCCGGCTTTGTTTGCTTCTTTGATTTTTTACTTTAATTGATTTAAACTGCATGTTGTAGCCCCCACCCAGGGCGAGGACGGGATGTAAAAAACACGTTGGGGTTAAATCAATTTTTAATCTTCAAAAATTAAAAAAATTTTTTTTTTCCCCCCTTTTTCCCTTTCCCCCCCCCACCCCCCCCCCCCACCCTCCCCCAAACTGAATTTTTAAAAATTTTTCCCCATTCCATAACACCCCCACTTTTTACTCCTGCTATGTTTTTTAAAAAATTTAATATTCTTTTCCTTTTCCCCTCTCCTCTCTCCCTCTCCCCACTCTCTCTCTCTCTCTCTCCCTCTCTCTCTTCTCTCCCCTCTCGTGTCTGCCCTCGTCTCTTTTTTCCCTCCCCCCACGACTTTTCCCCTTTAAAATGCCTAAACACTTTGGGCCCTACCCCCCCCCCCCCTTATCATCCTCTCCCCCCCCCTCTTTCCCCCCCAAGGGGTCAAAAAGCAGGTGGGGTTTTTCTAGCTCAAAAATTTTGCCGTACATCTCTCTCCCCCCTCTTGATTCAATGACAGGGAAGTGGCCAGAAAAAGGTTGTTAACTCTGTTGTGCTGAAAAGGGTGTTTCCATCGATTTTCTCGCATTTGGTTTCACACCCTTGGTGCCTTGCAAGCACTCCCTCTGAAATGTTCTCTGCTGTTCACTGCGGTTTTTGGGAGGAAAGAATTGTTAAAAGGTCCGGTGAATGCGATAAGCATCTTTCAATCCGTTTTTGTGTGTGTGTGTGTGTGTGGGGGTGTGTGTGAGTGTGTGTGTTTTTTTGGGGGGTGTGTGTGTGGTGTGGTGGTGTGTGCTTGTTGTGTTTTTGTGGGGTGTGTGTTGTGGGGGTGTGTGTGTGTGTTTTGTGTGAGGGGTGGGCATGCGCATGTAAAGGAAAAAATGTAAGGGAAATTTTACCTCAGGCAAAAAACCCCTTCGAAAAGAAAAAAGAAAATTCAAAAACTGACAAGCCCAAAAGCACAAAAAATACCCGTCTTCTCTAACTTAAATTGCCCTAAAAGGGGGGGGGGGGGGGGGGGGGGGGGGGGGGGGGGGAGAGAGAAGAGAGAAGAGAGAAAGAGAGAGAAGAGAGCCCAGCAGAAAACAGAGTGAGAGAGAGAGAGAGAGAGAGAGAAGAGAGAAGAGGAGAAGAGAGAAGAAGAGGATAAGAGAGAATCAAAGCCCCAGGGGTTTTTTTTAAACAGGGGAGCTTCAAGAGAAAGGCAAAACACGGGAGAAAGCAGGGGTTTTTGGCGTGAATTTTGGGTCCGGGGCTCACTCGTTTTGAAATTGACGAAAAGAACAGAAAAGCACATGTCGTATCGAACTATTTTCATCGTCTTCGTCAAGTTTTAAAAAATGAGTTAAAAATTTTTCAAATTGTTTTGTTGTTTCTGTCGTTGGGGTTTGGGTTGGGGGGTGTGTTACATTGCTCCCCGCTGTTGTTGTTTCAACCGTTATAAAATTTTCCAAACAGTTTTTTTTTCTTCTGTTTGTTGGCCAAAGTTTTTTCAATCGTTAAAAAAGTTTTTCACTGCGTTTGAAGACCGAGAAGAAACATCATAAACATCATCATCACATAAACATTTCATCACATCATCATCATCAACACCCACAACACATCATCATCATCATCATCATCATCATCATAAACATCACCCGTAAACTTCATAAACCCATCAACATCAGGACCATTTCTCTCTCTCTCCCTCCCCCCCCTTCTCTCTGCCCTCTCTCTGCCCTCTTGTCCTGCTGTCTTTCTTTTCGGGTCGTCTGTCGGGCTCTCTCCCTCCCCTTTCTCCCTCTCTCTCTCCCCCCCTTTCTCTCTCTCTTCTCTCTAAAACCATTATTCATAAAAAAATTCAAGGTTTTCAGGGTTTTCAATGCCCTCAACTTAAAAAAACGAAGTAACCAACCAGTAGCGCCTCTTCTCTCTCTCTCTCCTCTTTTTCCCTCTCTCTCCCCCTCCTCTCTCTCTCTCTCTCTTCCCCTTCCTCTCTCTCTCTTCCTTCCCCCTCCCCGTTCAATCTCCCCCCGCCTGTGATAGGGGTTTCCACGCCTCAAAACTTTTTTCCCGACAAAGGATCTTTTCCCCTCTCTCTCTCCCCTCCCTCTCTTTCCCTCCTCTCTTTTCTCCCCTCTCTCCTCACCTCTCTCTCTTTTTTCCCCTCTTTTTTTCTTTTTCTGTGTCTAATCTCCAATAAGCAAAAAATAGAAAGTGTAGCGTTTTTTTCTCCCTCAAAAAATTTACCCCCCTTTAAAATTGTATCCTTTGTCCCGAGTGAATGAAAGCAATGCTGGCCAGACATTGCATCGATATCATTTTTCCCCTAAAAGGTGGTTTCTTTTGGTTTGTTCTCTCTGTCTGCTGTCTGTTTGTCTCTCCCCCCCCCCCCCCCCCCTCCCTCACTCTTTTTAAATTTTTAATTTTTTTTTAATTTCCTACACACTCTTTTTTTTTAACTCTCTCAAATTTTCGATGTCTACATTTCCTTATTTTTGAATTTGTTTGCATCTCGGTCGGGCCTTCCTGTCTGTCGGCCCCGCTCCCTTTCGGCCCGCCTACATATCTGCTACCTGCCCTGCCTGTCTTTTGAAGGTCTGTCGTCTTTTTTTCCTTGCTTCTATACTCTGTCCCTTTTGGTTACTTACTGCCTCCCCTGTCAGACTATCATTTGGGTAAATTCAAAAATGTCTGTCTATTTGCCCTTTTTGGGCTATCTGTCTGTCTTTCTGTCTCTCGGGTCTATCTGTCGGCCCTGTTTTTTCTGTCTGCCCTATCTGCCTTTTATCTGTCGCCCTGTCTATCTGTCTGTCTGCCCGTCGTCCCCCCATTCCACCCCTTTTCCTACACATAATGTACTCTCCTTTATGCCAAAAAACACAGAAAAACAACACCTGCAATCAATCATTTCCAGAATCAAAAAATATGCGTTTTTCTTTTTAAAATGAAAACTTGAGACCACTTGTTTTTTCAGAATGATTAACGGGTCTGTGGGGCCCCTGGCCTCAGTAAACAACAGCCCATTGTGTATTTTGAAGAAAAAAGGGTTGGGGAAGAAAATGGGGGCGTGGGCATGAGGGAAAAAGGGTTTGACTTCCCAAAAAGTTGTTTGATGTGGTTTCTACTCTCGGGGGGGGGTAAATTTTGTTAAAATACAAATACAAAAAAGTCTCTTTTTTACCTCCCTCCCCCCCCCTCCCTCTCACTCTCTCTCTCTCTCTTTTCCCCCTTCCTCTCTCCTCGTCTCTCTCCTCCTCTTTTATTTCTTTTTCGGTCTTCGTCTTTTTCTCTCTCATTTTCTGTCGCGTGCCTGCCCTGCCTCCCTTTCCCCTGCCGCCTGTCTTTTTTCTATAATGCTGTCTCTCTATCTCCCCTTTCGTCTGTCTCGTTTCCCCCTTTTTTCCCTTTCCCCATCACTGTTTTAATTTATGTTCACTCTCTTCACCTTTTTTTTCTGTTTGCTATTTCTTTGCCAACATCCCCTTTGGGACTTGTGTGTTTTTTTTTCATCCTTCTCCTCTCTCCCACCTCCCCCCCCCCCCTTTCTCTTTTTCCTCCTCCTTCCCACCTCTCCCCTCTCCCCTCTCCCTCTGAAACTCCCCTTTTCAAACCGCCTCTTTTTTCCTTTTCCCTCTCTTCCCCCCCCTTCCTCCCCCTTCCCTCTTTTTCCCCCCCTTTCTCTCCCCCCCTTTCTCTCATGCTGCCCCACTGTCGTCGGGTTCCTGTCTGCCCCTTCCCTCCACAAAACCACGATTCTGTTCCCCGCCTCCCGGCCCTTACATCCAAAAAACCCCCCCCCCCCCCCCCTTCCCCCTCTTTCCTTGCAGACAGGTCAAAAGCAGGGGTAGCGTTTCTTTTCTCATTAAATTGTCTTTCCCACCACCCCCCCCCCCCCCCCCCCTCTTCTTTCTCTCTCCTCTCACACTTTAAAAGGGTCACGATTTCCCACGATTTCAGGGACCCCTCTCTCTCTCCTCTCTCTCTCTTTTCCCCTGGGGTTTCCTTCTCTCTCTTTTTCCTTTTTTCCCCCCTCTGTTTTCTTCTCTCTCCCCTCTCCCTCCTCCCTCTCCCTCTCTTTTGTTCTCTCCTCCCCCTCCTCTCTCTTTTTGATTCAATGACGGGGAAGGTGGCCAGACAGGGTGTTAATTCCTTTTTGGGGCCGGGGTAATGGGTTTCCATCGTTTTTCTGCTTTGGGTTTTTCCACAGCCTGGTGCCTTGCAGCACTCACCTCTGTGTTTTTTTGGGCCGCTGCTGCCACTGCTTTTGTTGGAAAACATGATTGTTGTAGGCCCTGTGAAGTGCGATAAGTATCGTTGGGCCATTAGTTCTGCGCAACGGCGTGGGGTTCGTCCCGTCGGCGTGCGTGCGTGCTTCGGCGTGCGTCGGGGCGTGCGTGCTTGCGTGTGTGGTTTTGTGTTTGGGGTGTGTGTGTGTGTGTGTGTGGTGTTTTTGGGGTGTGTGTGTCGTGTGTGTGTGTTGTGCGCGCGGGGTGCGGGGGCGTACTGCTTATATGAAAAAAAAAAATAAAGCGGAGTATTTAAAGAAAAAAAAACCAAAAATTTGAAAAACCACGCCGGGATGAAACAAAATTCAAACCAGAAACTGACAGAAAAAAGTCCAAATAATTTTTTTTCTGCTCTCTTCTACAAATGCCTAAAAAGGGGGGGGGGGAGGGGGGGGGAGAAGAAGAGAAGAGAGAGGGAAGGGGAGAGAGGGGAGAGGGGAGAGAGAGAGGGAGAAAAGAGAGAGAGAAAAGAGAGAGAAAACAGGGGAGAGAGAGAGAAGAGAGAGACAAGACAGAGACACAGAGGAGTGAATGAGAGAGAGAGAGAGAGAGAGAGAGAGAGAGAGAGAGAGAAGAGGGGAGAGAGAGAAAGAGAGAGTAAAAAGGCCCCCTGTGTCTTTTTAAAACACGGGCCCCTTTCGAGAGATACGCCAAATGCATGAGGGAGGATAAGAGCACCGTTTTTCCCAAAAAGGGCAATATTTCAGTAAAAGGGGCCCCCTTTCATTTTTAAAAAGGGAAATTTTGGAATTTTTCCCAAAATGTTTTTTTTTCTTTTTTGATGCCCAGTCAAATTTTTTCCTTTTTTTCACAGTACAAAAGGGAAAAAAATACACGAAAATGAAGGCATAAAAAACCCACATAAAAAATTTTTCGGTTTTATTGAGCGCACCTGTATATAAGCCGCACCCCCTAAATTTTTTAAAAAAAAACTTAACTTTTTCACAAAAAAGCCGCACCGGTTTAAAAACCGCAATATTACAACCCAGTCCGATTGGGGCCCCAGGCGGGGAGCCGGCCGACGTTGAGTTTTCATAGTGTCCCAAAAAACCCCCACATACAATTTGTTTACTGCATTCATTGGGGTTTAAAAAAGGGAGAATACAAAGCAAGTTTCCCGCTTTTCTTCAGTCCCTTTTTTTTTTTTTTTTTTTTAGTAAAGAAGTGTTTTTTAAAAATTAGAATCGAAAATTTTTATGAGGGACTTCCCAAAAGGTTTTCTTTTTTTTTTTCCCAAAATCAAAAAAAAAAAAAGAAAAACCGAAAAAAAACAACGCCCTTTTAAACCAAAAAAAAAAAAAAAAAAAAAAAAAAAAGGGAAAAAAAAAATCCCTGGAAAAAGGGGGTTCCTCCCGCAATTATTTGAAAACGCTAAGTTTTTAAATTGGGGGAAAAAACTTTAAAGCCCCAAAATCAAACCGAAATTTAAAAAAGAAACCTTTTTTTTTTCCCAATTTACCTGGGCGGTTTGAATTTCCCAAATTTGCAAAATTGAAATGCGGGAACGTTTTGAAGCAAAACGATTTTTTAGAAATAAATATAAAAAAAGAACCCTTAAAGGAAAAATTTTTGATTGTAATTTCGGGCTATTAAAACCGTTCCAGTCTGAGGGAAAAATTTTTTCGTAAAACAGTTAGGTTAAAAAACCAAGATAGAAAAGGGGTTTTGGGAAACGGAAAAATCCCTTAAGCGACGTTTTTTTTAAGGAAGGGTTTTAAACTGGGGAAAAAAAATCCCATTTTAAAGGGTTTAACTTTTTTATTCCTATTTCCTAACGGGTTTAAAAGAATTCCATTTTCCGAAATTTAAAAAGAAAAAGAAAAAGCATTAGGGAAAAAATTTTCCTGAACAGTACCCCCCATATTTTTGGGTTAGTTACAGAGAAGGCCCCCAAAAATACAAAGGGGTTAAAGCCCCCGAAATTTAAAAATGCCGTCAATTTTAAACCGGGATCCCGGGGGGTTTTAAAGCGCGGCCCCCGGAAAAAAACTGGGGAAAAAAAGCCCCCCTGGCTTAAGCCGAATTTTTACGGTTTTTCCCCCCTATAAAACCAAATTTACCCCCCCCGTAAAGGGGTTTTTTTTGGGTTTTTCCCCCCGAATACCCCTTTTGATTTAGAGGAAAAAAAAAAGAAACACCCCGAAAAGGGGGGGACCCAAGAAGCACGTCTTCACCTTGGGCCCTTTTTTGCAGCCCGGGACCCCCCTTGGGGGCCTGCGTTGGGGTTTTTACGAGGGGACCCGGCACGCACAAAAGGAAAACCCCCCCCATTTAAAATAACAAGGGACATAACTGCCCCCCCGAACAGAGGGGAAAAAAAAATTTAAAAGGGTCAGCTCATAACCACCCTTTAAAATAGCATCCCCCTGGGGGAAACCCGCCCGTAAATTTTAGGGCTGCAGAGCCCACCCCCCGAAAAAAAAACCACCCCCCCAGCTGCCGGGGCACACCCCACAAAAACCCAACCACCCCCCGCCCACGGACAGAAAGAAAAAGTGCCACTTTCCGACACAAAAAAAGCTTCCCCCATACGTCCCTTTTGTTCCCTCAAGAAATCCCCCAAATTTTTAGTCTTTTTCCCCTGTCAACAGGACTTTCCCTGTGGGCCCTGGGGCTTTCCCCCAACCCTCCCCTGGACCTTTCCCAGGGGCATCCCCAGTTAAGGCAAAGGGAAAAAAAAAGAAAACCCCCCCCGAAGGTGCGGGGGGACCCCGAGAAGCACGTCTTCACCTGCCTTTAAAAGCAGGGGCCCCGTAACAAACCCCTTGGGGGCCTGCGCTGTGTTGAAAGATGGGTAAAAGGCAAAGCAAAAGGACACTCCATTAAGATATCAAGGGACATAACTGCTCCTGAACAGAGGTAAATCAGACTACAGGATGCAGCTCATAACAGCCTTAAAGTAGCATCCCCATGGGTGTACCAGCCCCTATTTCATGACTGCAGAGCCCACCGCCGAAAAACACCACCCTCCAGCTGCCGAGCACACCCACAGACCCAACCACCCCTGCCCACGGACAGATGAAGACAGTGCCACTCCAGACACAGCCAAGCTTTCGCCATACGGTCTTATGTGCCCTCAAGAGAGAATGAATAGTGTACTACACTACAAGCGATGTTATTATTTTCTTAACTCACCACACACAGACACACACTTACATACACACACGCACGCGCGTGCGCACGCACGCACACACACACACACATACACACAACACACAACACACACACACACACACATGCACGAACGCACGCACGTAACACACACACACACACACACACACACCACACACACACACACACACACAAACAAAACACACCACACACACACACACACACACACACCACACACATACACACACACACACACGCGCGCGCGCACACACACACACACACCCCAAAACACACACACAAACACACACACACACACACACACACACACACACACACGCAGGCACGCACGCTCGCACGCACACATGCACGCACGCAGACCACAGCACTTTTATCTTCTGTCTGTCACCCTCAGTCATCGTGTAATCACCTGTTGTTCTTATGAACTTCTGTTCCCAACTTCGCTCTTTCTGTCTGTCAGTCTCTCTCTCCTCTCTCTCTCTCTTCTCTCTCTCTCTCTCTCTCTCTCTTCGCTCTCTCTTCAAACATCCCCTCTCTATCCTTTTCCATCATCATCATCACCATCACCATCATCATCATCATCATCATCAACATCATCTCTCTCTCTGTCTTTGTGTGTGTCCCTCTCTTTGACATCCATTGATTTGATTATAATTCAGATTGATTTAGAGTTTTGAAATACACCGACTCAGTCTCTCTCTCTCTCTCTCTCTCCTCTCTCTCTCTCTCTCTCTCTCTCTCTCTACGTGCGATTGAGGTTTCCATGCCTCAAAACGTTTCTGACAAAGGGATATGTCTGTCCCCCCCCCCCCCCCCCCCTCTCTCTCTCTCTCTCTCTGTCTTTTCCTGTCTGTGTTTTTTTCTGTCTATCTCCAGATGAGCAGAAAATTGAAAGTGTAGCGTTTCTGCCTCATTAAATTGTCACCCCATTAAACTGTCATCCTCTGTCTGTCCGAGTGAA
>CM031602.1:59418833-59423816 GCA_018398815.1 Conus ventricosus
GTTATTATTATTTTTTTTTAATGAGTATGTACGTACGTACGTACACACATGTATGCATGCATGCATGTTTGTATGCATGTTTGTGTGTATGTATATATGTATGCATGTATGTATGTATGTATGTATGTATGTATGTATGTATGTATGTATGTATGTATGTATGTATGTATGCTTGCATGTATGTGTGTAGGTATGTATGAGTGTGTCCGTATGTATGTATGTATGTATGTATGTATGTATGTATGTATGTATGTATGTATGTAATATTTATGTATGTATGTATGTATGTATGCATGTGTGTGTGTGTATGTATCTATGTGAGTATGTGCCTTTATATACATCGGTTGACCAGAGAGAGAGAGAGAGAGAGAGAGAGAGAGAGAGAGAGAGAGAGAGAGAGAGAGAGAGAGAGAGAGAGAGAGAGAGAGAGAGAGAGAAAGAATGAAGTAACGGGGGAGGCCTATATACTACACAGCACCTGCGATCAGAATGGATTAGCGCTGAAACATGCCAGGTGTGCTGTGCGTTGTGTGATGGAACTTGGCTCGGCCCCCCTGTACTGACTCTACAAGATGAACTCCAGAAACGCCAGGCACTCTTCTCACTGATGAAAGTCTGGATCATTTTTTTTTTATTTCCATGATTTTTTCTTTCTCCATCAGAGATCAAGGATAGAACAGCGCCACTTCTCTAGCAGGTGCGACGGTCGATAAGTCTTGGTATCATTACCATGTTAATGTTTGGTAGGTGGGCGTGCGCGCGCTAGTGTGTGTGTGTGTGTGTGTGTGTGTGTGTGTGTGTGTGTGTGTGTGTGTGTGTGTGAGAGAGAGAGAGAGAGAGAGAGAGAGAGAGAGAGAGAGCTGTGTGTGTGTGTGTGTGTGTGTGTGTGTGTGTGTGTGTGTGTGTGTGTGTGTGTGTGTGTGTGTGTGTGTTTGTGTCCATGCTGGCACGTACGTGCGCGCCTGCGTGAGTGCGTGTGCGTGCGTAGGTGTTTGTTGTAGTGTGTGTGTGTGTGTGTGTGTGTGTGTGTGTGTGTGGTGTGTGTGTGTGTGTGTGTGTGTGTGTGTGTGTGTGTGTACGGACATGCGTTTGTGTGTGCATGCGTTTGTGTGTGTGCATCTGTGTGTGTGTGTGTGTGTGTGTGTGTGTGTGTTGTGTGTGTGTGTGTGTGTATGTGTGTGTGAGAGAGAGAGAGAGAGAGAGAGAGAGAGAGAGAGAGAGAGAGAGAGAGAGAGAGAGAGAGAGAGAGAGAGAAAGAGAAAGAAAGAGAGAGAGAGAGAGAGAATGAAGTGACGGGGGATGGGGAGAGGGGGAAGGGGGTGGGGGATAACGGTGGACTGGAGTTTGCGAAACGTGACTGGTCAGGTCAGAGCGGAAGATTAGGAAAGATAGTTTTCCCCCAAACTAAATTAAGATCCGAAACCAGCAACACATTTTCCAGAAAGTTCTCAATCAAAGAAAATTGTGAGTTTGGGAAAAAACAAACAAACACAATCTAAATTCTATTCACCTGCACAGTTGTCACGTCAGGTGCATTCGGTTTCGTGAATTAACTTTGGAGCTAGAAAAAATTGCAGGAGCCAGAAGAAATCTTGCGGTTGCCCTCACTAAACGCTTTTTGTTTCCCCAAGAGAGAATTGCCGCGCATCAGAAATACAAAAAGTTGCCAAAAAAAAAAAAAGAAAAAAAAAAAGAATGAGTTAATAGTAGAGCAATGTCACACACACACACACACACACACACACACACACACACACACACACACACACACACACACACACACACACACACACTCACACACACACACACACACTGGGAAACTCTGAGAGCTGGACGGCAACCTGTTACGGTCTTTTGCTTTTTATACACCAAAGACGCCGGCTGCATCCTGATCATGACTCCCAGATATAATTCCGGTGTCACTTTTTGTTGTTGTTGTTGTTGCTGCCGGGTTTCGAACCTCCACCCCCAGGATAGTCGGGAGCTCCGAGGCGAAGACGACTTGTGACGGATAATAAACCCACATAGGCGGCATAGGAAACCTCTTGAAAGTTGGTAAATTCAAATCCAATGGAAGTATCTTCTGTTCCCTCTCGACCAGATTCAACTGGAATTCTTTTCCACCTGCAACTGTTATTGCCCTTAAGGCGCCGGTCTTCTTCATCCCAGAAATCGAGCGCTGTGTCATAAGATCGTAGGCAAATGTGCCTTATATCTCTTTTTTTCGCGCCAACACATTTGGCTATGACTTTGTGTCCAGGAAGTCAGATTCCCCAAGGCTGAGGGCGATATACTTCTCTGGTCTACTTTCATATGGCACAGCGAGTTCAGCCAGAACCGTTCGTTTTATTGTACTCCCAGTTCTTATAGAACAGGGAGTACTTTACAATGGGATC
This sequence comes from Conus ventricosus, assembly GCA_018398815.1. Classification (NCBI taxonomy): domain Eukaryota; kingdom Metazoa; phylum Mollusca; class Gastropoda; order Neogastropoda; family Conidae; genus Conus; species Conus ventricosus. The sequence continues at coordinate 59,421,230 of CM031602.1, forward strand.
GAAGAAATGCTGTCTGTGTGTCTGTCTGTGGTCAAATTGTGTTCCACTCGCTCCAGAGAAAACGTCTGGGCCGATCTTTCTGAAAATTTGTACGTATGTTCATTATGGGTCACGGATGATGCCCGATGTTTTCTTCTACCTGAATAGCCGTTACTAACGGCTATAAATGATAATTAAATAAATCAAGTCTGATAAGAGAAATAACCACCGCACTGTCGAGTTTTTCCTTCCACTAACTGGAAATTGTCTCCCCTGTCTGTCACTGTACTGGCAGTACGTTTATATGCTTTGCATCTTGTTGAAGATAATCTGGGCAATGTTCTGTCTCATACTGTTCTTTTTGATGATTTTTGGGCGCTTTGTTTTTCTTCTCCATACTGGAAGACCTACTGTGCACTCTCCGTCGTCCACTCAATCCAGCAAATCTCTGTTTCCTTCCTTTCTTACAATGGGAATTGAAAGTACTCAAAATGGTTGATAACCTGCGTGTGTAATTTGTTGTTGTTGTTGTTGTTGTTGTTCCAGTTATGATGATATTCATTTTGATGTCTGATATCATCTTGGGATGAAAAGACGTTAAGTAAAACCACTGAACTGAACTTTGGTTCTAAAAAGAATGCAGCGTCTGTGAGGCCTAGAGGAACACCCTGCCATTGGGTTGCACAGCTGATGGTTTTGGCCCCCATAATTCCTCACCGTGCTGATGCTGAGACTGTATATCGGTACACGCTAGAGGATCTTTGGAATCGGCACCAGGTTCTTGTATTTGCAAAAGAGACCGACCTGGTCTGATACCTGCAGGGTGTTTCCCTGCCATTGGCTCGGTTCTGTTGCCCCTCAGTCTATCTTTCAAGGAGTCATTCTTCTACCTTCCATGGTTCTTGACTGCTGTCTTTTGTCACGGAATGGCTTGTTTTTCTGCAGGTCACCTGACTGTTCCATTTAACATTCCCTTTCCGCAGTGAGAGGCGTCGTGATTTCTTTGCTTTGAAACTCAGTTTGAAGTAGACGGCTAACCCAACTTACTACTCTTTTTTTCATTGTGCGTGTTTCTCAGAACTGAGATAATAAAGCCTTCTTGTACATTGTATCTTAGTTTCATTGTCACTAGTGCAGACGTCTTTTTACGTCATCCAAAAAGTTTAAATTGGCCTTGTCGTCTTTGTATTCGAAGTTTGCTGACCTTATTCTGCTCACTGCTGTCTTCAAGATGACATCCATTGCCAACGCAGACAGTATTGGAGAAAGAAGAAGGAAGAAAAAGAAATCAGTGCTTTACTCGACAGTATGTTTTTTTTTTAGAAATGGAAGGAACCCATTACACAGATAGTAGACCGCATCCATTTTCCTCTGAAGTGGTAGACGTTGTTAGTGTTGTGACCCATCAGTCTGGAAGTGTTGAGCCAGACATCTAAATGCGTGCGTATCACGTTCATTCCTATTGTTACTAGTGGACCTTTTGTTCGTTGGTTTAAAGTTGTTGGCCGTTGTCTGACATTGGTACTTGGCATCAAGGTTTCTGCTGCTTGATGCTTTAAAAAAACAAACAAACAAACTCGTCTTTTTACGTTATTTCCTCCATCCATCCACCCGTCACCATGCTTCATCAGTGTCTTTCTCCTCCTCCTCCTCCTCCATCTTCTTCTTCTCTCGGTCCTTCTCCTCCTCCCCCATCTTCTTCTTCTCACGGTCCTTCTCCTCCTCCCCCATCTCTTCTTCTCACTGTCCTTCTCCTTCTCCTCCTCCTCCCCTTTTCCTCAGTTTAATCTGCTGACATTTGGAAGATTGAAAATGGAACGAGAACAGAAATATCGCGACGAAGTCAGGCAAGAAGTGACGTTTTTAAAGAAGATGAGGCAGTTATGAGGAGAACACACACACATACAAACACACACCACAGACAGGACAGACAGACAGACAGACAGACAGACAGACACACACACACACAACACACACACACACACACACCACACCCCAACAGACACACATAGAGACTAGACACAGACACACACAAACGCACACAAGAAAAGACACATTCATCAAACATATTGTGGTGTGTGTGTGTGTGTGTGTGTGTGTGTGTGTGTGTGTGTGTGTGTGTGTGCGTGTGTGGGCGCGCGTGCGTGCGCGCGTGTTAGAGTGTGTGTGTGTGTGTGTGTGTGTGTGTGTGTGTGTGTGTGTGGTGCGCGCGCGCGCGCGCGTGCGAGCGCGCGCGCATGTGTGTGTTTGTGTGTGTGTATATGTGTGTATGTGTGTGTGTGTGTGTGTGAGAGAGAGAGAGAGACAAGACAAGACAAGACAAAATTCTTTATTTTCCGAGGATAATAGATAAGCACTAACGTGCTTTTTTACATCCAGTCCTCGCCCTGAGTAGGACTACAACATGTATGAAATCAATAATGTAAGAAATCAAAGAAGCAAGCAAAGCGGTCATGTAATCATAGAGGAACATCAAATGAAAATAGAAGATAAATGAAAACAAAACAAAAAATAAGAATAACAATAAACAAAACAACAACTAAAAAATGATCATAACAAAAAAATAAAATGAAATAAAAAAGAGAATAATAATAAGAATGAGAAGAGA
>CM031602.1:59433916-59446416 GCA_018398815.1 Conus ventricosus
ATTGAGAAGAGTAACGGGCCTAAAATGGAGCCTTGTGGAACGCCCATATTAAGGTTGTTATAGAAGAGACAGCCGTCCCCGATAAGACGCATTGTTGTCGTTTTGTGATGTATGATTTTAGAGGATAAGGGCGGATTTTGAAAGACCGTATATCTCCAGTTTTCGAATAAGGAGATTGTGGTCAATGACATCGAATGCTTTTTTAAAATCAACGAATAAGAGAGAGAGAGAGAGAGAGAGAGAGAGCGAGAGAGAGAGGAGAGGAGGAGAGAGAGAGAGAGAGAGAGAGACAGCACACAGAAATGCACAGCTTCAAAATGTACAACATTATCAATTCCTAAATCTGAGCAGGCAGGTCTGTATTTGCGAATAAAATAATTTTCAAGCAGAAATCAAGAGAAGTGTTCTTCAATGCATTCAATCTTTCCATGAGCATTCTGTGGCTTGTCAGAAGAGATCAAACACGGGCAAGTAGGAACAGAAATCCCCCGAATGTTTACAGACGTTTAAGCAAAGGTTCAACGTCTTCTGGCAAACACCCATCTCTCCTTAGCCATCAAGCCCTCTCCATGTGCAAAGACGACAATGCTACTTTGATTCATGTTTACTTAAAGTTCTAACGAGACAGCAACACTGTTCTACAGCAAATGGTCAAACTCACAAGTGAACAACAGAAAGTCCACCCATCAGTAAGCTGGGAACATAATTATAATTATGTCATTTATTTTCTATGAAAAAAGGAAAAAAAAAGCACAAACGTTTGGTTGCTGTGTACAGGTCAGTCTTATCATGGTTATCATTATCATAACGATAGTAATTACAAGAAAGAAAACACGATTCATCCTCACACATACTCATGTACCCTCTCACGTGTACAGAAACAATATCATGCAAGCGCCTCGAATAAATGAGAATCCCATCTGCGTCAGTCGGATCGCTCACAAGGTCAACAGGAAGTGTTACCTGAAACACGCACGTGCATAGCGATGACTGCCACGCATGACAGATTCAGTGACAGACAGGTCAAGGGTTTTTTTTTTGCCGGTGTCTGGTCACAGCTGTTCCCTAGTCAGGAAAGTCCTTCAACACAAGAGGGCCAGAAAACCTATTTCAGTTCTGACAGCCACTGTCAGCTGTCAAGCCCAGAGGTCTTTTTCCTCCACAAGCGGATGGTTGGAAGACACTACGTTCTTTCTTACATCTGCTCTCACCCTTTTAGGAAGGAAGGTGTTCACTTTGTTTCATCTATTTTGAAAATTTCACCGACAAAAGCATTGACTGCCTTTCCTTTATCTTTGTATTGAAAAAAAAAAGACGCGCTTAGTGAGATCATGAACGTAACGGGAGAATCCTTTCTTGCATTCAAGAGATGACCTCTATCAAACTGGACTTTTAATTACATTATTACATCTATCATCTGATGTGGTCACTTTCTCCAACGTACTACAGACAGAACGAGGATACGAACGAATTTATTTTAAGTGGATAGTGGACTAAGCATGAAGTTTTTATTTTTTAAATTTTTTTACATCCAGCCCTCTAGACAAGAAACAAATCGATATGATTATGGTAAAAACAAGTCAAACAAATACCGAAAAAATGTAACAATCGCTTGCATGAGACCTTTGACAAAAAGAAGAAAGAAGAAAAAGAAACCAACAAACACCACCATCACCACCACTACCACCACCAACAAAATAATCAGGCAAGAGGGGGGGGGGGGTAAAATGGAGAAGAGAAGAGCGAGAGAGAGAGAGGAGGAGAGAGAGAGAGAGTGAGAGAGAGAGAGAGAGATGAGAGAGAGAAGAGAGGAGAGAGCTGACGAACAGTTAAACACTCTTAACACCACATTACCGGTACCAAGAAATGGAAGAGAGCTTCCTTAATCGAGAATGTTCCATTACAGAAGAAACGATTGTTAGATGAAGTTCCAACGAACGATCACTCAGAGCATCGCCATTATCAAGACAGACAGGGAGACTGCAGCTTTGAGAGGTTGGTGGGCAAGAAAGCTTCCCAAGAAAGATACAGAAAAAAGTAACAAGGAAGTATGTCTGTGCAGGGGAAGGTGTGTGTGTGTGTGTGTGTGTGTGTGTGTGTGTGTGTGTGTGTGTGTGTGTGTGTTTGTGTGTGTGTGTGTTTTGGTGTGTGTGTGTGTTGTGTGTGTTGTGTGTGTGTGTGTGTGTGTGTGTGTGTGTGGGTGTGTGTGTCAAGGGTAAAAGACCCTGTCAGGGGAATGAGGCAGGGACAGACAAAGAGTAAAGCGGCACAACACTCAACCACTCACTACCTCCAGACCACTCCAGGAATCACGGAACAAATTAACATTTATTAAATTTTAAATACACAAATTTACTCAAACATAATAAACACCTCAATCACTCGCACATACACTCCATTTATTAGATGGGGTCACCTGTCAAAGAGGGGGAAAGACAGGAAAAGAATAACTACCAAAAAAAAACCCAAAGTATAGATCCTATCAGGAGCTAGCTGTCGCTAAGGGACAAAATACCCTTCGACAAAAAAAACACCACCACCCGGATCTCACTGCCACCCGACCTATCACCATCTAAAGCTACCGCCCCGCCCCAACAAATAGAAGAGGAGAAAACAAACTAATACAACCAACAGGGCATAACAGGATACATTAAATCACACTAGCGCACGCACACAAATCCACAGCCCATACACCACACACCTTGCCACATAACTTTGTGTTGAAGACTGTCCAAGAATGTTCCTCGGATTAACTCTCCGAAGCACGACTGGATGTGCTCCTCACTGTCATTGAGAAGACTCCTTCCTGCCACGGACTCCCGCACCCCTCAGGTTCGGTTCCGGAATCCTCCCTCCGAGGACATCTCCAGGTTGCCCAACTTCAGAAACTGTGGCCCATCTCCACTCAAGAAGAAGAAACGAAAAACACAGAAACGCCTGCGGCGGATGCCAGTCCCTCGCCGCATAATCATGATAATTGTGGATTATGTGTGTGAATGCAGGGCATGTGTGGACTGTGTACGTACAATTCAAAGAATTCAAAGAAGAATAAACTTTTATAACCACTAGTTTCTATTTCCATCTGTTCCTTATTTTCCTTTACTATAATTCTCATAATTCTCATATTTCACATTATATTCTCATTCATATTACAAATTGCAATGCAGTAAACACTGGAAGTTCACATTACATTTTAAATTAATACCAGATGAAATTCCATAAAACTCACATTCTTCCTTTTATCTATAAATACTTTCATAAAAAAACCCAAATAAAAGGAAAACCAGAGACAAACAAACAAGACAAGGAGCGGAACCAATGGCGGGAGCGCCCACATCGGAAATTTCCGCTAGTCGACTGAATGTTAGTCGGCGGCAACTCGTTCCGTTCCGGACCCGACTTGATGTTAAATACAAAAAAAAAAAAAAAAAATAAAATAATTTGCTTCAATCTTTGAAGTATCGCTTCTGGATATCCTGACTCCAACATTTATCCAAATATGAACGACTCCACTGTAAAACTAGATATAACATGTCAAGCATACAAGTAGCTCCCCAAACAGAGCCATTGCTTAACATCCAACTTAAAATAAATGACCTCAGTGTCACTTAAATACGAACTGACCGAATAAATGCCAATCCCATCTTGGCGTACAAATTCTCAAACCAACGAAATTACAACACACCGTACTTATACATATATATTTACCAGAAACGGCGGGTGAAGAAGAAGAAAACTACTGGCGAGCTTCACTCAACGAAGAGCCAAAAGCCCACCAGTAGATAACGCCACCTCCAACGAAGAAGGTAAGAGTTTGGACCAACTCTGAAGAACGTTGTTGGTGCCCAAGGATTGAGATCCTTTTAAAGCTGAGTGGACTGCCTTCCGCCCAGCGAAGGGTTCCGGCCCGGTTCCGCTGCCCTCCACGACGAAGTGGAAAAAAAAGAAATATGGCTACCAACCAAGGACGTGGCCTCTTACCAGCAATGCAAAAGCAAGAAAGAAAGATCCGAACACTGCATAGCGCAGAAGGTTCCCTTCCGCCCCACACAAACACCTACTCACATTCACCCCACGCTAAGAAATAAACAGCACACTTTATGCACAGAACACGTGCAATATACTTCCCTGCACCGTTATTGAAATGACAGCACCCACACCATCTTCACCCCGGTCTCCAGCTTCCTTCTCACACTACTCCTATGTGAGGGTTTTACTGAGGGGATGCATGATCCACACGGGCGGTGGCACTAACATGAATGCGACAGAGGAGCTACCCCCTCCTCTACACCCCACATACTAAGTATAAGCTGCTGTCAACTTCTGTAACGAACGGCCCATTAAAACTCAAGGAATAAATTCAAACACTGGTCCGCCCGTGACATTTACCCCCCAACCAAAAACGCTCGTGCCAATGAGGCACAGCTTGATGCAGCCCCGAATGGAACTGGTCTAAATATACAATCATGCATAATAAAACCAACTATCACCTTTACACTTTAGAAAGTTCCTTGAATGGTGCACACAAGCGGCTATCTCTTATCCACACGCCTCCACACATCCTTTAAAAAAAAAAAATTATAACAGACACTCTCCTTTTCCACAACACTGGTTGTATTCCATGGGAATTAAGACATTCGACTCAGTCGCTTCCACATTGCAGCGTCCAGGGATATGCTGAAGAGAAAAAGCAAGACTCTGCAATTCAAGTGCCCATCCCATACAGGCGTCTCGGCTGACCGCCGAATGCGATGTAGATACGCAAGGGGATGGTGATCCGTTCTGGAGAACAAATTCTCGCCCGTACAAGTAAGGGTAGAATCGGCGTGTGGCCCACACCACTGCAAGACATTCCTGCTCGATAGTGTGGTAATTCTTTTCCGCTCCCACTAGTTTCTTACTGCGAAGGCGACGGGCAACAATCCTTTCCTTGATCCTGCAAGAGCACTGCCCCCAACCCAGTGCTGGACGCGTCTGTTCTGAGTACGATGGTTTCTTGAACGAAATTGGCTCCCTGATCTGACATTACCTTATCTGGAATGCCCGTCCTCGACCACATTTCCACAAGGGGCTTCAACCACCGTCACTGCATCCATCCTTTTGAGTGGAAAACTGCCTCTGGATAGCGAGTTGCATAATCCACCATGTACGAGCACGTATCTATGCCCTCGATCTGAAGCAGGAATATATAGGTCCAACAAGGTCCACTCCGACCTTGCTGAAGGGCGTTCCAATCAGGGGAACTATCCCAGGGAACCTTGGTAACTCGCCCCTGGAGTAGTCCCTTGACAGCATCACAAGTTAACAATACTTCTGACCGAATCTTGAGATATTCCAGGCCAGTGAGAAGTCTGTTGGATCTTTCCAGTGTACGCCTTGTCCTAGATGTCCTGCCATAGGATGTCGTGTCCAAGGCGTAGAACTGTGCTTCGTAACGCTTTAGGCACCACCAGCTGGGTTACCGTCATGTCTCGCGATGCAAATTGTCTGTGTATCAATCCTTGTCGCTGATGAACGACACTGATCCATTCCTCTTGTCCTTGGAGGTTTCCCTACCATACTCCGAATGGTGTTGATCGTAGGATCCTTACCCTGAAGACTTCGCACGGTAGCTGGATCCAACGTCACCATGTCATGCTGGGACATGTTTCAGTAGAGGCTTCAAAGCCTCTTTTTCCTTTGCGTTTGAGAACGCGTCGTGGCAGCCACGAATACTTTCCTGCGGCAACTCGACTGAAATGGCACTGGTGCGGCCATCCTCAAAACTTACCGAGTTCCCAATCAGAAGGGAATATGCTGGCTGCCGTAATGCCACTGCCCATACCTTTCCTCGAAAGTATGGTGTTGGAAATATCCACCAGGACAGTACACTGTTCACCTTGAAGGAAGATTCGATCCCGATACCTGACATTCTCTTCCACGTGGCGCCTCAGGGGGGGTACCAACTTCTCGTCTAGAATATTGTCGTGGCTCCAGTGTCACGAATGGCTTCAATGGCTTTGCCGCCACACTACAGAGGGAAACGTCGGGCAGGATGGTGTAGTGATCTCACTTTCTCAAATGCCACCTTTGTGTGGGTAAATGTCTTGGCCAAGGGAGTCCGCGTAGGGCAGTCCTTCACGATGTGGTTGAGGTCACCGCACAATGTAGCACCTCCTAAGACGCTCTTTCGCATTTCCTTTGGAGAAATTAGCACTACTCTCAGGCTGAGAGGCTTGTCCAGTGTTGGTTTCCTTGCCTGCTTCTTGCTTGTCCCTGGTACGTTGGTCTAAAATAACGCCGGGCATCCGCGAAAGCTTCCGCAATTACGATGGCCGCTTGAATGACTGGTTGGGCCTCTCCTAACTTGCACTGTAAGTCAGGTGAAACAGAGTTCATGAGTTGTTCCATCAGGACACAATCTTTTACATCCATCTTCGCAGTTTCCAACCAATAGTTTAACACTCTTGACAGTCTGTCTCCGAACTGCTGGAATGTTTCATCTGCCATCTTCTTCATGGTGCGGAACTGCCGCCTATATGATTCTGTAGTCATGTGCATCCTCCGGCGCAAAGCAGCTTTTAATTCTTCGTAATTGGTTCTTTGTGGAATGTTGATGAAGGCTTCCTTGGCTTTTCCTGTCAAGTTTCCAACAAGATATAATGCCTTCTGTTCATTACTCAAGTGGAAAACTCTCTGCCACTGATTCAAAGTGTTCAAGGAAGGTATCAATGGCATCTCCCTCCCTGTAGACAGGCATATGTAGCTTGGGGGGTGCTAAGTGGCAGGTTTTCCCCGTTAATTCCGGTTCCCTCGGCACTTTGTGATGATTCTTGAACATCAGGTGATGAAGTAGTTTCCTCCCCGGAAGTTCTACCCAATTGCTCTAGCACTTCTGTTCCTTAGATGACTCCTTTCCTCTTCCATCTTTGCTTAGAACTCCTGTTCCCTTTTCTCTCTTGCATCTTTCTGCTCTTTCTTGATCCGCCGCCCCGCTGCTCTCGCTCTTGTCGCTTTTCTTCCATCTCTTGTTGCCATCGTCTGTTCCTCTCTTCTCTTTCCAACCGTCTCTCTTCCATCTCCAACCGTCTCTCTTCCATCTCCATTTTCCATCTATTTTCTTCTTTCTTCTCTTTGGCCTCTTTTTCTTCCTTTCCCTTCTTTCCTTGGCTTCTCTCTCTTCCCTTTCCAACCGTTCTCCTTGGCTTCTCTCTCATTCCCTTTCCAACCGTCTCTCTTGGCTTCTCTCTCTTCCCTTTCCAACCGTCTCTCCTTGGCTTCTCTCTCTTCCCTTTCCAACCGTCTCTCCTTGGCTTCTCTCTCTTCCCTTTCCAACCGTCTCTCCTTGGCTTCTCTCTCTTCCTTTTCCCGTCTTTCCTTGGCTTCTCTCTCTTCCTTCCTTTCTTCTCTCTCAAGTTTTCATCATGAAAGGATCCTGGTTGGGTATCCAGAAGTATAAGGCGGAGGTGTGAAACCTCGGTAAGTAGTCACCCTGAGAGGGCACCATTGGAGGTCGATATCTCAAGGTAGAAGGCGGTGGCGTACCACCATAAGGAGGCCTAACTCCCTGGGGGGTAGATGGCCTACACACTGAAGGGGAAGCAACGATGGCCGGCTGAACCCGCCTGACGAAAAGACAACTTGTGTAGTTCCAATTGTCACCCTGCGTTAGTAGTAGGGGTACTTAGTCCCGGCACAATTCCAGTCCCTTTTACCTGGGATCAGGTGAGGTAACGACTTTCCCCTGTAGACATAGTGAACACTATTATGCTCTGCCACTAACCTGATTCAAAACCAAGTGTCCCAAAGTATACACCTTCTCACCTCTAACAAATTAAGTTCCACTCTCTTTTGTCAAGAGTATTTGAATATATCCCAGTCACCTCAATGTGACCACATAGGCTAAGTGTAACTGCCTGAACTGAATCTCTCAACACAAAAACACTAAATCTCTTGACCTTGCCAGTGAGACTTCCACACAGAAGGGAATGTATATGTCTACTCACAAAACCAAATGTCTGGCAAAATTGGAAAACAATTCAGTCCACTCCCCGTGACTGATCCCTGCCAACCAGTAACCTTAAGTTCCACGCAATCACAAATGTTTCCCCGTATCAATTTCAGCTCCAGAAATGTCTAGTCTCCAAGCGAGAAATTTCACTCAACGTGACCAACTGTCTCAACAACGGCACCGAGATGACCCAGATGACTTCAAATTAACGGCTGACACCTCAATGGTGTCACAAGCCAACGTTGACACGATTTCCTTCTCTCGACAAATACTAGTATGCAATGAAGGCCTATCTTCTGAAGCCTCGCTACCCTAGTCAAATCTGAATCTGCTAACCCGATGACGTTACGGTAAACAGTGGACCTCGCAGTTAAACAAATAAACGACGGAGCATGAAAGTAAACAAATATATCACACGTGGTAATAACTAACGATAACGCAACAAACGACGGAACGCACGCAAAACTGAAACGGTAAACACGCACGACACGTGTACACATCGGCAGCGCAACTTTTTTTTTTTTTTTTTTAAATATGAATCAAGCGTCAACGTCTACCACTTGCGCTGCACTATTAGACTCCGGAAGAAAAAGCCGGCAACACGCACGCACAACACGGGTTTTTTTTTTTCTTTTGCCCCCGGAACGGGCCCACAAGTCTGCAAACTTGGCTACTAGGTAATTACTTACAGAAGTTATCGGTAAAATTAAATGATCTAGGTTTAAATTTCTTCAATAAAAAAAAAATCACTTTCGCTCCGCCAGGGTTGTCACACCACTCACAACTTTATTGTTCATGCCAACCTTTCACTCACCTTATTAGGTAATTAGGCTAGGTAAACAATAAAATTGCTTAAGCGAAAGATAATAGAAGATAGCAGAAAAAAAATCGTATATACTTTGCAAAATATCACTTAGCGCAAAGAACAACAATTCAACAATTTGGTTAATAGAAAAGAAAGCAAGAGGATTATTCACTCCCTAGCACACTGATTTTGCAACAAAATAGAATTCCGCAAGCCTACCTATCTCACCTTACTAAGTCAGTCGCAGGCTTGGGGTACTGGCAAATGGACCTACTTCCTAAGTCAGAACAAACACTGACCTTGAAGACTCTGCACAAGCAAAACCTACTAGCCCCAAAATAACCTCCCCCCTTACTTTGCCCAGTAATATATTAAATAAATATAAAACTATGGTAATACAACTAACGCGACTAACCGATGGTACACACGCACAAACACCGGCTCGGACCCGGAACTGAATGCCGACGACGTTACCAAGTAGCGCAAATCTCCGCTGCGGCCAATCCCGATCCGGAACCGCTCCCGGCTGAGGGTTCCCTACACTCTAGAACCCTCTCCCAACCAACCTCCCGCTACACTAATACAAACACAAACACGTACCCCGGGAGTGCGGAAGGCAAGTAATGGGTCAAGTGCTGCTCAAATTAGTACTCCCTGTCTGTACTACCTGACCTCAATCCCGGACGAGCCCCCATAAATGTCAAGGGTTAAAAGACCCTGTCAGGGAATGAGGCAGGGACAGAAACAAAGATGAAAGCGGCACAACACTCAACCACTCACTACCTCCAGACCACTCCAGGAATCACGGAACAAATTAACATTTAATTAAATTTTAAATACACAATTTACTCAAACATAATAAACACCTCAATCACTCGCACATACACTCCATTTATTAGATGGGTCACCTGTCAAAGAAGAGGGGAGAAAGACAGGAAAAAGAATAACTACACAAAAAAAAAACCCAAAGTATAGATCCTATCAGGAGCTAGCTGTCGCTAAGGGACAAAATAACCTTCGACAAAAAAAACACCCACCACCCGATCTCACTGCCACCCGACCTATCACCATCTAAAGCTACCCCGCCCCCGCCCCAACAAATAGAAGAGGAGAAACAAACTAATACAACCAACAGGGCATAACAGGATACATTAAATCACACTAGCGCACGCACACAAATCCACAGCCCATACACCACACACACTTGCCACATAACTTTGTGTTGAAGAACTGTCCAAGAATGTTCCTCGGATTAACTCTCCGAAGCACGACTGGATGTGCTCCTCACTGTCATCGGAAGACTCCTTCCTGCACCGGACTCCCGCACCCCTCAGGTTCGGTTCCGGAATCCTCCCCTCCGAGGACATCTCCAGGTTGCCCAACTTCAGGAAGAAACTGTGGCCCATCTCCACTCAAGAAGAAGAAACGAAAAAAAACAAGAAACGCCCTGCGGCGGATGCCAGTCCCTCGCCGCATAATCATGATAAATTGTGGATTATGTGTGTGAAGCAGGGCATGTGTGGACTGTCGTACAATTCAAAGAATTCAAAGAAGAATAAACTTTTATAACCACTATTTTCTATTTCCATCTGTTCCTTATTTTCCTTTACTATAATTCCTCATAATTCTCATATTTCACATTATATTCTCATTCATATTACAAATTGCAATGCAGTAAACACTGGAAGTTCACATTACATTTTAAATTAATACCAGATGAAATTAATAAAACTCACATTCTTCCATTTTATCTATAATACTTTCATAAAAAAAAAAACCAAATAAAAGGAAAACCACAGAGACAAACAGACAAGACAAGGAGCGGAACCAATGGCGGGAGCGCCACATCGGAAATTTCCGCTAGTCGACTGAATGTTAGTCGGCGGCAACTCGTTCCGTTCCGGACCGACTTGATGTTAAAATACAAAAAAAAAAAAAAAAAAAAAAAAAAAAAAATAATTTGCTTCAATCTTTGAAGTATCGCTTCTGGAATATCCTGACTCCAACATTTATCCAAATATGAACGACTCCACTGTAAAACTAGAATACATGTCAAGCATACAAGTAGCTCCCCAAACAGAGCCATTGCTTAACATCCAACTTAAAATAAATGACCTCAGTGTCACTTAAATACGAACTGACCGAATAAATGCCAATCCATCTTGGCGTACAAATTCTCAAACCCAACGAAATTACAACACACCGTACTTATACATATATATTTACCAGAACGGCGGGTGGGAAGAAGAAGAAAACTACTGGCGAGCTTCACTCAACGAAGAGCCAAAAGCCCCCAGTAGATACGCCACCTCCAACGAAGAAGGTAAGATTTGGACCAACTCGAAAAGAACGTTGTTGGTGCCCAAGGATTGAGATCCTTTTAAAGCTGAGTGGACTGCCTTCCGCCCAGCGAAGGGTTCCGGCCGGTTCCGCTGCCCTCCACGACGAAGTGGAAAAAAGAAATATGGCTACCACCGAGGACGTGGCCTCTTACCAGCAATGCAAAAGCAAGAAAGAAAGATCCGAACACTGGCATAGCGCAGAAGGTTCCCCTTCCGCCCCACACAAACACCTACTCACATTCACCCCACGCTAAGCATAAACAGCACACTTTATGCACAGAACACGTGCAATATACTTCCCTGCACCGTTATTGAAATGACAGCACCCACACCATCTTCACCCCGTCTCCAGCTTCCTTCTCACACTACTCCTATGTGAGGGTTTTACTGAGGGGATGCATGATCCACACGGGCGGTGCACTAACTGAATGCGACAGAGGAGCTACACCCCTCCTCCTCTACACCCCACATACTAAGTATAAGCTGCTGTCAACTTCTGTAACGAACGGCCCATTAAAACTCAAGGAATAAATTCAAACACTGGTCCGCCCGTGACAGTGTGTGTGTGTGTGTGTGTGTGGTGTGTGGTGTTGTGTGTGTGTGGTGTGTGTTGTGAAACATGAAAGTGTGTTAAACAAAGAATAGTAATCTCACGAAAGCAAGAAACATAGAAAAGGAAGAAGGAGGGAACAAAGGGAGGATTTTTAAAAATCAGTCAATAAATCAGCTTATGGCCAAGCAGTCCCGACCATACTAATCAGCCATATAGAACATCCAGACAAAAAATATCCTGGCCCTTAGCAGATCTGCAGAATATTTCCGAAAGCAGCATTATATCAGTTCACCTATTCAACTGAGAGAGAGAAAACGAAGGAACAAACACAAGAGAGAGAGAGAGAGAGAGAGAGAGAGAGAGAGAGAGAGAGGAGAGAGAGAGAGAGAGAGAGAGAGAGAGAGAGAGAGAGAGAGAGAGAGAGAGAGAGAGAGTTAACCTCCATAAACTTTCGAACAATATTAAAACTTCCTGAAAATGCGACTGATCGTGTGACGCAGGCTGTGTTACTGTCTTGCAATTTCACTTCTTTTCAAGCAGTTCTCTGTGTGCTAAAGTGACAAATAGCAAACTGAACTTGAGAAGGACAACGGGGCGAGAGGTTGAGAAGGTTAAGAAAGCTTTAGATCCCAAGAAGAACGCAAGACGAAGCAAATCATTGCAACAGTTTGCTTTTTTCATGATGTTTTAAGAAGCCCTTTTAAAAATGGAAAGAGAGAGAGAGAGAGAGAGAGGGGAGAGAGAGAGAGAGAGAGAGCGGAGGAGGAGGAGAAGCAGAAGGAGCAGAAGAAGAAGAAGAAGAAGAAGAAG
>CM031602.1:59448916-59456416 GCA_018398815.1 Conus ventricosus
CACACAAACGCATACACACACAGAGAGAGAGAAAGAGAGAGAGAGAGAGAGAGAGAGAGAGAGAGAGAGAGAGAGAGGAGAGAGAGAGAGTGAGAGAGAGAGAGAGAGAGAGAGACAGACAGACAGACAGAGACTGAGACAGAAAGACAGACAGAGAGAGAGACAGAGACAGGCATAGACTGAGCCAAAGACAGACAGACAGAGACAGAGAGAAGAGAAAGAGAGAGAAGAAGAAGATGTAGAAGTAGAAGGAGAAGGAGGAAGAGGAGGAGGAAGAGGGGGAGGGGGGGGGGAGGACAGAGAGAAGGATCTAGGATGAGAGGGAAGAGGAGGAGAGGGAGGAGGAGGAGCAGAGGGAGGAGTAGGAGAGGAGGAGAGGAGGAGGGAGGAAAGGGAGGAGTAGGAGGAGAGGGAGGAATAGGATAGGAGGAGAGGGAGGAGGGAGAGGAGGAGGAGGAGGAGGAGGAGAGAGGAGGAAGAGGAGGAGAGGAGAGGGAGGAGGTGGAGGAGCAAGAGGGAGGAGGAGAGGGAGGAGGAGGCGAGGGAAGAGGAGGGAGAGGGAGGAGAGGGAGGAGGAGGAGGAGAGGAGAGGGAGGAGGTGGAGGAGTAAGAGGGAGGAGGAGAGGGAGGAGGAGGCGAGGGAAGAGGAGGAGAGGAAGGAGGAGAGGGAGGAGGAGGAGAGAGAGAGGAGGAGGAGGAGGAGAGGAGAGGGAGGAGTATGAGGGAGGAGGAGAGGGAGGAGGAGGCGAGGAGAGGGAGGAGAGAGAGGGAGGAGGAGGCGAGGGAAGAGGAGGAGAGGAGGAGAGGAAGAGGAGAGGAGGGGAGGAGAGGGAGCAGGAGGAGACGGAGGAGGAGAGGAGAGGGAGGAGGAGAGGGAGCAGGAGCGGAGAGGGAAGAAGGAGAGGGAGGAGGAGCGGAAGGGAAGAAGGAGAGGGAGGAGGAGGAGGAGAGGGAGGGGAAAAGGAGGGGGAGGGAGGAGAGGGAAGAGGAGGAAGGGAGGAGGAGACGGAGGAGGAGAGGAGAGGGAGGAGGAGAAGCGGAGGAGGAAGAAGGAGAGGGAGGAGGAGCGGGAGGGAAGAAGGAGAGGGAGGAGGAGGAGGAGGAGAGGGAGGGGGAGAGAGGAGGGAACAGGAGCGGAGAGGAAGAAGGAGAGGGAGGAGGAGAGGAGAGGGAGGAGGAGAGGAGAGGAGGAGGAGCGGAGAGGAAGAGGAGGAGGAGAGAGAGAGAGAGAGAGGGGGAGGAGGAGGATGAGGAAAGGACGAGGAGAGGAGAGGAGAGGGAGGAGGAGCAAGAGGGAAAAGGAGAGAAGAGGAGGAGATAGGAGAATGAGGATGAGGAGGGGAGAAGGAGGAGATGGAGGAGGAGGAGAGGGAGGGGACTTGTGGACAGAGTAAAATAAAGAGGTCAGCAAGGCGCAGGAAGACCGAAGACGAGTAGTAATGCCTTGCTGTTTGGGGAGGGCCTTTTCCTAAACTGAAGGGGCAGCCATTACACCAGTCACAACGGTGCAGGAAGTGTTGTGTCTAACAGAAACACTCAATGTTGTTTATGTTGATGGCCTCACCGATTTCAGCGGACTTTTTGTGAGGGCTGTTACGTCGCCCCAAGGGGTGAGAGAGAGAGGAGAGAGAGGAGGGAGAGAGGAGAGAGAGAGGAGAGAGAGAGAGAGGAAATTCAGAACTCAAAATTTCAATGTACGTCGGCCTTTGGCCACAATACAGGAGAGAGGAGAGAGGAGAGAGAGGAGAGAGAGAGAAAAGAGATGAGAGAGGGAGAGAGAGTGAGAGAGAGAGGTTTACGGATTCGGATACGGAAACTTAATCATGATTAGGCCATTGCCCTCATGTAGGGGTGCATGGGATACAACATTTGTCCAGTCTGGCATTATAAAATAATGACATCGTTCATAACACACTTGGAGTAATTTTTAAGAAATGAGAATAGAACGTAGCTTAAAGACAAATTTCTAACTGTTTTCTCTAGTGTGCTCGTCATGAGCAATACTAATTTTAAACTGACTTGGAATGTTAAAATATTTCGACGGTATGTATTGTGCTCTTAAGTCATGTAAAAACAGGACAGCATAAAACAAATGCATTCATTTTCTTTATCTTTTTGACAAAAGTGGACATTTTTAGTCGTTTTCCTGTGTTTTCTATAAGATTATGTTGTAGGGCATTTCGGAAATGCCAAGCCTAAAATCTTATCAAATTAAAGGGTTTTAAATGCCTGTCTAAATTGGGACTAAAACAATTCGTTTTAACATCAGGGACAGTGCAAAAGGTTCTGTACACATTTAACCTGCATGTTATTGATATGATAATTCCAATCTTGCCATCTGCAACAAATTAACCTTTCCCTGAAAGCTTTTAGAAACTCGCTAATCCCTTCCACGCCTTGATTCAAGCCCATACATATCCAAAAACCAAACATGTTTTGTTTATAAGCGAATATTTGAACCCCAGTTTTTCTTATCACGCAAAATCCAATCAAAAAAGCATTCTTTGGCCTTGCAGGGTAGTCAAAATATTCGTCCATTCTCGTCAATTTAGCTTAAAACTTAATTTACATTTTACAGCTGAGTGTATTGTAAATAGGATATCGGTTGGTTTCCCCATATGCCATGTCATTAGATGTTCGCCTTTCTACGCCTTAAGAACCTTTTAACAGCAAACAAATTTTACCTTTTCGCAATGGATTGCTGCATTGTGAAGTCCCATAGCTCTGCACCATATTGAACTTTGGTTGAACTTGTGAGTCAATAACTTAAAAAGGAGAATAAGAATAACACTTCAATTTACATAACTTTTGCAAAATGCAAAATAACGCGTTTGTTGCTCTGCTACTGAGTTTCACGACATGCAGCAACGAAACTTAATTTTGTTGAAAAATGGATTCATAAGTATTTGTAAACATTTCACAACCGGAATACAATCCATTATTTTGCCCACCTTTCTCTTGCAGTTTAAATGCCCCCCTTTTTTGATACAACTTATTGCTTTTAGCCATATTGCCCTTCAACTGCAGAGCAGTGCTGCACGTTGAAGACTGTTGATCTGCGTTGTAAACCGAGACAGTCTCAGAGAGTAAAGCAACGTCATCAGCAAAAAGTAATTAAAAACAATTCAAAAACATCGACTTTAAACATTGCCCCATGTCTACCACCCTTATTACCTCTATTGCTAGTTCATTGATAAATAAAGAAAACAATCAGGACTGCAGGCTTTCTCCTTGTTTCACTCCACGGGTTGAAATTAAAGAAATCTGTTACACTATTTCCCACATTTATTCTGGCTTTGACATTGTCTTTCATACTACAAATACCCTAATTATCTTTCCTTTGATGCCATTTTTCAATATGATGGGCCATAAAAATGTCTTTCAACGAATCAAAAGCCTTTCAAAAATCAATGAAGGCTACATACAATTTTTACGTTTAAAAAACAAAACTGTTTTTGTACGAATTGCCAACAATGTAAACATGTGATCAATGTGGAATAACCTTTTTTAAATCCTGCTTGTGTTCACCTGTCAAATTATGTTTTTTTTTATCCTTCCTGCAATCTGTTTTTTAAATTAATTGTGCTGTAAATTTTACTGCTGTATCACACAGTGAAATGCTCTATATTGTTTGGTTTCGTTAACGTCCCCCTTCTTAAACAGGGTTGAACAATGGAGTTTGTCCAGTTGTCTGGGAACACGCCTTTATCAAAAACGTATTAAAAAGCTTTACAAAAAGTAAAACAACTCGGTCCCACATACTTCAAAAACTCACCAATAATTTATCTGGTCCAGCAGCCTTCCGTTCTTTAACTTATTTACAGCTAGCAAAACTTCTTCTCTTGATTATTTGACGGTTTATTGAACTATCCCCCTCCTCATCGATATCATTGCCATTTTCAGCGGGAGTTTGGTCCCAATGTTACATCTGTTGTTACTTTTTAATTCAAGTAAATCTCTAAAATGTTTGAACCAGTCATCGACTGTTAAAGTGTTTTGAAAAGTTTTCTTTTAAAAGTATATTTTACGCACAGTTTCCCAAATTCTCTCTGTTTTTTTACTGATGAAATAAGCCTATTAGTAAATATCGTTAAATGTTTTTCTTTCCTTTCTATCAGATGTTTATATTCCTTCTTGCTATGGGAATTTGGCATCACTGTCTTCTGTTTTCTCGTCTTTCAATATAGAAAGCAGACTTTTTGCCTTAACTTTGCCTAGCCTACATTCTTTATCATACCCGTCATGTTTTTATCGTACTTTGTCTGATTTATTCTCTTCTTCATTTCAACTAGCTTGTTTTTTAATCCCGTAAATTTAAACATATACAGAGCACCGTTGAAATATGATCTATCAAATTTTGTGGCATGATCAAAGGGCGGACAGTGTTTATCGAGAGCATTTTTGAGTATAGACTGATTCTAGATCCTTGTTCCCCACAAACTTTTCAATGAACGGGGTTTATTTCTGCGGGTTGAGCTTGCGATCATTTTGTCTTTTTGGAATCTAAAATGTTAAATTTAATAGGCGATGATCCGAGTCTATTCTCTCTGAAATTTACCATTCACCGAAGACACAATGATAAAGAACAATTCCCTTTGACAGGAAAGTAATCATTAACGCTACATCCTGTCTGTGATAAATACGTAAATTACCATCAGTATTCCTTCATGTGCCATTTAAAAACCCAGTCCCAAGGGTTGTACACATATTTAACAAACATTTCCCATAATTATTTAGACACAGTCTGGGGTTGTGTGAAACAGCATTAGAGTGTGACACTTTTTAATTAGCTCTGTGTTTTTTGTTTAATTGCATGGATCAAGAGAGTTGTTTTGACTGGGGGGTGCAGCAAATACTTTCATGAAGTGTCATGCCTTCGTCACGCTTGATTTCCGAGCGAGATGTGGGTGCCTTTGTACCGAGTTTTTGTCGTTTTTTGGCA
Organism: Conus ventricosus; assembly: GCA_018398815.1. Lineage (NCBI taxonomy): Eukaryota > Metazoa > Mollusca > Gastropoda > Neogastropoda > Conidae > Conus > Conus ventricosus. The sequence goes on from CM031602.1 coordinate 59,453,859, forward strand.
AAAAGAGCGGAAAATAGCCTCGCCCCGCGCCTGAAGGCATGAAGTTGAGAATGGCGGCAGACGGTGTAAAGGGCAGGCTGCCTCCTCACACTTTTTTTGGGGGTAGTTTACTGCTCCGTGCGGTGATGTGGAACAAAATCATGGGCCACGGAAGGACAGCTACCCCCAGAAACCCGCCTGAACAGTCGCAGTGCCAGCACTGAGAAAAAAGGCAAGTCCGTCGCCACCAAGTCATTTCCCCACCCAGCCTGCTGAGTTACCCACCCTCATGGATGTCGTGTCCATGCTTCAGGATTTGAACAGTAAGTGGCAACATCAAAGACGATATTAAAGACATTCGTGTGGGTTTCGCCGGTGTACAGGAAGGATTCAGGTCCTGAAGGAGAAGGGTTTCCGACCCTTTGTCAAGAAAATGAAACGCTGAGAAAGAGGATGTTGGACACAGAGGCAAAGCTGATGACCTGGAAGGACGCTCCAAGCGAAAAAATTGATTTTCTATGGTCTTCTCGTAAGCCCAAAAGAAAAACAGGCGGAATGTGTGGGCATCGTCGGCGACCTGCTGGTGGATGAAATGGATCTGACTCGCGATGTACAGTTCGACAGGGTGCATCGTTTTTTATGGCAAATCAATTCGCCCGTCATCGCCCGGTGCACCTTCTTCAGAGACAGGAGAGAATCCTTTAAGCAAAACGTAATTGAGGGCAGTGACGTGTTCGTTGGAGAAGATTCTTTGCGTGTGAGAGACTTAAGGAAACAACTGTCCCCCCATATAAGAAAGGCCAGAGAGGAGGGCAAGCGAGCGAACATGGTATACGATCACTCCTTATTGACGGTCGAAAGTTTCTATTGGGGGAGGGGGGAACTCTTACAGAGTCAAGTAGGGGGGAGGCCCCGCCCAACTCGACCCGGTGACATTCTACAGATCTGCAGTGCCAGTAGTGCGAAACGCCAAAGGGCGAGTGCGAGAAAGTGGTGTGCGAAAACTGTGTTGTGAACCGGTGAACATTATAAAACTGGGGGCGCCCAAAGGGTGGGACGGGGGGCACATGCAAATATGGAAGAAGGATTTATATTGAATGATAATGATCGAAATGTTCCTATTGATCTTAACGTGACTGATTATATTGATACAGGTGAAGCGAATTTATTATGTACAGTAAAGATATTGGTGGGGGAACGGAATGAAAGGCATTTACCCAGCGTTGATATGTGACTCGCAGACTGACAGTGACAGTGACCTAGTTGTTGAAAGGGGAACATCTCAAGAGAGAAATGTTAACACAGAAAGAGAGGACAAGGGTGAAAATGATTTGTCGGATGATCGAGTGGAGAGAAATATTTCTGAGGGGTGGGAAAAGGGAAAAATTACAGCGAGAAAGAAAGTGGTTACATACTGATGGTTGTTGAAGATGATAACGTTTGTGGTGCTTCATTCTCGTTCTTACACTGGAATGTAAACGGACTCTTGTCTAAACTCAATGATAAGACTTTATACTTTTCTGTTGAGATTTGACTTCTTTGTCTTGTCGAAACTTTTATAGAGGATTTTTCAAACTTAGTATTTCCAGGTTACACCGTTTTCTGTAAACCCGGGACTTAAGTTTACAAAACAAAGGAAGACGTTCTGGAGGAGTGGATGTGTTCATTAAAAAATGAACTTTACATCCTATGTCCATGAAATTAAGACAGACTGCCCCAATACTCTTTTATTTTTGATTGATTAAGAACGTGTTTGGCTTTGTGGAAAATGTCTTTAGTATATACTTATATTCCACCAGAGGGGTGCCTCACTACACTTATTTTGATGTTGAAACGGTATTTTTGAGCTTGAAGAATGTCTTTTTGATTCATTGTTCGAGTTTGAGGACGTGCATGTGATCTTGTCAGGCGATTTGAATAGTAGGACTTCTGATATTTCTCCACATATTTTTGATGAAAATAATGCTTATGATCACTTCGATTATAATCGTTCTTTTTCTGCTAATAGCATGAGAGAGAGAGAGAGAGAGAGAGAGAGAGAGAGAGAGAGAGAGAGAGAGAGTGAGGAGAGAGAGAGAGAGAGATGTAACGGCAAATTAGAACTCAGAACTCCGAATTTCAATGTACGTCGGCCTTTGGCCACAATACAGAGAGAGAGAGAGAGAGAGAGAGAGAGGAGAGAGAGGAGAGAGAGAGAGAGAGAGAGAGAGAGAGAGAGAGAGAGAGAGAGAGAGAATTCAGAACTCCAAATTTCAATGTGTGTCGGCCTTTGGCTACAATACAGAGAGAGAGAGAGAGAGAGAGAGAGAGAGGAGAGAGAGAGAGAGAGAGAGAGAAGAGGAGAGAGAGAGAGAGAGAGACAGAGAGAGTTTTACTTTCCACGTATCGACATCGAATCCCCTTTTAAATTCAGTAGGTACATTTCAAGCCTCTTTTTTTATTTTTATTCCGTACAGACTGATTTCTGAAAACTGGACACCACGTTTCTATCAAAATGGCAATGACAATCTGGGCAAGGAAGAGAGACAAGTACATCCTTAGGGAAGAGGCACTTTCCGAACGAATCATACAAATCAAGT
>CM031602.1:59458916-59464635 GCA_018398815.1 Conus ventricosus
TCCCTGACCTCCTCATTTGATATAAAGTCTGACCATTTGATGCCCAAGATCTTACGTAGGCACTTAGTGTCAAAAGCGTCGAGTTCCTTCTCCCGGGTGGTCTTCAGTTGCTAGGTTTCACAGCCATATAACAGCGTTGAAATCACACTGGAGTTATAAAATTTCAGTTGACTCCAAGGCAGAATTTCTTGCTGTTCCATATTTTGTCCAGCTGATAGAATGCTGATGTTGCCTTCCCAATAGGAGACTTCAGTTCGTGGTCGAGGTCATTGGCGTTGTTGATGGAGCTGTCTAGGAATGTGAAGTTCTTTACTTCTTCCGCTTGCTTTTGGTCAATGACAATGTCTGTTGGCCATTGGTGTTTACCGGTAAGCATGTTTTTAGTCATTTTGGCACTAAAAATGATAGCCTATGTTGTCTGCAAACTTGCTGATATTGTCTTCACGCACCTGCAGATCTTGAGTGGTGCTTGCAAGAGCGGCAATGTCATCGGCAAAATCCAGATCCGAGAGGCTTTTTCCTTCCGTCCACTTGATTCCCTTTCCTTGGGCTGTGTGTTTCAAAACCCAGTCAATGGCAAGTGCAAAGAGGACAGGGGAGAAGATACAACCTTGCCTTACCCGGTGACAACTTCAAACCAGTCACTGTAGCCATCTTCCATCCTGACTCTGCACTTGGAGTTTATGTAAATCTGCTCTATGGCCGACACAACTTTTTTCTGGGATGCCGTAGGTTTTCATGATTTTCCACAATGATGGTCTGTGGACACTGTCAAATGCTTCGGTGAAGTCAATGAAGCTGATAGCCAGGGGTACTAGGTGCTCTCCACACTTCCCGATGATCTGTCTTAGTGTGAAGATCTGCTTGTTGTTCCCCGAGCTCATTGTCCACTATGTCGCGCAGTCGGTTGAAGATGATCTGGCAGCACACTTCCCTGGTATTGACAGTAGAGTAACTCCTCTCCAGTTGTCGCACAGCACACAGAGAGAGCAAGGGAGAGAGAGAGCGAGAGAGAGCGAGGAGAGAGAGAGCGAGCAATCGAGAGAGAGAGAGAGAGAGAGGAGAGAGAGAGAGAGGTTTAGCCTCTATAAACTTTCGAACAATATTAAAACTTCCTGAAAACTCGACTGATCGTGTGACGCAGGCTGCGTTACTGTCTTGCAATTTCACTCCTTTTCAAGCAGTTCTCTGTGTGCTAAAGTGACAAACAGCAATCTGAACTTGAGGAGGACAACTGGGTGAGAGGTTGAGAAAAAAGCTTTAGATAAAAGGACGAAGGAAATGTGTGCAATGGCTTGCACTTTTCTCATCTTTAATGCTGTGGTAAGAAGTCCGTATACAAAAAAAAAAAAAAAAAAAAAACACCGAAAAAAAAGGGAGAACGGAGAAAATGGGAAAGAGAAGGAGCAAGAAGGGAGGAGAAGGAGGAGGACGACGACGAGGAAAAAGAGGAAAAGAGAAAAAACAACAACAAGAAGAAACCACTTCGCCACGGCGGCTGGTAACAAGAAGAAAGTTAATAAACAGAAGAAGAAGAAGAAGAAGAAGAAGAAGAAAGAAGAAGAAGAAGAAGAAGAAGCAGAAGACGAAGAAGAAGACGAAGAGACGAAGAAGAAGAGAAGAAGAAGAGAAGAAGAAGAAGAAGAAGAAGAAGTCGAAGGAAAGAAAGAAGGAAAGACAAAAAAAAAAAAAAGGAAAGAAAGAAAGAGAGAGAAATAAGGAAGGAAGACTGTTTGTTTGGACAATAAAGGAATAGAGACATGTGTTCATGAGAGGCGTTTTATGGTTCTTCCCCCTCCCCTCACCCAATAACATATACAAGAAACTATTACACAAAGAAGTAATAAATCTTAACGTGAACAACCGTTACCTCAACTTTATTTAAACAAAATCAATGATCTCCTAAGACAAGGTGCAGGATACAAATAGTAGAGGAAGAAGAAGAAGAAGGAAAAGAAGAAGAAGAGAAGAAGAGGAGGAGAGGTGAAGAAGAAGCAGAAGGAGGGGGGGGGAAGAGGTGGAGGAGGAGGACGAGGTGGGTGACAAGAAGAAGAAGAAGAAGAAAACGAAGTAGAAATGCCAAATGATAACTAGGAAATACACACACACACGCACGCACGCACGCACGCGCGCGCGCGCACACACACACACACACACATGTACAACATTGAGAGAGAGACAGAGATAGAGAGAGAGAGAGAGAGGAGAGAGAGAGAGAGAGAGAGAGAGAGAGAGGAGAGAGAGATGAGAGAGAGAGAGAGAGAGAGAGAGAGAGAGAGAGACAGAACGAACGAACGAACGAAACGAATTTTATTTTAAGAGGGTAGTGGATTAAGCATGAATACTTTTTTTACATCCAGCCCTCTGGGAGAAAAAAATCAATATATAGTAAAAAGCAAATCAGAAAAAAAATGCAACAATTCCTTGCATTGGAACCTTTGACAAAAAAGAAGATAGAAGAAAAAGAAACCAGTGAATACCACCACCCCCCACCACCACCACCCACCACCAACAAACAACAACAACAACAACAAACAACAACAACAACGAGAAAGATGATCAGGGCAATAGGGGGGAGTGTGAATGGACAGAGAGAGCAGAGAGAGAGAGAAGAGAGGAGGAGAGGAGGGAGAGAGTGAGAGAGAGGAGAGAGAGAGAGAGGAGAGAGTGAGAGACCGACCGACCGACCGACGACGACTGCCGGACCGAACGACGACGACTGGCGAAGAAAGGCGAGATAAAGGAAGAGAAAGACAATAAGCAGCTATAGATAATCACCTACAAAAACTTTGAAAAAACACATTAATGGCACAGGTATGATCACTGCAATTTGCGTAGAATTAAGTCAACTTCGAACTTCAATGTTTGTTAAATTGAATCTGGAATTGAGAAATTTTCATATTTTCGGGATTAGTGCAGTCAAATTGAGACATTCATAAGTTATTTGTGGGAAAATTAGACTTGAAATTTTAAAGTTTGATTGATTTTTAAGTTCTTCAGGAATATGGTTCCATAGCCAACCCCCGGAATACGCCAGACTAGACTTGTATAGATTAATCATGGCAAACGGGAGGTTTATTTTATGTGAATGTCGATAGTCGTTAAAAGTGAACATATTTGTTAGAGAGAGTGGGAGCATTTCCATGGAATACCTTATGCATAAAGAGTCCTTTTATTGTATAGAAGTTTGGCTTTAAATGGGAGAATGCCTGATTGCTTATAGTCTGAATCTACCAGTGAAGATGGATGACCTAATGTTACTTTGACAGCTCTTTGTGTGAAGGCTAATTAGTGGTTTGAGTGAATTCTTGCTCGCTGAGTCCCAAAGTGTTGAGGCATAGTCGATAATAGGCTGATATAAGAGTGAAAAAATAGTTTTCTTGCATGCAAATTTAAGAAGTTCTTAATTCCTTTTTAGAAGATGTAGTTTTCTTGCAACGTTTTTAGATAAAGACTCTAAGTGTTTTGACCAAGTTAGATTATTATCTATTGTTATTCCTAAGACTTTGTGACTGGATACTTCTTCGATGGTTTCATTAGAAATACAAAGTACTGGCAGATTCTGGCTTAGAATTTGACGCTTCTGTCTAGTAGTTATCTTCATGAATTTAGTTTTTTGAGGATGGATAGCCATGTGATTAAATCGTGTCCATTTAACCAAAGATTGATGTTTTCTTGGATGTCACTGCAAAACCTGTTGGGCATCAGAATTACTTGTGTCTAAGTTGTATCATCAGCGAACATTTCGCTGTTTATTTTCAAGTACAATGGCAGATCATTGATGTAAATGAAAACAACAGAGGACCTAATACTGACCCTTGTGGGACTCCAAATTTGTTGGGAAGAAAATTAGATTTGTATGTATTTACGGACACAATTTGTTGTCGGTTGGACAGAAAAGATGAAATCAGTTTCAGTGTTTTGTATGATAGCTTATACAAAGTTAGTTTTCTGATTTAAAAGTTCATGATTTATAACGTCGAAGGCTTTTGCGAAATCTACGAAGAGAATTCCTGAAAATTGTTTGTAGTTCATGTTTAATAGCCATCTATCTATTAGTCTGTCAGACAGACAGACAGACAGACAGACAGACAGACAGACAGACAGAAGACAAACACCCACAAAAACCCCAAACACCAAAAAACAACAAAAAAAAAATACAGACAGACAAACAGACACAAAGACAGAGAATGGGATAGAAGAGATATATGTGATCGGGCAACCATCTTACACGCAACACTGGTCGATGTAAAAAAATGTGTCTATCCATTTAAGTTTTGCAAGGTTTCAGATGGTCGATGTAAAAAAATTTTGTCTATCAAATTTTTAAAAGGGTTTGCAAGGTTTCAGATGGTCGATGTAAACAAAATGTGTCTATCCATTTAAGTTTTGCAAGGTTTCAGATGGTCGATGTAACAAAATTTTGTCTATCCAATTCTAAAGTTTTGCAAGGGTTTCAGATGGTCGATGTAAACAAAATGTGTCTATCCATTTCTAAAGTTTTGCAAGGTTTCAGATCATGAAAATCACCAAATGTCTGTTAAAAATCAAACCGTTTACTACATTATGCACATGAAACAAGTCGTTGACGAAAACAACTTATAAACTGTTTAACATTTCCAACAACCTGCTTCAGCCATACACCACCAAAACTGTATTCAAAAAGACACATACGTACTTTACTAGCCCAGTTATTTTTTTCCTCTCGAATAAGGATAATAAAGCATATTATAAGCTTTCTTTTAATAAATGCTTATATTCACTCCTAGCTATCGCATATGCAAGTTCAGTCTGTGTCTTCCAGCGAACGACGACCAATTCTCAACAGCCTCTTGGTCTTTCTTTTCTCAACAAGACATTCTTGGTCACACCAGTCTTTTGACGCTCTTTCTTTCATAACGTGCACACGTTTGTTTTCCCCACACATTCAGCGCTTTCACTTAAACATTCGTTTAAACGTATTTAGAGCACTGTTTATATCAGAACCAATTAAACTTATGGCAATATAAAGTTTTCGACTCGAATTTTCATTACTTAATGTATCACTAAACAACGAGGAGCATTCATCATTCCAAACATTTTTTTTTCTAAGGTATAATCTTGCATCTCTTCACCAATTTCTACCAAGTTTCCCAATGGGGTAGCAATTTGAAAAGGCAGCGGAAAATGGTCAGAATCTGCACGTTCCAAAACATTCAGTTCGCATCTATCATACCGAAGAGCAAAAAGTTCATTGGACAAAATAAAACAACCGTGTACACTGCAACCAGATTCAGAAACGTACGTGTAGCAACCATTTTGGTCGCCGTTACATACGCCTTTTAAAATGCACAAGTGCCTAAGCGGTGCACATGTTTAATACTAACTTCCCATAATTATTCACAGTCTTATCTTGTGAACATCGTTTAATGTTGACTGATTGACTGTCGTGTTGTGCTTCAAAAATATCACACCCAGCAAAGTTCTGCGAAACAGAAGTTCTGCTGTTCAGATCACCATTTAGAATGACGTATACATCATTTGTTAACAAAACGTCTGTTAGACATTCTTCAAGTAAACTAACTCTTAGTCAAAATGGGCATAAAACGGGGAACCTTCTGGTGGAATATACGAACAAATATACAAAATATCCTTTTCTGATTCAAACAACTTTTTATCAATCAAGAACACAAACAAATGAGGACAATTCACTTCAACTGATTCATCATATGGGATGATC
>CM031602.1:59464735-59478243 GCA_018398815.1 Conus ventricosus
TCATTCTTTAAGTAGACAAACCACACCTCCCGACCTTCTTCCCATTTTTTAATATTTAATAGCAGGTGTACTAAATACTTTATAACCAGTAAATAAATCATCACGGCCATCTTCAATGAATGTTTCTATTGGACAGATAAGTTCAAACTGATACAGAAATGAAATAAAATTGGGATCTCCAAATTTAGACGTCAAACCATTTACATTCCAAGTTAGAATGGAAACAGACTGATGTACAATAGAACACGAAATATTCGTCGTATGCTCACGCGCACAAAGCGTGGCCAGCTCGCGCGGCACGACTGACACACAGAACACCGCTCACGCGCGACGCTATCACCCGAGACCAGCGCGTCAAACGGTGTTAAGTCACTGGGGTTCCGTTTTATAATTCCCGCTGTCAGACAGATTTGATCAGGTGGCCGGCCGGTCTCCCTATCTTGATTCTCTCAAGCTGCCATCTTCATCAAGGAAAAAACTTACAGCCATCAATTATTAGATGATCCAAAATCATCGAAGCTTTTTTCCCTTTGCTGTCGCCTTTTTAAGATAGGGAGAGAGACCACGCCTGATTTGTCTTAACTCCAAACGAGAACACCCCCCCCCCCCCCAAAGACATTGCTGCCTTTCAGTTTACCTTTGGCCTTAAGAATACTTACTTCGCCTTTATAGAAAGAACAGCAAGCAATGATGGGGGAGTCAGGTTTCGAATTCAACCTCTGAACAGGGGTCATATTCAACATCACGTGTAATGTCCAGTTTGTCAGTAAGCAAATCATGCACTTTTCCTCAGCCTGTTCATTGAACTCACTTTTTTGCTTGGGAATACCATGAAAAAAATAGATTATTACGCTTTGAGCGACATTCCAAATCATCGGTCTTCCTTTCAAGTTCCCCCACCTTAGCTAAGAGGTCAGAAGTTTTCTTTGATGTTCCATATTTTCCTTTCTCAAATACCCCACCTCCTCACGCAGATCACTGAACCCACTACGTAGTGCAACAAACTGGTCCCGAAGGTCTTTAAGCTTTTGTCCAATCCATCAAACTTACAGTCCAACTTGTTCATGACGTCAGCGATCGTTGGCTGCTGAAGAGGGGCCGAAGTCGTCTGCCTGCTGTCCGGGGAAGCGCCGGTCCGGTCCGAACTGGTCCTGCGTCCTGCAGTGGCGGTCAGGGTGCCGAAGGCTGTTGGGTCCAGGGTTCTGTTCGACGTCTCCGCAACGTAAAAGCAGACTGCCCCAGAAGAGCAGCAAGAGGAGCAAGCCTAAGGTGACACCGGCAATTTTGTTTCGCAGTGTCAGAGTGGCGAATCTCATGGCAGTCTTTTTCGAGGCCCCCCTCGACATAAAGACGATAAACTGTGGCCAACAGGAGCCACATGACGCCCTAAAGACAAGAGGGGCGGAAGGCATGGCACCAAAACGACTCGCTGGCAATAGCACAAGTCACAACTCTACGTCAGTCCTCACAATTGACAAACAAAACGAGACAATGCAAACACCGACCCGTGCTCTTCACGTCGCAGTTCATTCCCAATCGAGAGAGAGAGAGAGAGAGAGAGAGAGAGAGAGATGAAGGGAGAGAGAGGGAAGCGGAAGTTTATTCAGTATAGGCCATAGCCCCTTCTGAACGGAGTTACAATACACGGACAATACACTTTTGCGTAAACAGCGAATAGTTAGGTAATTATATCAAATGACATGACAGTTGAGCATTAATCCATTCTGACTGATAATCTAAGAATACTTTAGCTGAGTAGTATAGTGCGTCTTTTAAATGCTTTATACAAATATATGCAAACATTCTTCAATATAATTTCGTTCCGATTTGCCATGAGCAATACAACTTTAAACAGGCATGGGCTTTTTAGATATTTAGGGGGAATAAAATCATTTCTTAAATCCTGGAAGACAGGGCAGCACAGCAAAAAATGTTGTTCATCCTCTTTGGCATTCTTACACAATGGACATATAATAGCATCTTCATCAGCATTAGTATCCCGATTCTTCTGTGCGGATATATCGGCTATTCCAAATCTCATTCTTGCCATATAGGTCTTCAAATGTCTATCAATGTCCAGCAAAAGATACGCTTCACATTCCTAGATGATTTTAATGTTCTATAAAAAGCATACCTGTCACTATTTTGAACGTGTTCCTCCCATTTTTGCCATCGGTTATCAATCAACCTTTAACGTAGTTCTTTTAAAAAGATATTGACATTTTCCACACCTTGATTGACTCAGACGAACCCGAACCCATTTTGATACAAAAAATCTCGAATGTCTGACGCCCAATTTTTCTTACCTTTTAATTCTAAACTAAGCAACATTTTATACGCCTTATATGGTAATCTTTTCTCATCCATACGTAGAATTTTCAACCAGTAACTAATACATCGTAAATAGAGTTGATGTACATAGGATATCGACCTGTATCCCCACATACAAAATTATTTGGCGTTTTAGGTTGCACTCCCAAGAATCTTTTTAAAGCAAACAAGTGAACTTTTTCTATTTCAGCAACAGCTTTATCCATACCCCATAACTCTGCTCCATACTGAGCAATTGGTTGGACTTGCCCATCAAAAAGTTTAAGTAACACAGCCAAAGAGTTATTATTAAGCATATACAATTTTCTCAATATACATAGTACCGCATGTTTTGCTCTGCTCGCAAGGTCCTGACAGGCAGGCGAAAAACTAAGACGGGTAGTGAAATAGATGCCAAGATATTTGTAACAATTCACAACTTCCATTGCCTCGCCATTTAAAAACCATCTCCCCCTTGCTGCCAGGTATCCACCTTTTCGAAAAACTACAATGCGGCTCTTTTCCATATTTATCTTAAGCTGAAGCCTTGCAACTGCATTATGGAGGTTATTTAACTGGGTTTGGAGTCCAACAGGAGTTTCTGATAACAAAGCAATATCATCAGCTAGTAACAAGATAAATAATTCGAAGATTTCAGGTGACAGTGTGGCTCCATGACGTCCCTTTTCAATTATTTCTGTGGCCAATTCATTTATAAATAACGAAAATAATACAGGACTACAGGCATCTCCCTGTTTCACACCCTGTGTGCACAAAATACAGTCTGTGAGTTCACTGCCCGCTCTTACTTTTGCTTTCACATTAGAATACATACTTTTTATACACCGAAACAGCTTCCCTTTAACACCATTCTTTTGAAGAACTGGCCATAGAAGTTTCCTTGAAATTAGAATCAAAGGCCTTCTCAAAATCAATAAAAGCAACGTAGAATTTACGATTTATGAAAACTGCTTCTGTACAATTGCTAATAATGTAAACATGTCATCCACTGTAGAGTATCCTTTCTTAAAACCTACCTGATATTCGTCAGTGATATTATACTGTTCTACCCATATCTGCAACCTGTAGTTTATAATAGAACTATATAACTTGCTGCCAATGTCACAAAGTGACACTCCTCTGTAGTTGCCAGGGTCATTAACATTTCCTTTTTTAAACAATGGCACTATGATTGATTCCATCCAGCCTTCAGGGTATATTCCTCTGTCAAAAAAGAGCATTGAAAAAAATTAACAAGGAACTCAACAATAGTCTCGCCACCATTTTTAAACATTTCTCCAATTAAGCCATCTGGGCCAGCAGATTTGCCGTTTTTCAACTTTATAGCTACTATAACTTCCTCTTTGGAGATTGGGTCATCCAGAAAACTAATTTCATCTGTGCTTTCCGAATAATTTACCGTTTCTGTTTCTATTGTGCTGTCCACATCTTTTTCAAGGAGGTTTTTTAAATGTCTATGCCACTCGTTAACAGAAATCGCATTATGTGTGCGAGACACCTTGAATGACACCCTATGTACATTACGCCAAAAATTCGGGTATACCATTCTTGAAGATGACAGTCAATCAACCGATTTCTAAATTCTAAGAGAAAACCTTTGACGTTGTAAACGTTCTGGTTTTCCCATACATCCCCAAAGCCATATCGGTTTAACATAGAGCAAACTGATGAAACCCAGTTGTTCTTGCCTCGATGATGCAATCATATACGTGTTGTAAGCTTTCTTAGGAAGGCGATTATCGGCATATTAACGACACGTATCCAATACTTGATACATTTAGTATAATTGTTTTATATAGAGTGGATACCGACCAGTTTCTCCATAGACTAAGGCGCTGGGTGTTTTTATGGACACATTTAAGAATCTCTTGAGTGCAAACAAATGCACTTTTTCAATAATTGAGTTGTTTGCAATCAAACCCATACTTCAGCACCATAGCTAAGCACTGGCTGGACTTGACAGTCGAAAAGTTTAAAGAACAATTTCGGGGAAAGACTTTGAAACTTCCACAGTAGTTTTATAATATTGATGACTTGACGTTTTGCCTTGGATGCTAAATCCTCAAGGCAGTGGGAAAAAGAAAAGACCGTGGAAAAGATAACACCTAGATATTTATACTGATTAACAATTTCTAGTTGCCTACCGTCGTAGAACCATCTTTCCCTTGAGGCGATATACCCCCATTTCTAAACACAATAACTTTTGATTTTTCTAAATTAACGATCAAATCGAGTTTTTTCGCTGTGCTACACAAAACATTCAGTTGCTGCTGGAGACCAATGACGGTAGATGCTACGAGTGCTACATCGTCGGCAAAAAGCATAATTAGTATCTCTATGAAGTCTGGTAATAAGGGAATACCATGTTTACCATATTGAATTATTTCTTCAGCAAGCTCATTAATGAATAGCGAAAATAAAACCGGACTGCATATTTCTCCTTGCTTCAGACCCGAGGACACATAAATGTGTCAGTTAAATCTCCCCCACTTTAACCCTAGCTTTGACATCTGTGTATATGCTTTTAAGTGCATTGTACATCTTACCCTTTACACCTTTTTTCTTTAAGATTGACCAGAGTTGGCTTCTATCTACCGAATCGAAAGCCTTTTTAAAGTCGATAAAAGCAACGTATAATTTCTTGTGGTTAGAGAGTTGCTTTTGTACCAGAGAAAGAAGGGTAAATTTGATCAGTAGTACTATAATTCTTTCTAAAGCCAGCCTGCACATCATTATTACATCACAATCTTCAATCCATTTTGTTAAACGCTTGTTTAATATGTAAGTATATAATTTTGAACTAATGTTTAAAAGAGAGATACCTCTGTAGTTATCTGGGTTGTTTATATCACCCTTTTTATGCAAAGGTTGAATCAGAGCTTCACACCACATAGAAGGGAAGATGCCAAAATCAAAGAGTTTGTTGAAAAATTTCTTAAGGAAAAAAAGAATAGTGGGGGTGCAATACTTATAAAATTCCCCAATAAGTCCGTCTGGACCTGGTGCTTTATTTGATTTTAAAGCCTTAACTGAATCAAGGATTTCCTCTTCAGTTATACAGACATCTAATTCATCAACGTTACTATCAGCAACAGGAAAACACTCAGCTTGAAGTTCCTGAGAATTAGGACCAGAAGGAATCAGCCCATCATTAAAGACTTGTTTGAAATGCTGAAACCATTCTTCGTTGGATATTGTATTTGGTACATGAGAACTACTTTTTAAAGACCTTACAGTGCTCCAAACCGCTTAGAATCTTTGGCGTTTTCGTTAAGTGTGTTTAAAACTTGTTGTCTATTAACTGCTGCTTGTCTCGAAGAAAGTCTTTATACTCGTTTCTAATTATAGAATAGTTAAGTCTCAGTTGAACAGCATCGGGGTTGTTGTTAACTTTCACCTGACTGTACGCTCTCAATGCTTGTCTCACCTGACGGCGTTTAACATAGCACTCAGAGTCAAACCATGGGCTGCGCTTGATATTACCTGTGACAGTTTCTTTACTCATTATTTGACCAGCTATAAACAGACCTTCGTTTAGTTTCTTCAGTGCACACTCAAAATTGACATCAATCAATTCAATTGCTTCATGAAAGGTTGAATTGACCTCGTCAGACTGAAGTACACTGATAAAATCACCTTCTTTTGCTGGATCCCATGCATATTTTTTAAATTTGTTTACCTTTAACCTTTCTGAAACCGTCTCCTGATTCGGACTGGGAAGCATTAGTACAAATTCAACAGGCATGTGCTTTGATTCTACCCGTGGAGTTACTTTCAATTCACGGCACAGTGGAACTAAGGATTGGGAGGAAATAAAATAATCAATAACACTAGAACCATTGTGAGCGATATAAGTGAAATCACCGCTTTTATCACCAGGCAGAAAACCATTTAGAATAACCAACTCAAAATTCTGACAGATGATAATTAAATAAAGACCAAATTCATTCGTGGAGCAATCTTTTGATACACGAGAAAAGCTGTCATCACCGGTGGTATTTTCATTTATCGAGTCACCTAAATATACGGGTAGTTCTTGTGCGTTCAGCCGACCAGTTCTTGCATTTAAATCGCCGAGGATGATCACAGGAAGATCACCCGCTTGTTCAAAGTATCCATCAGACATTGTTCAAGAAGGGAAACCCCATTATCAATCTCGGTATCTGCATATAAACACTGTTAGCAGGGGGCAAATAAATTCCAATTAAAAGAACTTCAAGATCTGGAGCTTTAAGGTGGAGAACAATAGTATGATCATATTCCACTGTAAGTTGTTTGACTAGTTTGGCATATGTCTTACTTACAAGAAACACGATCCCTCCTGACAAACGTGCAGTAACAGCATCGGTTAATCTAATTCCAGGTGAAAGAAAAACTTCGTAATCCGAAAAGAGAAAAGAAGGAATGTTGTTGAGAACGTTTCGGTCAAAACAACAAAATCGAACTGGGATATATAATTATTTACATCGGGGTCATAAACTGACGATAGACCCTCAATATTATAAGTCAGAAAGGAGAGACTGTTTTTCTGACAAGTCTTGACACGGGCACGGCCGTTATCCTAGGTGTCTTCATTGCAAGGACACGGGGGCAGAAGAGGAGCACAGTTTTGTTCTTTATTACGTCCAGGACTACCTCTTGGATGGGTTCTTAAAAATCTTTCTGTGAGCTGTGTCTGTCTGGTTCGTACTCGACTGCGAGTACAAGGACCGGAGCCTGAGAAAAAAAAAAAAAAAAAGAGAGAGAGAGAGAGAGAGAGAGAGAGAGAAGGAGAGAGAGAGAGAGAGAGAGGAGAGAGAGAGAGAGACAGAGACAGAGACTGGAGAGAGAGAGATGCTCACTCTGAGGTTGGACATTCAAAAAAGTTCCTGAACTCTTCGCATACTGAAAGCTATTGAAGTTGCACACGCACCTGTGCACGCGCTCATCACCCCCCCCCCATCACCCCCTGCCCCCATATACCTCCCATATATATATATATATATATATATATATATATATATATATATATATATATATATATATTATATATATATAGAGAGAGAGAGAGAGAGAGAGAGAGAGAGAGAGAGAGGAGAGAGAGAGACGGAGAGAGAGAGAGACGGAGAGGAGAGAGAGAGAGGAGAGAGAGAGAGAGAGAGAGAGAGAGAGAGAGAGAGAGAGAGAGAGGAAGAGAGAGAGAGAGAGAGAAGAGAGAGAGAGAGAACGAGAGAGAGAGAGAGAGAAGAGAGAGAGAGGAGAGAGGAGAGAGAGAGAGAGAGAGAGAGAGAGAGAGAGAGAGAGAGAGAGAAGAAATCCAGGTTTTCTTTTGAACGCATCGACATCGAATCTCTTTGAAGTCAGGAGGCTGTCTTGAACCTTTTTAATCCCATCTACACTGATCGCTGAAAACTAGACACGATGCCTCCATTTAAATGGCCAATACTACGCGGCAAGGAAGGGTGAAAGTAACTTCTGAAGAAGTTCCAACAAGAGGATCCAGTCACTGCATTCCTGGCACCAACAGACGTTTCCAGCCTAATGTGCATCACTAATGGACTAAGCCTGAAAAAGAGAGGCATTTTCACAGTATCACACTTCCGTCTCGGGTGGCTTAATGTTCAGTGTCAAACAGTTGGAAGAGTTTCTTGGAAATAGCTCTTCCAGTGATTAGTCTGGGATGTAAGAGATCAAAACGATTACAGAATATATTGTCGGGACATCGAGAATTTGAATGGTTCAGGTTGTTCTGCTGAGAAGCTAGTGAACTGAGAGAAGAGGAGAGAGAGAGAGAGAGAGAGGAGAGAGAGGAGAGAGAGAGAGAGAGGAGAGAGAGAGAGAGAGAGAGGGGAGGAGAGAGAGAGAGAGAGAGACAGAGCTGGGAATGTCGGAGAAAGAAAGAGAATGCACGGTGGGCGGAGAAAGAGGGAATGCGAATACGAATGTTTTACTACTTAAGTTTTCGCATGTATTAATACTTAAGTATTTTTTCTTTACTTTTGATACATTTGAGGGCGACCCAATACATTACTGAATAGCACAGAATGTGTTGGTGTTTGAGAGACGTTTCCATGTACACAAAATGTGTTGGTGTTTGAGAGAACTTTCTATTTACACATAATGTGTCGGTGTTTGAGAGAAGTTTCCATGTACACAGAATGTGTTGGTGTTTGAGAGAAGTTTCCATGTACACAGAATGTGTTGATGTTTCAGAGAAGTTTCCATGTACACAGAATGTGTTGATGTTTCAGAGAAGTTTCCATGTACATAGAATGTGTTGATGTTTCAGAGAAGTTTCCATGTACACAGAATGTGTTGATGTTTGAGAGAAGTTTCCATGTACACAGAATGTGTTGGTGTTTGAGAGAAGTTTCCATGTACACAGAATGTGTTGGTGTTTGAGAGAAGTTTCCATGTACACAGAATGTGTTGATGTTTCAGAGAAGTTTCCATGTACACAGAATGTGTTGGTGTTTGAGAGAAGTTTCCATGTACATAGAATGTGTTGGTGTTTGAGAGAAGTTTCCATGTACACAGAATGTGTTGATGTTTCAGAGAAGTTTCCATGTACACAGAATGTGTTGATGTTTCAGAGAAGTTTCCATGTACACAGAAAGTGTTGGCGTTTCAGAGAATTTTTTTTTAATCAAACTTTCGTAGGGATGGAAGGGGGGGGGGGGGGGAAGGCGTGAGGACGGGGGTTTGGGGATGTGCGGCCTCTAGATAGAAAGGAAAAGGAGCAAACATACATCTGAACTACACAACGCAACAAGATCTTTAATAATGTATGGTCTGGCCACAGTTGTTTGCCTATTGTAAAACACATTCCCTGGCACTCCCCCCCCCCCCCCCCCCATGGCACCTTCACCCCCCCCCCCCCCCCGTCCTGCAGTAATGCGCTCAGGCACGCTAGTTGAGACGATGATGCATGGTTGAATGGAAGTGTATGCTTCTTAATCCTTTTTTTTTCTTCTTCCTGCCTTTGTTTGACCTATATTCATTTTTTCTACTTTTTTTTTTTTTTGCTTATACGTTTTTTCCTGCAATCTTTCTCTTTTTCTCCTTTTCTCTTTCAACAACTCCTTCGCTTCCTAACTTAATGCCTTTTTTGTCCCCCACCCCAACCCCCCACCCCCCCACACGCACCCCTGTTCTTTTCCGTTTCTCATCCCTACCTTCTCCTTTGTATCCCTGTTCGCCGTCTGTTCCGGTCTAATCGAAAGGAAGGGGTCAGGATCTGATCTTGGCTTTTTGAATCTGATAGAGAACTGATACATGGTCATGTATGCATGCTGTTGAAAGATTTCTCAGACTCTAGTGTCGTTTGCATAACAGCCGTACTGTCACTAGGGGCAAAGTCGTTTTCAGTAAAAGTAATTTATGGGAGCAAGAGTTTACCCTGCTTGTTTATCGTATACTGTTCCCTGCCTCACTGAAGATTCCTTTTCATACCAGTCAAACCGAGGTCACCTGCATTTGTTACTGTTCGTCCTTGTGTTTATCTAACTATGTTCAAGACAAACAAGGCTATACCAGTCTTTGAATAAATGTTACTCTGTGTTGGTTCATTTCTCCAGTTGTTGTCGCTGTGTAGATATGTCAGGCACAAGGGTGTATGGGACAGACTTGGAAGAACATTGGTTTGGGGATGTCTCCTTGTTTGTTCTGTGTGTGTGTGTGTGTGTGTGTGTGTGTGTGTGTGTGTGTGTGTGTGTGTTTTAATGTTCTGCACAGCGATTCGGTGTCGTAGACATCATTCGTTTACAGTTATGGGCGTGCATGTATTTCGCCACGGGAGCAAGAGTTACAATACTTATTCATTGTTAAAAGTAATTGTGTTATTAAGCTCCAGAGTTAAGTCCATCTTCCAGTTCCAATTCAGTTTTTTTTTTATTTTAATTAATCTTCTGTTTTTCGTTATTTTTTTTCTTGCTTTCTTTCTCTTTGCCTTCCTCTCCCTCTTTTCTCTTTTTTTTTTCCCTGAACCAAAAAAAAAAAAAAAGGAATTCAGTTTTTATAACGCTTTTTGTCTTAGATTTTCCCAAAAAACCCCTCGATTTAACATTTTTTTCTTCAAATGAGATGCCCTGATTTTTTTTCTTTGTGATCGTGCATTTTCGACTACTTATTGTACTCACATGTGCACCCCCACCCCACCCCATCCTCCTTTGCTCCAGTAAGCTCATTTTTTTGTGATGCCTATTGCTTTTCCTCTTCTTCTTTTCCAATAAACAGGGGTGAATGTTGTGGTCAACGCCGTAAGATTTCAGTCGTGTTTTTGTTCTTTCTTAATCTCCCACCAGTGCTGAACTGTGATCTGTTTGAAATTCCTTCATCCTTGCTGACCCTTACTCAAAGCTTTCCAGCATACCCTGCTTAAGAGTATTTCTCAATGACGGTGATTCAACAGATAATCTGTCTGTCGAGTTCCTGAGGAACTAGGGGATGCACTCGTGTCTTTATTAACCCCCTCAACCCTTTCCTTGTGCTCAAGCTCTGGCGTCATGCTTTAGTCAAACTTAAGCATTCTTATAAACCAACATTGTGGCTCACAATATGTCTGCACGTTTGATGTCTGAGCAGGTTGTTTCCTTCTTCTCCTTTCTTTCTTTGCATTTTATTTTCTTCGATTCTTATAGTATTTTCTCCCCCCCCCACCCCCAACTCTCTTTCTCTGTCATAATCTGCACGAACACACGAGACGTATATGAATTCACTTACTTCGGAGTATACTTTGTGCATATCTTATGTTTGCTGCCTGCAATGTCTGAAGCACACATAGTTGTCGGAAATGTATATGTCTGTTTGTATTGCGCATTAAATAAATGCTACTTTGCACCTTGTTTTGTGTGCTTATTTGTATTTTGATTTGTTTGCAATCTTTCCCAATCTCCTTCCTTTCTTCCTTTTCCCTCCCATTCCCTCCTTTCCTTCTTTCTGTCTACCTGTGCACGTCTCCAATCGATCATTTGATACTTTCATGGTATTAGACTTAGAAATGGTAGCATTAATTTACAGGCAGACAATATTACGTAAACAGATCAACAAATGCTATTCAACTGTCCATTTTTTGCCAAATTTCTTGTGATTAAAATGTCGCAGACAGTCTGAATTGAATTGTTGTATTTTCCACATCACCATAGGACTCTAAGTATTAGCACACAGGTTCCGTGTTATTCAAAGAAAGCCATTCCTCTGTCTGAACTGATCCTGAAAGAAAAATGTGTGCGTTGTCTGGAATGTGTCCAGGACTCTTGGGCATTCCCGAAGTCTTCAGCATCGAGCGAGCTGTCGTCTTTCCCAGAGTGTGTGATCCGTCAGTGTTCTTATCCACCCTGACCCATGTCTCTTAAGTCCTGGTTCCCAGTCTGACATTCACCACTTCCAGCCTTTCTTAGACGAAGGTGGAACTGCAAGTGAAAGGGAAGGGGGAGAGGCGAGTGAGTTGGGGCGAAGAAGGGAAGGAAGAAGAGGACGGCATGGAGAAAGAGGTGTGTAGGAGGGGAGGGGTTAAGGGTAAGGTAACATGCACAGTTTTTCTGACCGTCCAGGTCAACATTTGTGCAGTTATGCCAGTGCATTAACTCATTCGTGCGTCTGCATGGCATGCAGAAAAGCAAACAAAAGAAAACAAACAACCCATATGCATATCAAAGATGATCTGTCATTGTCAACGGAGCGAAACCTCTCACAAAGGGCCTTAGGCGCTCTAGAGGAAAAGACTTCTGCACGTCGTGGAGAAACAGGTAATTTGCCGATTAGCAGTAGCGCCCTCACCCAGCGCATATGTTCAAACTAGGTCAAGGAGGTTAAAGTGGTCAGGTAGCTAACCGTCACGTGGTAGTTGGCATCCAAGACGTGGAGGGCTGTCCCGAGTTCGTTCCTTCCCGATACCAAAAAGGAGATAACTTAACCGCCAGGACCTCTGAGTATCAAGTGAGCGTTAAAGGCTCAGTCAGCTGAAGCTGCTTAGTAACCAGACCTTGAAGAACAGAAGTCTTGTGCTGGTTCAGTCGGCATTGCTGTAGGCACACTTTGTCAGGCTGATTAAATGCGAGTGGACGTCGTTGTCGTAGCTTCTATAGAATAAATACTGTGTGAAAGTGGCCCGACGTCGTCGGGAATTTTTCGATGTCCATTTGGTGTGAAGTGGTTGTTTGCTAAGCTTGTTTGTAAGGGTGTGTGTCAAGGCTGATGTGTGGAAAAAATGTAGGTCGAGTGGAATTCAGTGTGCATGCAAACAAGAAGGTAGAGGAGCATCATGGACACAAGGCGTGGCCCAAGGGAATAGCCTTGGTTTCCATCCCTATATAAACGGGATTGAGAACAAGAGAAAAGGGAGAAGAATACCACGATAGAGAGAACAACACCTCGGGAGAGAGAACAAAAGAATAAAGAGAAGAGAGAGAGAGAGAGAGAGAGAGAGAGAAGAGAGAGAGAGACAGAGAGGGAGAGAGAGAGAGAGAGAGAGAGAGAGGAGAGAGAGAGAGAGAGAGAGAGGGGGGGGGGGGAGAGAGAGGAAATAAACAGGACAGGTAGGGTCGAGAGAAACGTGGTCTGCGCGACAGAAGAGGCAGCAAGGTCTTTGGCGTAAAAGACAAGCTGAGAAAGAAAGACCACGTTCGAAACCCAGAAGTGTGTGAAAGAGACAAAGAAGCAGTACGTCCCCAGAGACTATCACGGAGACCCAGTTATGGAACCTGGTGCCAGATAACCAAAGGCGTCACCATCATCCAAGAAGGTTTGAAGTGACTTGTTCGAGAACTGGGGTATGGTGTGAATGTGTGTGTGGAAACCTGGCCAGGTAAGAAGCCTTTTTTGAGTTTGAAACACGGTATTAGGAAGTGTTGATCTTTTATCCTTTGATTATTCCTTTTTGTGTATTTGGATCTTTCATGTGAGCGTAGAAATTGTACTCCTTGTTCTCAGTCGTGTCAGGAGAGAAGCGAATGCATGACATCCCATTCCCAGAGAGAGGTGAATGGTTGGTGATGGCACGAGTGCGCATATGTGTGTATGAATGCAGAGATAACCTTGGTGTGTTAAGCCTGACTAATACATCACCTTAGTTCACTGAAGCAATACCATCACGAATTCCCCCATCCTGGAAAGTTATACATGCTGACACTGAATGGTTATGAAATAAACAACAACAACAACATGAACAACAAAGAAAAGATCGGCCACCAGGACACCAG
>CM031602.1:59483343-59488343 GCA_018398815.1 Conus ventricosus
TAACTTCTTCTTCCTCCCTTCCTCTATTCCTCTCCACTCCTCCTTCACTGTCTTCTTTTTCGCTCTGCCCCCTCCCCCCCCCCCCGTCCTCTCTCCCCTCCCTTTCCTCCTCTGTTCATCTTTCCCACCCCCCCTCCCCTTTTCTCCTTCGCATCCTTGTTTGACGTCTCTTATTTATAAGGAAATGAGGGGATGTCTCCTTGTTTTTCGGTGTGCCTTGTGTTGTCATTTCTGATGAGCCCTCATTGGAGTCAAGGGAGTATATTCATCTACATATTTCAACATTCGAGCAAGAGTTACCCTACTTGTTTGTTATTTACAGTGTACTGCTCCATGCCTCATTTATTATTTCCTTTCGTCTCTATTTGTATAGAAAGAATGGCTCGGAATCTGATCTCTGCTTTGTTTTTAACACTTCTATTTGCTTTTATTGTTGTTCAACATTGATACAGAAACAACAACACCAACAAAAGAAACCCCCTTGGCTTAAGGCTGTGTCAGGCCAATTGACATAGGCTAGAACACCAAGGCTACATCAAAATGTTGTTATGCTGCGTCAGACCAATTGACACAGGCTAGAACACCAAGGCTACATCAAAATGTTGTTATGCTGCGTCAGACCAATTGACACAGGCTAGAACACCAAGGCTACATCAAAATGTTGCTATGCTGCGTCAGGTCAATTGACATAGGCTAGAACACCAAGGCTACATCAAAATGTTGTTATGCTGCGTCAGACCAATCGACACAGGCTAGAACACCAAGGCTACATCAAAATGTTGTTATGCTGCGTTAGACCAATTGACACAGGCTAGAACACCAAGGCTACATCAAAATGTTGTTATGCTGCGTCAGACCAATCGACACAGGCTAGAACACCAAGGCTACATCACAAATGTTGTTATGCTGCGTCAGACCAATTGACACAGGCTAGAACACCAAGGCTACATCAAAATGTTGTTATGCGCGTCAGACCAATCGACACAGGCTAGAACACCAAGGCTACATCAAAATGTTGTTATGCTGCGTCAGACCAATCGACACAGGCTAGAACACCAAGGCTACATCAAATGTTGTTATGCTGCGTCAGACCAATCGACACAGGCTAGAACACCAAGGCTACATCAAAATGTTGCTATGCTGCGTCAGACCAATCGACACAGGCTAGAACACCAAGGCTACATCAAAATGTTGTTATGCTGCGTCAGACCAATTGACACAGGCTAGAACACAAGGCTACATCAAAATGTTGTTATGCTGCGTCAGACCAATTGACACAGGCTAGAACACCAAACATGCAAGGTTCTGGCATTTCATGCCAAGTTTTACCAGAACTGCGAAGACCAGAGAAACCCACAATGCACAATGAGGCTTTAAACAAAGAAACAAACTAACAAAAAGAAAACACTTGAGAGAGAGAGAGAGAGAGAGAGAGAGAGAGGAGAGAGAGAGAGAGAGAGAGAGAGAGACGGAGAGAGAAGAGAGAGAGAGAGGAGAGAGAGAGAGAGAGAGAGAGAGAGAGGAGAGAGAGAGAGAGAGAGAGAGACAGAGAGAGAGAGAGAGAGAGAGACACTGACACTGACACTTTTTTATTGTCCAATAGCTGTACAGCCCTTTCAGACAAGGGGGGACATCATATATAAATAAATGTTTTATCATAAATGATCTCAAATCTTTATCAAAAGACCATACACACACACGCATGAAAGAAAATGTGCACGCACATGCAGGTGCATACACACGCGCGCGCTCGCGCACGCACACTCACACACACGCGCGCACGCAGAAATAAAGAGAGGGGAAGAGAGAGAGAGAGAGAGAGAGAGAGAGAGAGAGAGAGAGAGAGAGAGAGGGAAGAGTGCGAGAGAAAGAGAAAGAGAGAGAGAGAGAGAGAGAGAGAGAGAGAGAGAGAGAGGAGAGAGGAGAGAGAGAGGGACAGAGACAGAAACAGAGAGATGCATGCGCGAACGCGGTATACAGATGGTGGATCATCTTGTAATTTGTTGGCTTTGTTCAATTAACACTTTCCTAATCTTCATTGCTTCTGCTAAAAATCTAGCCAGGGATTTCGTTACATTTTCATTGTTATTTGAAAGAATATATGTCACCGATCTCTGATCAGGATTTCCTGTAAAGGAATTTAGAATATCACAGCTTTTACGTTTTTCATTATAAGCAAGCAATTGAACAGTAAATGAATTTCATCCTCTGTTCCATTTCCACACGACGAGCAAACGTTGCTTTTATCTTCTTCAGTTTGAAACCAATGTTTGACATTTTTTAGGCCGCTAACTCTTAGTCTGAATCTGATAAGACTAACCCTATGCCATTTATCCAATACAAATGATAAATATTTTTCTGCTTGAAAATATTTTTGAAAGAATAAAACCACCTATATTTATCATTAGCTTCCAATTCTGAATGCCAATGCTGTTTATAGCAGGAGATAAGTCTATCTTTCAATTCACTAATAAAACCATACTCACAACCTGCACCTTGGCTTAGCCAACAATACCAAATCCTATTCTTGCATAAAATTCTCTTAACATTTGACGCCCAATTTAGTGACCAGATTCATGTTGTGATAACAAGCATTTCATATGACTGTCTGCAAATTCTCGACACTGGTAGGTTAATAAGTTTAAGCCAATATTTAATACATTTTACAGACATTCGAATACAGAGGGGATATCTTCCGGTTTCGCCATAAACTAAAGTATTAGAAGTGTGGAGGGAAGACCTAAAAGTCTTTTATTGCAAAGGTATGCACTTTTTCAACTTTTTTCCTATCTTCTTCCAGTTCCCACACTCAGCTGCGTAGGTTAATATGGACTCTATTTGTGTGTCAAATAGTTTCCAAACAGATCTACATCCCCAGTGTTCATTTTCTCATGGATCTCAATATGTCCATTATCCCTTTCTTCCCTCTTCTACAGACGTCTAATAAACTGCTACCATTACTTAATTTTGTGGGTAATAACCATTCCCAAATATTTGTAAGAATTTGTAACCATCACTTCTTTACCTCCATAAAACCATCTCTCCCTGCAGCCAAATGACCTCCCTTTCTAAACACCATTACGTTTGTCTTTTTAAGATTAATACTCAGATGTAATCTATCTGTTTCTCTTTTTAAGCTGTCAAGCTGGGTTCTGAAGACCTGTTATTGTATTCGACAACAGTATGACATCGTTTGCAAACAAGAGAAGAAAGATTTCGGCTGCCCCCAGGAATCAATTGTATTCCATTGCTTTCCAGTCACAGACAATTCTACAGCTAATTCATAATGAAAAAGGAAAAACAATATGGGGCTCAGTAGGCAACCTTGTCTCACTCCCCTAGGACAACTGAAATAATCAGAATAACAACATTTGTCACGAATACAAGCCAACACAGGATCATAAATACTTCTTAAGGCCCTATAAATTTTGCCATTCACCACCATTCCTCCTCAAAACTGCCCATAGTGAATTACTGTTCACAGAGTCAAACGCTTTTTTAAATCAATAAATGTAACATACAGTTTAGAATTCTTTTGTAAAGACTTTTGTATGATAGCATAGAGGGTGAAAATATGGTCAATTGTACTATACCCTGCTCGGAAACCTGCCTGGTGTTCAAGAATTTTTTCTTCTTCTTTTGCCCACATGGATAGCCTTTTCGTTAAAATGTGTGTATAAACTTTACTTACAACACTTGTTAAGGCTATGCCACGATAATTATCTGGCTGGTTAACGTCTCCTTTCTTATATATTGGTACGATAATGGATCGTGACCATTGTTTAGGGAAAATTCCATGATCAAACAATTTGTTGAAAAAGACAACCAGAAAATCGACACATTTGCATGTTTCAACATTTCACCTATGATTTTGTCAGGGCCTGAGCTTTTCCCAGACTTGAGATGACCAATACTGGCAAGGACCTTTGTCTGGAAATCGCTTCATTAAATGATGCATCAGAAACACCTAATGTTTGTTCATCACTATTGACTTCGCATTTCTCATGATGTGGCATTATATCTAATTCATTAAAGAGTGAGAAGAAATGTTCGTACCACTGATCTATAGGTATGGAATTGTAGATCACTGATTTTGTGTTCACGGACCTGACTGTCTGCCAGAATAGTTTAGAATCATGTACTGACTGCTTTAATTTAATCAACCTTGCTTGATCATACTCTGTTTTCTTTTGGTCTAACAAATACTATATTCCTTTCTTTCCTTAACGTACGCCTGAGAGAGAGAGGAGAGAGAGAGAGAGAGAGAGGAGGAGAGAGAGAGAGAGAAGAGAGAGAGAGAGAGAGAGAGAGAGAGAGAGAGAGAGGAGAGAGAGAGAGAGAGAAATGGTTCCCAACTGAAAAAAAAACAGAACAATAGAAGGTTTATCTCAAGCAGTGCAAGGGGTCTACATGTTACTGTGCCAGAAAGGCGATTGATCGCCGACAGTTGTAAGAATACTGCCGTATTCCGATAAGTTTGTCGTGTTCGTCGTTTTCTTATTCATCTTTGTTCTGGGCCTTTCTCTTCTTTTGCTTCAGCATCACATATTTTGTGTGTGTGTGTGTGTGTGGTGTGTGTTGTGTGTGTGTGTGTGTGTGTGTGTGTGTGTGTGGTGTGTGTATGTGTGGTGTTGTGTGTGTGTGTGTGTGTGTGTGTGTGTGTGTGTGTGTTCTGTGTGTGTGTGTGGTGTGTGTTTATCTCCGTGTACTTTATATCCTCTCTTCAATCATTTTGTTCTCGTCATCTTCCTTATCACTTTATTTTTGTTTTAGTCTTCTCTCCCTGCAGAAAAAAAATAGTCCATAATATGGAATGCCTTTTACGTATATATTTTTTTTCATCAAAAGATAACCCTAATTTCTGGTGATCATCGAATTTCCACTTGTTGTTTTACTTCATTCCCAGCCCTTTATTCGTTTGAATGCCTTCATTTATCTAAGGTTACTAGATTTTTATTTTATTTTATATTTTTTACGAAATAATTATGGAAAATGCTGTG
>CM031602.1:59493758-59496258 GCA_018398815.1 Conus ventricosus
ACACACACACACACACACACACACACACACACACACACTACACCAGGCAGGATGAGAAAAAAAGTCGTAAAGCTTATTGTTTGAGAATCAATACAAATATTTTGACTTGACGTTTAGTATGTCATTTTTCTCTATTGCTAGGGGACAGGGGGGTGGGGGGGATTAAGTGTGTGGAAAGGGGGAGGGATAAGTAGGAGAAAAGAAACAGACAGAGATACGTACAGACAGAAGCACAGATACATCGAAAAGGTGAAAGACAGAAGGAGAGACAGGAAGAGACTGGTAAAGAAAGAGAAAGGAGGGGAGGGGGGATCCGGGAGGGCGGGGGAACGCAGAGACGGCGAGATCATGAAAGAAATCGGACACCCTCTCCAATCGTGTGGCGCGCGGTTTTTCCTTTTGATGGACGCCACGACAGTGATGTGGAAAGAAGGAAGACAAGGAATACAAATTGAAGAACAGCGCGATGCGTACAGGTGACTGTTTGGACGGAGATAGAATGGGCTTGAGTGTGTACGTGTGTGGGTCAAAGACAAATAAGCAAACATAGCGAGAGAGAGAGAAAGAGAGAGGGGGGGGGGGGGGGGGGGGGGCGGAGAGACAGACAGAAAGACATACAAACACAGAGACGAGAGCGGCAGACAGACAGGCAGGCCGACAGACTGACAGAAAGACACAGAAACTAAAGACTGAGTGAGGCAGAGAAAATCAGAGACAAAGACAGAAAGAAGAAGGAGACACACAAAGAGAAAGAAATGAATGTGGGTGACAATGACTGGAGAGAGAGACAGAGACAGAGAGAAGGGGTGGGGGTGGGGGGGGGGGGCAAGAGACAGACAGACAGAGAAACAGAGAAAGGCACAGACAGACAGACGGATGGACAGAGAGACAATCAGACAGAGAACAGAAAGAGACACAGACAGACAGAGAAACAGAGAGAGAGACAGAGAGAGAGAGAGGTGAAGAAGTGAGAGAAACGACCGACATCCCCATGACAAAGCCTGTCGAGTCGATTTCTCTGTTCATTTGCGTCCTTAGAATAACGCTTCAGTTAACCAACGGATCCAACGATGAAAAAAAAAAGGCAATATTTCAAACACAAAATGGGGACAGCGAGCAAACGAGCGAGTGAGAACCAGAGACAGAGAGAGAGAGAGAGAGAGAGAGAGAGAGAAGAGAAGAGGAGAGACGTGAGGGTGAGGGTGGGAGGGGGTCAAAGAGGAGGAAAAGAGCGAGAAAAGACAAGCAGCCAAAAGAAAAGTCCTGTCTGATTCAGTTGTTCATTCATGTGCTCAACATTCCGCTTCAATTAACTGGCACACTCCATGGTAAAAAACGTGTGATGCACGCCAAAGAAAGAAAGAACGAAAGAAAGAACTAACAAACAAAAAGACGAACGGTCGATAGACAGGAAAGATGGAAGACAGCGTGAAACACACGAGAGACAGACAGACAGACAGACAGACAGACAGTTACACAGCCATACAGAGAGAGAGAGATAGTGAGCAAGAGACAGACAGCCCAACACACACACACACACACACCACACACACACACACACACACACACACACACACACACAACACACACACACACACACACACACACAGTGAATGAGAGAGACAGACATACAGAGAGACCGATCGACAGACAGACACAGACCAACAGGGGGGGGAGGGGGGGAACAACGAGACAGACAGACAGACAAACGGACGGACAGACAGACACATATAGAAACATAAAGCCAGGCTTGCAGAGTGACAAAACAAGATAAAATCAACTGGGTTTTTTCTCAGCTTGTAACCCAGTCACCCAGATGCATTTGTATTGTGTTTAAAACAGAAGTCACACAGTCCTAATGTGACGAAAATAAAATATACTATGTTTACAAGGTGTACAGTAAGAGTG
The DNA here is from genome assembly GCA_018398815.1 of Conus ventricosus. NCBI lineage: Eukaryota > Metazoa > Mollusca > Gastropoda > Neogastropoda > Conidae > Conus > Conus ventricosus. Next base: position 59,495,667 of record CM031602.1, read on the forward strand.
ACTTAAATGTTGCTATTCTTGAGGCATAGAGGATTCTAGTTATGTTACTGTGCCACTAACTGAATGAAATAAGCAAACGCCAGTACCAAAACGACGCGTTTTCGCCCACTTAAGGTCGTTTACAGGCAAGGCAAAAAAGCAGGACAAAGCAACACACACAAGCGCGCACGCGCGCACACACACACACACACACACACACACACACACACACACACCCACACACACACACACACACACACACACACATATTCTCTCTCTCTCTCTCTCTCTCTCTCTCTTCTCTCTCTCTCTCTCTGTCTCACTCACTCACACACAATGCACACACACACACACACACACACACACCACACACACACACACACACACACACACACACAGAGGCACGCACGCGTGCGCGCGCGCGCGCACACACACACACACACACACACACACACACACACACACACACACACACACACAAACACACACACACACACACACACACGCAACGTATTGGTTTGTGCAGTCTTCCAAGCTGTTGAGCAGGAAATGTGATGCGAGTGATCTTCCCCTGGTAGTTTGGACAGAAGGAGGGACGCATAGTGGACGGTTT
>CM031602.1:59501258-59513758 GCA_018398815.1 Conus ventricosus
GTGTGTGTGTGTGTGTGTGTGTGTGTGTGTGTGTGTGTGTGTGTGTGTGTGTGTTTGCGAGTGCGTGCATGCACGCATGCATGCGCGCCCCCGTGTGAGTGTGAGCGTATATATTTTATATATGTGTGTGTGTGTGTGTGTGTGTGTGGGGGTGTGTGTGTGTGTGTGTGTGTGTGTGTGTGTGTGTGCGTGCGTGCGTGCGTGCGCGCGCACGCGCGCACGGACACAAATGCATGAAAGTTTGCCTATAACGACCAAACAATAATTTTAAACTGATAAATCAATTACAATAAATGAATGATAACAGAACTCGATATAGCCTTTGCAATATCAATCATTTTGGGGCTGTAAAGAATTTCTTGTAAAGCCCCTAAGGAACCAATGTCTACCCTTTGGATATTATATAAAGATGTTAGAATTGGAAAATTAAAAAAGAATATGTTGAATAGATAATGGGAGACCACAAGCGCAATATGCATCCTTAGAAAATTTGGTTTTCCACGAGTTAAACGCATCTTATAAATTATACTGGACAATGATCTTTGACATAATAACACTTTCGTTTTTGCAGGAAGTTTTTCATTGTTCATACAATTTTCTAGTAGAGAAATGATTTCATGTTTATCCAGTTTTAATCTACTTTCTGGATTTTTTCTAAGAGCACCCTCTTTTGCTAATTTATCAGCTATTTCATTTCCATAGATACCACAATGAGATGGATCCAGCAAAACTCTACAAAAGTTTCCTTTCGCCATAACGGAATGTATCATAAATTTTATATCAAAAATTAAGTCTTTCCTTACATTTGCATCCCAATTTCGTAAGCTATAAAGAACAGATTTTGAGTCAACACAGATTAGAATGCTGTAAATTGCCACATCAAGATCAGATATCCAAGATAAGGCCATAAGGATTGCATATAGTTCAGCAGTGAAAACTGAAAAGTTCTTTCCTAAACAAAAGTTTTTCTTTGCTTTTAAATCGGGAATTACAAATCCAGCTCCTGTATAAGATTCTAAAACTGAACCATCCGTGTAGATTTTAAGATGATGTGGATATGTGTTTTCAAGATGTTCTTTTGCTTCTACTGAATAAAAATTAATATTGTCTTCTTTTTTTAGAGTAGTATAATCTATATCAAAATTTGGAGAGATATGCTCCCATTGAGGAACTGTGGGCATAGTTGGAGGTTTGGAAATGGATGCAATATCGATGTCACATTTTTTAAATAAATCATCAGTATAATTTCGAATGGGCTGCAGGTAAGAAATATTCTGTGCCCTTTTAGGAAAATCCGATTTGGAATCAAGAAAGATTCATTTGTTACAGAATTTGATATAGAAAGACTTCTGGTTACATATTTGGCTGTTGCTAGTTTGCGTTGATCATCAAGTGACAAGAGATTAGCTTCTTTATACGTTTTAAAAGTATTAGAATGTACTGGAACACCAAGGGCTATTTTAATAGCTTTACTGTCTAAACTTTGTAACCGCTTAAGTAATGTTTGAGAAGCTGAAAAATATACTTCCTGTCCGTAAGTCAATTTTGAACGAACCAGACTAATAGAAAGATGTACAAGAGTTTGGGAATCTTGACCCCACGATTGTGCACTGATTATTTTTAGTAAGATAGCCTTTGTCTGGCATTGTTTATAAGATATTCAATATGGAATCTCCAGTTTAATTTAGGAGTGAAATGAAACACCTAAAAATTTAACATTATTGGAATATTGAAGAGTTTTATTTTCTAGCACAAGTTGAGGCAAAACTTTTGGATTTTTACCATTGTTGAATAACATTAATTGTGTCTTTTCTCCTGATAGTTCTAGTCCATTTTCGTTCATATATTTATTCAGTTTGTCAATTTCAATTTGATATAGTTTTTGTATATATAATATGGTTCTCTTATTGTCTGTTTTTGATGTTTGTATTCATCCACATTGCAATAAACATCGGCATATTGCACTACATGCATACTTTTAGACAGTATTTTAGGAAGATCGTGAATGAGAATTGTAAATAGAATAGGTGCATAATGGAGCCTTGAGGGATGCCAATGTCAATATCTTTAAACGAAGAGTAACATTTACCAACCCTAGTACAAACTGATCTCTCAGATAAGAAAGATTTTATGAACTGATACATTGCGCCATTAATCCCAATATTTTTCAACTTATAAAGTAAACGAGAATGCCAGACACTATCGTATGCTTTTCTAATGTCAAAGAAAGTAGCAAGAGTACTTTTTCTACGAGCAAATTGTTTTTTAACATGACTTGCAAGTTTTACAAGGTGATCGATTGTACTTCTACCTTTTCTGAAACCTGCTTGATTGTTTGGGAATTATGTCATTCTTTTCACAATAATGTAAAATGCGTTTTTCAACTATTTTTTTTAGTATTTTTCCCAAATTGAGATGTTAATGCTATTGGTCGATAACTATCAATTGCAGACCTAGGTTTTACCTTGTTTTGGAACTGGTATTACCACTATCCTCTTCCAGAAAGTAGGAAGAGTTCCATTTAACCAACATTTTTGGTAAAACGAGTGAAGTAATTGCTTCCAGCACAAAGGTAAGTGGCATAACAATTGATACGAAATTCCATCTAATCCAACAGCTGTCTTATTCGAGGAGAATGAAATTAGTGCTTCTTTAAATTCTTCAAATGTTATAGATGCATTTAAGTAATGGTTTGGATCCGGTGTGGGATCACAATAAGGATCCTTTTTCTCCTGTAGTTCTCTGTAACTTTTGTATCTGTAAGTAGTCTAGTTGATGAGTTATTTTTGAAAAAGCTTGTACAAATGCTTCAGCTTTCTGTGATGATGTTGGAATATTATTTTGGGAGGAGTATCGGAGGTGAGCGTAGAATACAGATGTATAGATATAGACGTGTGTGTGTGTGTGTGTGTGGTGTGTGTGTGTGTGTTGTGTGTGTGTGTGTGTGTGTGTGTGTTGTGTGTGTGTGCGTGCGTGTATGTTTATGTGTGTATGTGGGGGGGGGGGGGGGGAGGGGGGGCGGGGGCATGTGCCCATCTGCCTGTCTGTCTGTCTATCTGTCAATCTTTCTGTGTGCTTGTGAGAGTGTGAGTGTGTGTGTTTGTGTGTGTGCATGCATGCATGTGTGTGTGTTCGTGTGTGGTAGTGTGTGTGTGTGTGTGTGTGTGTGATGGTGTGTGTGGGGTGTGTGTGTGTGTGTGTGTGTGTGTGTGTGGTGATAGGGGACATCAAAATACAAAAACGAAGAAAATAAGAAGACGGACACAATATAATGGTATTAACTTTACTATAAAAAAAAGAAAAATAAAAAAAAATCATTGCTTAGGTCGGTCACAGATGACGAAATTCATTTTGACTTCAACCCTCTCACAGCGTGATAATGGCGCTCCTTGACTTCAACCCTCTCACAGCGTGATAAGGTGCTCCTTGACTTCAACCCTCTCACAGTGTGATAATGGTGCTCCTTGACTTCAACCCTCTCACAGTGTGATAATGGTGCTCCTTGACTTCAACCCTCTCACAGCGTGATAATGGCGCTCCTTGCTGCCGCACGGCATTGCTCTAATTTTCCACTCCCCTAATTCCCAGAATGTAATCTTTTTTTTCTCTCTCTCTGGAACCATGCTTCCCGAGAGGCAAAACACACTTCCTTTCTGTTCAAACTGAGCTCTTCAGCGAGGGTAAAGACAGACAGCGCCCTCTGTTGCGCAAGGTGCGTGAAAGTGTGAGGGGGGAGTGGAGGGAGGGGGTAACTCTGCAGCATGATCCGACACCCCCCCCCCCCCCCCCCCCCCCCACTCCGCATGGGAATGGAGTTACGTACCCTGCTGTAGAGACAAGCACCCGAAATGTACCAGTGACAGTTCCCTGGGTCTGGACAACGATGGCGTGGGGCGAGAGTAGCCTTTAATCACCTCGCGGTTTAGGAGAGGAGGGATGTGGGGCGCGTGGAGTGGGGATTAATGTCCGTTCAAAGGACGGTGCGGGTAGGGGAAGGGGGGTACAGAATTGTGGAGGAGGAGGACGAGGATGGAGGGAGTGATTCCTTCCTCATACATTAGGTCGGGCAGACGTTCGATATTTTTATGTGAGAGTGACAGTACTATCTTTGTGATCACCACCACTTTTGGATGGAGATTGGAGACCGCTTTGGAGTGTAATGGGAGGTTGAAAGAAGAGAGAGAGATGGGGGAGAGAGAGAGAGAGACAGAGTGAGAGACAAAGATAGTCAGAGACAGGGGTACAGACAGACAGACAGGCAGTGACAGAGACGAAGAGAGAGAGAGAGAGAAACAGAGAAAGAGGAAGTAACAGAGAGGTAGCAAGAGACAGAGAGACAGAGGCCGAGATAGAGGCAGAGGCAGACACAGACAGACAGGTAGACAGACAGACAGACAAGCACAGACAGACAAGCACAGACAGACATACAGACAGAGAAAGAGGCAGTAACAGAGAGGGTTTGAGAGACAGACGGAGGCAGAGCTAGAGGAGGAGGCAGACAGATAGAGACAGACAGACAGACAGACAGAGGCAGAGATAGAGCAGAGGCAGACGCAGACAGACAGACAAGTACAGTGAGAGATAGACAGACAGAGAAGGAGGCAGTAACAGAGAGGGAGCGAGACAGACAAGCGCAGTGAGAGAGAGAGGAGAAAGAGAGAGAGAGAGAGAGAGAGAGAGAGAGAGGAGAGAGAGAGAGGAGAGAGAGAGAGAGAGAGAGAATGGAATGGAAGACGAGGGAGCAGAAGAGAAAATTGGATTCAAGATGTGAGCCTCTCGTGTATCTCCTTATCATCTTTTTCTTCTCTTGCCCTCTGTCGTTTTCTTTTTTTCTTCAATTTCTTCTCCCTCTCCCGTTTCTCCTTTTCATTCTTTTCGGCCTCCCTTCCTATCTACTTGTCTTCTTCTTCCTCTTCTTCTTCTTCTTCTTCTTCTTCTTCTTCTTCTTCTTCTTCTTCTTCTTTCTTCTTCTTCCTTTTCTTTTTCTTCTTCTTCTTCTTCTTCTTCCTTTTCTTTTTCTTCTTCTTCTTCTTCTTCTTCTTCTTCTTCTTCTTCTTCTTCTTCTTCCCCTTCTTCTTCTTCTTCTTCTTCTTCTTCTTCTTCTTCTTCTTCTTCTTCTTCTTCTTCTTCCCCTTCTTCTTCTTCTTCTTCTTCCCCTTCTTCTTCTTCTTCGTCTTCTTCTTCTTCTTCTTCTTCTTCTTCTTCTTCTTCTTCTTCTTCTTTTCTTTTTATGGCAACGACGTTGATATTATTTATATTATATCCAGATTCGTAATTCTGCCGAAAGCTCTCATACATTGAAGATTGGGTAGTTACCTTTATTTGATCTCTTTACACACACACACACACACACACACACACACACACACCACACACACACACACACACACACACACACACATACACACACACACACGCCCCTCCCCCCTCACACACACACACACACGCACGCACGCACGCACGCACGCACGCACACACACACACACACACACACACACACACACACCACACACACACACACACACACAACGTATTTGTGTGTGCAGTCTTCCCAACTGTTGAGCATGCAATGTAATGTGAGTTATCTTCCCCTGGTAGTTCGGAGAGAAGTGGTGAAGCATTACTGCATTTCAATAGCTCACGAATAAATAAACAAAATCAATGAATACATTTAAAAAAATTGGTAGGGTGAAGCCAAGAGAGGGGGGGGTGGAGTGGAGGGAGGGGTGATGATTACAGTATTGAATCAGGAAGAGTTCAATTTTGGTCATGTCATCCAAATTACTAGATATTCCACACCTACTTTAAAAGAAATTAAAAGTCAGTTCAGTATAAGTGCACACCAAACAAAAGTACATGAAAAGACCCATATCTGCAACTCTCACTGCAGAATGGCCATTGGCACTCGTTCTGAACAGCGTGTGCCATGGTACTACCTCAGTATTCCATTCCTACAGAAAATCTGACAAGTTAGAAAGCGTAAGAAGTGCAAAAACGACACTGTAGAAGACTTTCTTTTCTCTTTCGTTAGATGCTGTAGCGGCAGGAAAGGAAGCTTAAATTTAAGACGATGAGAAGAGGATGTCTAAGTAAAAAACAACAGCAACAGCAACAAACAAACAATTAAAGACAGTACCGTACATAGTTTGCACAAAGAAGGAATACACTTTACACTCGCAGAATATGCAAGACAGACAGACAGACATATAAACAGTTAAATAGACCGATACACAGATAAAACTAAAGACAGGACAAGTGGATGAAATGGTGGTGGGTGTGTGGTTTAATGTGGGTAGAGGAAACTAAATGATGGAGAGGGGAGGCAGAAATGGAATGGAGAGCGTAGTGTGTGTGTGTGTGTGTGTGTGTGTGTGTGTGTGTGTGTGTGTGTGTGTGTGTGTGTGTGTGTGTGTGTGTGTGTGTGTGTGCCGTGTGTCTGTCTGTCTGCGTCTGTCTGTGTGTGTCTGTGTGTGTGAATGTGGTGGGAGTAGATATTAAAATACAAAACCACGAAAGTAAGAAGATAGGTACAACACAATAAACTTAACTTTACTAAACGTCGTTGATATAGGTCGGTTTCAGATGACGAAATTCATTTTGACTTCAACCCTCCAAACCTGTCATAATGGTGCTTCTTGCTGCCACACGGCATTGCTCTAATATTCACTCCCCTAATTCCCAGAATGTAATCGTTTGTTTTATCTCTGGAACCATGCTTCCAGAGAAACAAAAAACACACTTCCTTTCTGTTCAAACTGAGCTCCTCAGCGATGGAAAAAGACAGACAGCGCCCTCTGTTGCGCAAGGTGCGTGAAAGTGGTGGGGGGAGGGGGGGAACTCTGCAGCATGATCCGACACCCCACCCCCCATCCCCTGCATTGGAATGGAGTTACATACCCTCCTGTAATGACCAGCATCCGAAGTGTACCAGTGACAGTTCCCTGGGTCTGGACAACGATGGCGTGGGGCGAGAGTAACCTTTTGATCACCTCGCGGTATAGGAGAGGAGGGATGTGGGGCGCGTGGAGTGGGGATCAGTGTCCGTTCAAGGGAAGGGGTGACAGGATTGAGGAGGAGGAGGACGAGGATGGGATGGGGGGATTCTTTCCTCATACATTAGGGCGGGCAGACGTTCGATTTTTTTTTTATGTGAGAGTGACAGTACTCTCTTTGTGATCACCACCACTTTTGGATGGAGTTTGGAGACAGCTTTGGAGTGTAATGGGAGGTTGAAAGAAGAGAGAGAGGGGGAGAGAGAGAGAGGGGGAGCCAGTGAGAGACAGAGTGAGAGACAAAAACAGAGACAGACAGACAGAGAGGCAGTGACAGAGACGAAAAAAAGAGAGACAGAGAGAGAAAGAGAGACATGCAGACAGACAAAGAGGAAGTAACAGAGAGGGAGCGAGAGACAGACAGACAGAGGCTCAGATAGAGGCAGAGGCAGACACAGACGGACAGACAGGTAGACAGACAGACAGACAAGCACAGAGAGAGACAGACAAGCACAGAGAGAGAGAGACAGACAGACAGAGAAAGAGGCAGTAACAGAGAGGGAGCGAGACAGACAAGCGCAGAGAGAGAGAGAGAGAGAGAGAGAGAGAGAGAGAGAGAGAGAAAGAGAGAGAGAGAGAGACAGAGAGAGAGGCAGACAGAGAGACACAGAGAGAGAGAATGGAATGGAAGACGAGGGAGCAGAAGAGAAAATTGGATTCAAGATGTGAGCCTCTCGTGTATCTCCTTATCATCTTTTTCTTCTCTTGCCCTCTGTCGTTTTCTTTTTTTCTTCAATTTCTTCTCCCTCTCCCGTTTCTCCTTTTCATTTTTTTCGGCCTCCCTTCCTATCTACTTGTTCTTTCTTCTTCTTCTTCTTCTTCTTCTTCTTCTTCTTCTTCTTCTAGTCATTTCTTTTTATGGCAACGACGTTGATATTATTTATATTATATCCAGATTCGTAATTTTGCCGAAAACTCTCATACATTGAAGACTGGGTGGTAACCTTTATTTGATCTCTTTACACACAACACAGACACACACACGCACACGCACGCGCGCGCACACACACACACACACACACACACACACACACACACACCACACACACACACACACACACACACACACCACACACACAAAAGCACGGACGCACACGCGCACACACACACACACACACACACACACACACACACACACACACACACACACATGCACACGCACACGCACACGCGCACACACACACACACACACACACACACACACACACACACACACACACACACACACACACACACACACACACATATTACCGCTCTCAAAATAGCTTCACTGGCTTCCTGTGAAATGTCAGCGCCAGTACCAGATTAGTGTCATCAACCCTTTAAAGATCACTGAATAACGTTGTCAGTGTACTTGCCTCGATTGCTTGCCTCGATCACTGAAATTTTATTTAGAATTGGCTGCCCGAATTGGGGTACTGAGTTTAAAAACTTGTTAAAAAATTTTTTTTAATAATAATAAACCAAGAAAAATACTTCAAATCTTCAGCCAAATATCTATAGATAGCTGAACGTGAGTATTCAGTTGTTATTTCAGGTGTATGTCGTAATATGTTTGTGCTTCAACCCCACACACCTGAATTTACCTGCTTTAGTGAAATATATGATAGACAGGCAATGCAACACACACTCTCTCTCTTTCTCTCTCTCTCTCTCTCTCTCTCTCTCTCTCTCTCATACGCACAACACGCGTGTGTGCATGCGCGCACACACACACGCACATACACCCACCATCTACGCATCTATTGCTCTCCTTCTCTCTCTCTCTCTCTCTCTCTCTCTCTCTCTCTCTCTCTCTCTCTCCTCATACGCACAACACGCGCGTGCGCACGCGCGCACATGCACCCACCCATCCACGCATCTCTTGCTCTCCTTCTCACTTTCAGATAAGGACATTTTCCATGGCGAGGACCAAGCAGTCCAAGCAGGTATGCTTGTTGGAAAAAAATTCATCATGCTGATAACGAGAAAAATAGCAGCATTTATACCAATGAAAACAACAACCACGACAACAACAATAATTACAATTATAATAAATCTTAAATGAATGGTAGCGAACCATCAAAGCAAACGTGGACAAACGAATTACAAGAGAAAACACGACGCGTTTCGACCTCTTAAGTCTTCTTCAGGCAAGATGCAAAACAATTAGGACAACGAAAATGAACGAGCAATCACTTATCTTCAATCACTTCAGCGCAAGATAGGCGTTGAATGAAAACGAGGCTGTCGGAAGGAGAATATTGTGTGAGTCAAGGTAGTGATGATGATTATCATATCACTGATAGGAATACTAATCATGGCAATGATGATGATCAAGCTATTGAAAAAAAAATAAATAAATAAAGACAGGACTACTACCACTTTTGGTGATAATATGGCAGTATCAGTTGTAGTATGGGAGAAAGGAGAATGGGTTAGAGGATTCCTGAACAGCATGGTTGCCGTGGCATCTGTCTTAGTGGCGATAGCGATGGTGATGTTAATGGATTTAAGATTTGTTTAGATTTAATAATTCCGCCTGCAGTCGTCTCACTTTGCAACTAAGATTTTTTAAAAGGTATTCATAATCATAGTAATAACAACAAAAGCAATAATAATATTAATAATTATGATAATAATAATAAAAATATTGAAATGATAATAATAAAGCACAATATCTTGCATGAGTAATATAGTGCGCTATGTACTGACTCATCCAAACCACCTCTGCACCACAACCCCATCCCCCCCCCCCCCCCCCCACACACACACACACACACACACACACAACACACGAATGCACACCCTCTTTCCCTCCCACCTCCCGCCCTCCCCGTCCATCCTGCCAACGCAGAACACAAGCTTGCAAATACCTAGCTCATAGAAAGGCTTGTTGAAACAATTATTCTTTTAGGTTCTTTTACAACCTGGGCCGAGTTGAGATCTTGGTAGAGAGAAACTAAAAACTGCGCTTTCCCCCACGTGTTTTGCGTGTTGCAAGTCTCCAGAGCTTTTTAATTAGAAAAACGGATACAACTGGGAAAATTCGCGGGAACTAAAGCCGCGCGCGCGCGCGCGCGCTGTGTGTGTGTGTGTGTGTGTGTGTGTGTGTGTGTGTGGTGTGTGTGTGTGTGTGTGTGTGTGTAAGTTTGAGAGAGAGAGAGAGAGAGAGAGAGGAGAGAGAGAGAGAGAGAGAAATTACAAGTTATCAGTGCCACAAAAATCAGATGAAAATGCTGAAACAGAGATGGACATTTTCTTGACATAATTATGGAAATGGGATCAGAAGAAGAAGAAGAAGAAGAAACGTGAAGGAAGAAAGAAAGATAGAGAGAAAGAGAAAGGAGTAAATAAAGAAAAAAAATCGCATATAAAAGAACAAAAAGAAAACGTGAAACGTGAGTTGATTAAGAGAGAAAAAAAAAGGTAAAAAAAAATACACCAAAGATGAAGAGGAACGAAATGCGGAAGTCAAGAAAGCAAACACACAAACAAATAAACACACATAAAATATAAAAAAATGACATGGAAATTGTTGCCCTAATCCAGTCCATCACATCTCATGCATTTTTTTCTCTCGTATTTTGGTCTAAAATGTCCTTTCTGTCAAGGGACAAAGCTTGCTACTCTCCCCCCCCCCCCCCCCCCCCCCCCAAACAATATCAATCATTTCTCTCATATCTTTTCCCATTTCCTTCCCGCGCGTTTTCCCTACATAACGCCTCCCTTATCGGGTGTTTATTGCGTTTTCAAATCGTCGCGGAGCGCTGAAGTCTTGAGTTTCTGTTCCACAACAAGGACCAACACGTAGTTTTCTTCATTCTCTACTGGGGGGGGGGGGGGGGGGGGGGGTAAAGGGGGGGGAGGGGGCTAAGAACAAATCTCTTGATCTCTTTCAAATGTGGGCACAGAGTTCAGGTGTATATACCCTCCCATGGTTTTCCATTGGGCCGTGCGCAGTGTTCTTCCAGAAGACGTCTTCCCCGGCGTTTCGGCAGCTTACTTTTGGTCTTATCCTTCGTTCTCTTCGTGTCCGTTGGGAGTTCATGACTGTCTTCTTCGAACGTTCTCTTTTCCTTCCGTCTCCTGTGTATTTTTGTATGGTGTCGTGTGAGGGTCAAAACACGCTATCTTCAAAATCTCTTGGAATGTCTCTTAAAAACTTGTACTCAAATGTGTCATAAAATTATCGTAGCTGTAAAGTGCTGAGATAGCGTCAGTGATTTTCTTTTTTAAAAAGACACTTGGGGTGTGGGAGTGGGTTTTTTTTTCCATCAGAGCCATGTGGGATTTTTTTTTTCCTCGGCGGGCTCCTACCCAAAGCTGAGTTTGCCACGGGCTTAGTTGGGAAGACCAGGATCACACAGTCGAGTTTCATCCACTTCATTGATGCGTCTCTGAGCGTATTGCTCAAATTTCCTCAGTAACTCTGCAGGTGTCTGTATCTCTCGGGCCTGGATGAGGCCGGGATACATTATGAAAGTAAGCGTAGAGTACAGCCCCGCCATGCAGTCTCAGACCGGAATGGAAATCCTTTATCATCCTCATTTGCATCGATCAGCATTTTAAAAAAAGGATTAACATTCTGTGTCCCTTCATGCCCTTCTCTCACGGTGACCTCAGATTCGATGTCCTCTCCACGTCAGTGGCCTTGGTTTGATTCCATCGGGGTCCCCGGTATCGGCAAATCCATGGAGGCTGTCGTCGGACGGACGTACTGACGCCCTCCGGAGCGACTTAGCAATTAGTGTCGTCAGTAGAGGGCTTAGTCGGTGGTGTCCTGCATATGTTGGATCAGAACAGGCGCCACTGAACACCACCGATGTGACTGGCAGCAGTGGCAGTGTCTCCTCCGGTGGGTTGCCTCTTGACGGCTTGGCATTGACTGCTTCCTGTGAAGTGGCGGGGGCGGGGCTGCGGCTGTGGACAGAGGGTCGGAATGAGGGCCATGGGCGCAGTGCCATAGAGGTGGCACAGAAGATGGGACAGCAGTACACACAGAGAGATTTCTTTTTGTTTGTTTTAAGTTGGTGTCAGGATGAAGTGAGTCTAGGTAGAACTTGAAATACAGGAGCAAAATAGAAGTACTGGGCCACCAAACGAAGTAGCAAACACATTTTTAAAAAAGACGCAACGCGTTTCGATCCATTGGTTTTCCTCAGGCAGGGCAAATAACATTGAAAACAACGGAAACAAAGGACGAATAGTCACTTATCTCATCGATGTGTTAACATGTTGGATGAGTTCTGGATAACATGAAAATGAAGGCATGAATGACATTGTTCAATGCCATTCATTTCATCGTTTAGCACGGATTATTTTATCATTCAATGCTGACCACTCGACTGCTTAGCGCTGTTTATTAGATATATTTTATTGCTGGTCTTTTGGTCAGTCTGTGCTGACTAATTGGTCAATTAACGCTGCCATTTTGTTTCTTAGTGGTAGCCACTTGGTCCCTCAATG
>CM031602.1:59518758-59528758 GCA_018398815.1 Conus ventricosus
AATTTTTTTTTATAAAAAAAGTTTCAAAGCTTTAAATGATTTTTTGATGTCATAATTTAAAGCCACTTTTTTATTTTTATTGTTGTTTCCTGTTATTTACTTGTTTACCATTCCACAAAAGTTAAAACAATCTTTTGAAGTTTTGAATTAAGGGGTCAGGTGGGTTGGGTAACAAAATTGGGTGTACGAGTTAAAAAATGAGTGACTTGGAACAAAATTTCCCAACTGGGTTTCTTTTTCCAATTTTGATTATTTAATTTCCCCGAAAATTATCGTCATAATTCTGTTTTCCATTTTTTTCAAGTTTGAGTAACAAACGCCGAGAATTTGAATTGAAGGGTTTCCCTTTGGTTTTTTTGATGGGGACAATTTTTTTTCTTGGAGTTTTTGCACCGCCATATTTCTTTTTTTTGGGTTCATGGGGAGTCTGAAATTTCCCAAACGTGGTAAGGATTCAAAAGGTGTTAAAAAGAATTTTTGTCCCCTTGTTTACTAATTGAGTGTCATCAGCAAACGGGATTTTTGTTTTTACATCATTATTTTTATCCCTTTATCTTCTTTTTTTCCTTTATCTTTATGGCAAAAATTTGCGATATAATAAATAAAGAAGGAGATATGGGGTTCCCCCTGTTGATCCTCTTTCTATTTTAAAAACCACTGACGCCGGGCCATTTACAATAACATTGTTTTTAAAAACCCTTTTATAGTGTTTTTTTCCATGACATAATTTTCATAAACCCCGAAACCCCTTTGAACGTTCAAATAAAATCCCAATCGAGTGAGTCGAAGGCTTTTCAAAGTTATACAAGCAAGCCCAAAAAAAGTTTTTCGCTTTTAAAAATTAATCAAATCAAAATTGTTAATGTTTCGCCCTAAATTATTACCCAAAAAACCTTTTTGATCTCATGATGAAATGGGAAAAACATTTCTTTTTTTTTTTTGAAAAAATAGGAAGCTTTTTGTATTTACTTTTAGGGGGATATGGGTCCCCAAATTTTTTTATATTTATTTGGGTTTTTCACTTTTGGATGAAAATTTTTGCCCCTCTTCTTGTTTTTGAAAATTTTCTTCTTTGTAGATTCATTTACAGATTACACCAGTGGGCCAGTTTTTTCCAAAAAATTTAAAGAATTCGGGCCGAAGCCGTTGTACCGGGGTTTTTTCCCATGCTTTATTTTTTAAAGTTCCCTTTGCTTCCTCTAAGTGATTTTCTTCCAAATTTTTTTCTATCATCAGATCCTGTGGAATTTTTTTTTAAAAAGTTTTTGATTTCAACTTTTCAGTTATCTTTTTTTTATAAAATTTTTAAAAAATTTTAAAATCCTTCAAAAAAATTTTTTTTTGTTCGTTTTTATTTTATCTTTTAATAGTTTGTCATTTTTTATTCTATAGTTCTCTTTCAAGTTCAAAGTATTTGTATTTTTTTCACCCTGAAAAATTTTGCTTTTTTATCTTAATAAAACCCTTCCATTTTTTTTTTCCCATTCTCTGTTCTTGGTTTTTTTTTTTCAATTATTTTTATTAATTTTTGTTTTTTTCTCAAGATTTTTAAGATTTCAAAGCGTTTTAAAATTTGTTCTCTTTTTTTGTTCTGTTTTTTTTTTATTGTGGGTAAGATGATTTTGGGGGGAAATTTTTGAAAAAAAAATTTTTTTTTTGAAAAATTTTAATTGAGTAATTTTTTTAATAAATATGATAATCTTTATCGCTATTTACAATCATATTCTTTATAACACCAGATTAATTTTAAATTTTGACATATTCTTTTCCCTTTTAAAAAGATACATTTAAAAATTCCCGAATCCTTTGAATTTTTCACTTTTACCCAAAATTTTAGCAAAGTAACCCTCGAGGTCAACCGAAGCCGTTCAAGTCAGTTTTTAAGATAAATAAAGATAATCAAAAATAAAAAAAGTCTAGTCGGCTTTTTTTCTGGATTGTTTTTCGCAGGTTTATCCTACAGTCCGGATTGTCTTCTCTCCATATATCTGCCAATCTGTTTCTTCCATCATGTTTATGAGTTCTTCTCTTTTCTTTTGGTTTTTATCTTTTACATAAATTAAACAGCTGATGTGGGTCCATTGGAGTTCCCCAAACCCCACAGCTAATTTATTTTTATTATTGTACCTTTTTTAGTTTCTTTAAGTGAATTAAAAAATGGGGGTTTTTCTTTATTGCCCTACACATAAAACCCAAAAATTTTTTCAAAAAGAATAAAAAGTACAATTATAAGTTTCCTTTTTCTGTTGGGGCACTGTAATTTTGAATTTTAAAAATTCAAACAATACAGCTACACCTTGGGTTTTTAAAAGAACAGGCAAATAAATTTTATCCCTTCTCAGTACATACTTCTTTTTTTTTATAAAATGGGTATCCTGTAAACAGTATTTGATATTTTTTTTGTTTTAAAAGTGAAATACATCCCTACGTTTAGTAAATCACCGAGCCCTTGACAATTTTTAAAGAAGCAAATTTTTATCTATCCATGCGATTCAGTGAATAATTGTTTCATATAACAGAAAATTTAAAACAAAGTAGGCAAAAAAAAATCAGAAATAAGAATGGGAACCCCCTCTTCCAAAACACGCTTGTTAACAAGATTTTATACAAAACTTATTACCGTATCCCCCTTTGGGTGATACGCAAAAAAAAACAATGACAAAATAAAGATTGAAAATATATACGAGTTGTTGGGTTTTACAATAGATGTATGATAAAAATTTAAAAAAAAAAAAACCTCCTTGCCCTTTCAAACGGGTAAGACGCAACAGATCTTTGAGGGAATACAAAGGTAATTTACACACAAAAGATTCATTTTAACGATTAAAATAGAATTTTAAAAAAGGAAAAAAGGAAAGGAACAACTTGGATCCAAAAGTCCAAAGCATTATCAAATTTTTTAAAATCGGCAAAAACGACGACAAAACCTCAAAACAATGGGGTTTTTAAATCATGGAAAAACTAGCGCCCCCCCCCCCCCCCAACCCCCCCCCCCCCTCCCTCCCCCCCCGCCCCCCCCCCCCAAAAACACAACCCCCCCCCCCCCCCCCCCGAAGGTGGGTTGGGTTTCCCTCCGATTTGGTTTTGTTTTGAAAACCCTCCCCCCCCACCCCCACCCCCACCCCCCAAAGTTCCTCCCCATCACAAAAATTTCCCCTACGATGACGGGTGCCCCCTGCATCCTGACCGGAGGGAGCGATGGGTTAACATCATACATGATTTAGGGGGGGGGGGCGGGCCGGGGGGGGGGCATCCCCGCGTGACCCTATTTGGGGTGTGGGGTTTGGGTTTTTTCTCAATTTTTCCGGTACGGGGTAGACAAAAAAAGCCCCCCCCAACGATCTCTTTAAAACAAAAGTTAGGGCCACGAAGGGGGGGCAAAGGAAAAAAGTTGAGCGTAAGAATATGTGAAAGGTGCCCGCCCCCGACGCGCGCGCGCCGCGCGCGCGGGGTGGTGTGTGTGTGTGTGTGTGTGTGTGTGTGCACACGCACGTTTACGTGAACGTTTTGTGTGTGTTAGTGTACTCGAGCGCGCGCGCGCCCATCGTTTGCATATCTATGTGTCTGTGTGCGCGCGCAAGAGAGGAGGAGAGAGAGAGAGAGAGAGAGAGAGAGAGAGAGACAGACAGACAGACAGACAGAGAGAAAGAGAGAACAGCAACATTGACACCGCAGAAAGAGTGTCTAACAATGTAGACTACATTTTTGCTTTGTTTCAGATTTCCCTCTGAAATTAATCGAAGAAAGAAACACAGAAATAAAAGAATATTAAATAAATAAAAGTAAGAGAGGAAGAAAGATTTTTTTAAGGTGCATTGTGAAGAAATTGAGATAACAACTTCGAGAGTGAGGATAATGATAAAAATGAAGGAAGTGATGACAATGATGATGATGATGATGATGATGATGATGGTGATGATGATGATGATGATGATGATGATGATGCGATGATGATGATGATGACGATGACGATGACGATAACGAAATTGATCTTGAAGCAGTAGTAGAAGTAGTAGTAATAGTAGTTGTTGTGGTGGTGGTAAAAGTGGTGGTGGTGGTGGTAGTGGTGGTGGTGGTGGTGGTGGTGGTAGTGGTGGTGGTGGTGGTGGTGATGGTGGTGGTGGAAGTGGTGGTAGAGATGGCAGTGGTGGTGCTGTTGATGGTGGTATGATGTCACAGAAACCTAATCGCAGACCACAACAGAAATACAGCCCGTCGTATACATCATCACGTCACTTGTTCTCCTTTGTACATTTCATACAATTTCTTCAGAGACAAGACACCCAACTTGTTCAGGATGACGACGCTTCTTCATACGGCAAAACGAAAGCGAAAGTAATGATACTGACGCGCCAAACGAATGGGGGGAAAAACGAGTTACAAAACAAAGGCAATCCACTGTGATGTAACTATTTTGTTTTTCATTGCTACCTGCAGTAGTCGCTTTGCTTTGAAATACAGTTACGCACCATAGGTTTTTCCCTGTCATGTTCCCAAATGCGCGCTGTCCCTATTTGATGTTTATTGTGCATTCAAATCGTCAGAGAGAATTCGTTTTTCTGCTAGAATGGTTGGTGTTTTCTTAATTTCCCGAAGGGTGTTGGGAATTTAATGTCTGTCCTTCTTTGACTCTCTGAGGAAAATTTGAGCCCCTCACCCACCCCCCACTCTTGTCCCTCACCACTACATCCTCTCCACCTTTAACCGAAAACTCCCCACCCTCATCCCTTTCACCCGGCACGCAGACACGCGCCAAGGCTTTAGATCATGTCTGAATCGCCTCTCACATCTTGGCCTTCCACCAATTATTCTGTTGTCCATCTTCCTCACCAAACCTACACTCTTTTTCGGAGTAAAGAAACCGAAAGTAAAGGAGACTCTATCAATCCTAGAGAGAAAGAAACCACAGAGGGTTTTTTTTTCCTGAGTTTCCATCTTGTTGTTGATCTTTATGTTGTTGTTCTTTTAGTTGTTTTTGTTGTTGTTCTTTTTCTTCTTCTTCTTCTTTTTTTTTTCTTCTTCTTCTTCTTCTTCTTCTTCTTCTTCTGCTGCTGCTGCTGCTGCTGCTACTGCTGCTGCTGCTGCTGCTTGCTCTGCTTCTGAGCCTTCTTCTTCTTCTGGGTCTTCTTCCTCTTCTTCGCGTCTGACTGGCTGTTGAGCTAGTTACGATGAGCAGGAAGAGATGTTTTCTTTGAACAATTACTATGCAGTTCAACGAACTGCTGCGCTCTATCTAAAAAAAAACAAAGTGCACAGATCATTGTTTAATTAAGAATCTGTTTTCGTGACAAACTCCTGAATTTTCTCAACCATCTTCTGGCCAATCTCCTTTTCTTTTCAAAAGAACAGCAGGTACAGGACATCCCAGTAAACTATATCTCATGAAACTATATAAACACATGGTATTTTTCTGCAAGGTATTTGACAGACTGGCTTGCTTTTTTAATTGGTTTTTCGTTCATTATTCAGCATTTTTCACATTACAATTATGGAAATCTGCCTGGTTAACTATTAACCATTCCTTTGCGGGATTTTTACTTATATCGAAAAACATATCAGAGAGAAATAGAAGCAAACAGATATGATATTACTATTAGCATCTGAAAAGAAGTCAACGACATCGAATAGACAGAGACAGGAGGGGGGATGATGGAAGTCTGGGAGAGAATGGAATCGAGTAATTTAGCAAAGAAGAAAAGAAACATTTAACAATAATGATAATGATTATCTATGGCGCTTAATCTTAAATCATAAGCCCTAAGCCTACCGAAAAGGTTAATGGAAACATAATTGAAACAGCATGCGCGCACACACACATACGCGCGTGCGCGCACACGCACACACACACACACACACAACACACACACACGCACGCACGCACACACACACACACACACACACACACACACACTCACACACACACACACACACACATATATATATATATATATATTATTATATATATATAGATATATAATATATATATATTATATTATATATATATATATATATATGAATATAATTAAAAAGCCTAAATGACTTTAAAAGTGCTCGACCCCTTGGGGAGCAACATTTTGTTATGATATTAAAAAGGAATGTTTAAAACTCTACAAATTTGTTTCGAGCGTGTTGCGCTGTCATCAGGATGACAGCGCAACACGCTCGAAACAAATTTGTAGACTTTGGTTTATATATATATATATATAATATATATATATATATATTATTGGTTTTTATATATATATATTGGTTTATATATATATATATA
This sequence comes from Conus ventricosus, assembly GCA_018398815.1. Lineage (NCBI taxonomy): Eukaryota > Metazoa > Mollusca > Gastropoda > Neogastropoda > Conidae > Conus > Conus ventricosus. The sequence continues at coordinate 59,525,027 of CM031602.1, forward strand.
TATATATATATATATATATATATTATATAATATATATATATATATTATATATATGAATATAACCAAAGAGCCTAGAATGATTTAAAAGTGCTCGACCCTTGGGGAGCAACATTTGTCAATGATGTTAAGAAGGAAGGTTAAACTCAAGGTTAAAACTCGACAAATTTGTTTCTAGCGGCGTTGCGCTGTCATCAGGATGGTTTTTGTTTTGCCACCGCCGATGTTATATAGCGTGTGGGCTCACGTTTGCGGTTGTTTGCACGTGCGGGTTGGCTGCACGTGTTTTTTGGGGCTTTCAGGTTTTTGTTTTGGATGTGTTCACTAACAACGATTTCCATTTATGCCTGCAGTTGTTTACTATTTCTGTTTTGGTGTTTAAAGTTTCTAAGTGTGGTTTGCATAGTATTAACCATTTTTCATTTTAAACATAGGTTGCACCTTTTTGAAACATTGCTGTATGGTGATGCTCTTTTTTTTGATTTCCAGGATATATTGTAGCTTGTTTTTGCGTCTTTAAGTTTCCAAATATATTTGCTCAGTTCTGTTTGGTTTTTATATTTTTCTTTATTGAATGACTGTTTGTGGTTTGCATATCTGGTTTTGAAGGGGTTTTCAGTGATCCTATGTATGTTTTTTTCATTTTCTGATGTTACAGTAGCCTGGTATACAATGTTGTTGTGGAGACATTTATTGTTTAGTGGGCACTGTCCTTTCTCGTGCAATTGCAAGATTTCCTTTCTTCACCCTTCTTTGCTGTGTTGATTTTCATTTTGTTGGATGCGTCAATCAGGTTTTTGAGGTTGGGCATACATGAGTACGATAGTTTGACAGTGTTTTTGTTAAATATTTTGGACAGTTTGTGCTCTTTTGGAAATGAAGTTGCTAGGATTTTGAAGAATTCTTTCCCTATGTTTGTTTTGAGTTTCCCGTCGTATGGGGGATTATACCATATGATTTTTCTTTCCTATTTTCCTTGCTTTTATTTGTGTTGTTGTCCGGGTTGTATTGTAGTATGTAATTGTATCCACTTGTTTGTAGTGCCTCCTGGTATTTCCACTGCTGCATTGTTGAACACTCTCTCATTGCATGACAGGTTTGATAGTCTCTTGTTTATGCCATGGGGTATGGTCTTTAATACAGATGGTGGATGGTTACTTTTGGTGTGTACATAAAGAGGTGTATCGTTGGGTTTCTTGTATGGTTTTATATATGGTTGTTGAGATCCAGTGTTATGTCTAAGTAGTTCACTACCTTTTTGTTTGCTTCAATGGTGATCTTTAAGTTGTGGTTTTGGAAGTTTTTTGCATAGTTCTTTTTTTCTTGTTTTCGATGGTTCTTGGGTTGTTTGTTAGTGCAGCAAGGCCATCGTCTTGTACAGTCCGACTTGTTTTCCGAGTTTTTTCTTGATGCTGGACAGCATGAATAGTCGACCAGTTCACATGTTTCTGCACCATCATATGAACCCATGGTTACGTCGAATGTTGAGTTTCTTTTGGTTTTCCTGATCCAGGTTTCATTTCTGCTGTGTAATAATGTTTTCTTGGTGTGGAGAATGATTTCCATTTCTGACCCTGTTATGTCTGTGTGGTTACTGGCAAACTTCAGGGCTTTGGAGAGTAGTTCCTCATCTATATATATTATATATATATATTATATAAAATATATATTATATATTATATATATATATATATATATATATAAACCAAACAGAACTGAGCAAATATATCTGGAAATTAAAGACGCAAAAACAAGCTACAACATATCCTGGAAAATCATAAAAAGAGCATCACCATACAGCAATGTTTCAAAAAGGTGAAAACCTATGTTTAACTGAAAAATGGTTAATACTATGCAAACCACACTTAGAAACTTTAAACCCAAAACAGAAATAGTAAACAACTGCAGGCATAAATGGAAATCGTTGTTAGTGAACACACCCAAAACAAAAACCTGAAAGCCCCAAAAACACGTGCAGCCAACCCGCACGTGCAAACAACCGCAAACGGGAGCCCACAGCTATATAACATCGGCGGTGGGCAAACCAAAAACCATCCTGATGACAGCGCAACACGCTCGAAACAAATTTGTAGATAGTTTTAAGATTCCTCTTTAACTTGTTTTAACTATATATATTATTATATATATTATATATATATATATATATATATATATATTATATATATATATATATGTGTGTGTGTGTGTGTGTGTGTGTGTGTGTGTGTGTGTGTGTGTGTTTTAAAATAAGTATTAAAAAGGAATATTAGGCTATCTATCTATATATATATATATATTATATATATATATTTATATATATATATATATATATATATATAGACGGACAGGGAGAATGGAGGAGAAATGAGAGAAAAAGATAGTCATTAGAAGCTTTCTTATCTAGTCATTCTTTTCATCGGGCGTCTGCTCACACCAACGTTAAACATCACAGAAATGCGTGTTGTACGGTAGGTACACTCAAAAAGGGTATGTGGGGGGATGGGGGAAGAAAAAGAAGAAGAGGAGGGGGAGGGGGAAAGAAGGGGGAAGAAAAAAGAAAAAAGGGGAAAGAAGAAGGGGGAGGAGGAGGGGGAAGAAAAAAGAGGAGGAGGAGGGGGAGAAGAAAAAGGGGGGAGGGGGGGGGAGGAAGAAGAAGGAAGAGGAGGAGGAGGGGGAGGAGGAGGGGGGGGGGAGGAGGGAAAAAAAAAAAGAGGAGGAGGAGGAAGAGAAAAAGAAGAAAAAGGAAAAAGGAAAGAAGAAATAAGAAGCCCAAAAACAAACAACGCAACAAAAAACAACAACAACAAAAACCAATTTAAATTGGGGGGAAAAAGGGGGGAAAAAAAAAAAAAAGAAAAAAAAGAAGAATAGCGGTACGGGGGGGGATTTTGGGTGCGGGGGCTTTATTTTTTACCCACTTTTTCCCATCTGAGATCAGTTTGCCCTTCTTGGGAGATGATATTCATCCTTTTGTTGTTTTTTCCCTTCCCTTTCCCCTTCCCTTCCCTTCCTTTCCCTTTTCCTTAAAGCCTCTTGGTTTTTCCGGCGTTACTGTGGTTTTGAATCGGCGGGGGATTTATGTTGGCCCTTTTCACGTCAAGTTGTTTTTTTTCTTAAAATTTGTCTTAAAGGGCTAAAAAATTGATTTTTGCCCCAAAAACCCTTGCGTCGGTTACAGGTGGGGTTTTCCCCTTGATACGGGGTTTTCTTGGGTTATTCTGACCATTTCCCCCTGAACACCCACACACACACACACACACACACACACACCACAACACACACACACACCCCACACACACACGCACACACACACAACAACACACACACACACGCACGCACATACAAGCACGCACGCCACACACACCCCACACACACACACACACACACACAACACACACAACACACACACACACACACACAACACGCGCGCGGCGCGCGGCATGCACGCGCGCACAGTGTGTACAACACATACTCACACGCACGCACGCACAAACACACGCACGTACGCACACACGCACACACACACACACACACACACAAAACACCCCACAACACACACACCCACACAAACCACAAACACGCACGCACGCACATAATAAACGCACGCACGCACGCCCACCCACACACACACACACACACACACACACACACACACACACACACACGCGCGCGCGCGCGCGCGGATGCACGCGGCACAGATGGTACACACACTACTCACACGCACGACGCACAAAC
>CM031602.1:59533758-59536024 GCA_018398815.1 Conus ventricosus
TCTCTCTCTCCCTCTCTCCCCACTCACAAAACGCACTCACGCACACACCGAGGCAATTTATATTCCTCAATCAACATACATGTTCCCCCTCTGTCTATTGTGGGCACACTTCTCATCAAAAATCAGAATAAGCAGCTAAGCTTACACAGAAAGGAATCGTATCAGTTGGTCCACACATCTCAAAAAATGGGAAAAAAGGGCCACCCCGTAGACCCATACGTCAATCAAAACAGGACTGCGGCTATGCACAGGCCCCACACGCCCAAAACAGACCAACCCCCAGGCCCCCCGAAACCAAAAAATCCCAACCCCCAAAAAATTTCCAAAAAAAAACACAAAGATCCCTCCCCAACCCCCAAAAAACGGAAAAAACACCTGAAAATTTGTAGAGAAATTACACACAAATCTTAACATACTTCTTTTAAGGGGGACGGGGGGGGGGGGGAAGAGGCCTTTTTTTGGTGGAGGGGTTTGGCCCAAATGCATGGGGCCCTTAAATAAACCCTGTAACTTTTATATTTTTATAAAATTATATATTTATATATTATATATATATAGTGAAAAATTTAAAATTAGGGGGGAGGAAACAAGTACGGGTTTAAACAAATTTTTTCGGGTCATTGTAGTATAATGGCTTTGCGAAAAATTTGATTTTTTTTTTTTTAATGAAGTTTTAAGGGAAAAAGGGGGGGGTTTATAAACATGAGAAAACCCCTTTACAGTACCCGAGGGGCCATCGCCCTTCCCCTTCAAAGGCAGGGTCTATTTTTTATTTTCCTGGGTCCTTTGGCCTTTTGTGGATCGGGGCCCTTTTGGGGGGACCCCGGCTGATTGTGTCTGTGCTCCTTGGTTGTCAATAGGGAAAAACCAAAATCCATTTTTTTTTGTGGTGTTCTATCACCAAAGGGGTTTTAAAAAAGAATCCCAAAAGCAAACCCCCAAAACCCGCCCCGCGGGAAGGGGAGTAAATGGGAAACAAAGGAAAACATGAAGAGGAAAAAAAATTGCTGAAAAAACTTAAAAAATTGTGCAAAAGTATAAAATTTTAGGGGGCCAATTTTTGAGCCCAAGCTTTAGGATCCATTCCAAAGGGTGCAAGGGGGATCAAGAGGGTACGGAACAGTCTCCTTTATATATAAAATTATAAATCTTCCAAAACTTTTATATGTAAAAAACTTCCAAAACCCAAAAAAATTTAAAAACACTATAGAGCCCCCCCCAAAAAAAAAATAGGAACTATCTAGATATAACGTTTTATCTCCCAACCCGACATTTATAAAACCCTACAAAAAAACCCAAAAGGGGTACACTGTTTTTGTTTAAAAATCAAAAATAACCATCCACCTTCCATACTAAAAACAAAACCAGAGGCATAAATAAAAGGGTTTTTTAACCTTGTCATTTCAGTAAAACAGCATTCAATAAAAGTGCAGCTGAATATCAAGAAGCGGTTTCACAAAAGTGGCTACAACTACAAATAAATATTGACCCAGATAAAAGGGCATGAGCAGGGCACAAAAGAACAGGAAAAGGAAAAATCATTTTTGGGACAAAACCCCATATGAAGGAAAAGTGAAAACAAATTAGGGAAAAAAATTCTTTAGTAAAACCTAAATCACATTCCCAAAAAAGCACCAAAATTTTTCCAAAATTTCAAAAAAAAACAGCATCAAATTTTCATTTTCATGTATGCCAACCTTAAAAATCATTGATTCAAAAAACAAAAAAGAAAAGCAGGTACAGGAAAAAAGAGGGTGATGAAGGAAAACCTGCAAAATGTATCAAAAAAGAACAGTTTCCCTCTGAGCAAACCCAAAAGCCCCTTTCAACAGCATTGTGTACCAAGCCACTGTAAAAACAGAGAACGCAGAAGAAACAATATAGGTATCACTGAAAAACCCAAATTTAAAAATAGAATGCAAACCAAAACAGTCTTTAACAAGAAAAAATACCAAAAAACCCAAAAAGGAAATTTAGGGAATAATTCTGGAAGCTCAAAGGGGGAAAAAGATAGAATTTCAATATTCCTGGAAAATCTAGAAAGGCAGCACCATACAACAAAATTTCAAAAAGATGTAACCTATGCTCAAAGAAAAGCACATAACTATGCAAAAACCCCAAAATGGGAACTTTAAATAAGGATAGAAAGGGGTTTAAAAACTGCAGGACAAATGGAAAAATTCCTATAGTGAACAAGAAACCCGAAAAAACACGAAAAAAAACAGGGCAAACACGTGTTTCGACAACACAAACAGGTTTTAAAACA
>CM031602.1:59536124-59566124 GCA_018398815.1 Conus ventricosus
AAAAGGTGCTTCTGCTTTTGCTGTCGCAAAAACAACTAATATACCACGAGGCCCGCTAACTTATCCTCGCATGATTCAATCGATGATGGAAAAGAATAAGGCCAAGTAAATCAATTATTGTTAAAACATAGAGTTACTATTAGAAGAGGCATTCCGGGAGTTCACAGATCACAGGCTTTAGTTGAAAACTTAACAAACAGTTAGCCGAAAGACTTTTTTCCTACCAGTATCACAGAGAGCTTATTGACAATTCTCGCAACACAGAATGGGTTAGAAGATTGCCCTCAGTTTTGCGCGCAATGAATAATGAAGAATTTAAAGGGCTAAAGCCAGTACAAGCAATCAAAAGAAAAACAATAAATGTTGCTGAAGGAGAGTCTTCATCTAGCAAACTATTACCATTTGGATTGAAAGTAAGGTACCTTTATTTACCGGGGGAAGCAGAAGGGGACACTCGCATCAGGGCAACTGATCCAGTTTGGAGTGTTGACCCATATGAAATAAAAAGAATTGTAAAGATGAATCCGCCCGTGTATTATTTACGAGAAACTGACACAACAAAACAACCAGCCCCTCAAAGATCTTTTGTGAAGGAAGAACTGCAGATAATTCCGCCAGACACAGTTCCGCTTTAATTAATTTAAGGTTCTCCAGTGCCCAATTGCATATGAAAACTCCGGATTAACAAACACCCGTTTTGTGTTTGTTCTATCTAATGACTTCTTTGTTACAACCGTTGTGTTGATCTCATGTAGATTAGATCGTAGTTTTACGTTTGCATGATGAAAAGTCTTATTGCCAAACAATGCTTCTTTGTAGTTGTCATGTGATATGTTTGACTGCACAACACTGCGGGATATTCCTTTTGCTTTCTTAATGATTTTCTCCTGGCTTGAAATACTGTACATTTTGACCTTAAACCAACAAACTCCTTGATCACCTTTCCAGATAATTCATCCTTCATCTTTCCTAAAACCTTCTTGTTAGTAATTGAATGCAAAGGCGAATCTTTAGGGTAATCAGATGTATCATACCATCCCGCGTGTCCTTTAGCTACTTCCATTTTCCATGTCTTTATAGATGTCTTCAGTAGGAATATCTATAACAAAACTGTCTGTATCTGTGTAAAGTACTCTGGACTCAGGATACGAGGGCTTAAAGTAGTCATAAAGAAACTCTAACATCAAAAGCTTTGATAATTCTAAAACAGTAAACCCAATAAATACAGGTTTGTCTAATTTGACTTTCTTTTTTTTTCATCATTATGCCAAAAAGCTGATCATGAAATCTTCTGAAGTCCTGATAATTAGGTTTGAAGTCAGCTTAATTGCTTCGTTCTCTTTGGTGACTAATCTGACATCTTTACGCTTGTGCGGATTCTCCATAGTCTTTCCAAAACAGCTGTTGTTCATCAGCTTGAAAAAGTCTTTTTCTGAAGCATCTGCGGATTTAGTTCTAAGATCAGTGTTCTTCATGATGTATGGTTTCCATGAACTGTTCTTGGATCCAAAGCAATTATGCGATGAACTGCTTCCAACATCAAACCCTGTCTAAATAAAATGAAGAAGTCTGTAATGAACAGACCTATTTTTTTTGCCTCGAAGATTAGGCACAATTTTAGGCGGCTCTCTTGGATCCATCTTTTCGAACTTTCTGCTGCTAATGGATTAGTCATATGCAGGTCATGGAGTTTTTCATGAGGAATTATTCTAAGTCAACTTCTAGAATGAAACCACGCTGTTGTGATCAGGCCCCACCCCCGGGTTTTGTTTTTTATTGTTAAACTGCTCAACCACTTTAATATATGCCTTTTGAATATATATTCGTACCTGTGTACATTTTAAACGTTACGTAATGAAGCGATTGCGCCATAGCCCACCACCCCATACAGAGGTATGCATCAAAATACATGAGATAGTTTAGACCCTTATACTTGGATCATAGTCGTCCAAGTATTTGTTGTTTGCTTTACAGTAATGATGCGAACGCATACTAATTCCCTCCACGCAATCCGTTTTTCAATCACTGAATCAGTGGTAAATTGACAATAAATCAATCTGTACCTCCCATAAACTTTAAGAAAGCATCCCAGCTCATCCCGGGCGCAGAAATGTAATGCGCGGGATCCAAGCAGAATGATTTCATGCCGGTCTTCCTATAATTTACAAAGACGTCCGGCGAACAAACATACATCCGCATCCAAGTAGGATCATGATAGTCTCCCATCGTTTTACAACTCTAACTTCTGCATGCTTCGTGAGCATGCTGGTAAGCGAGTTCGCTGATGTCCTTTCCTCTGAGACTAGAAAAGAACGCCGCCTTTAGGAGGACGTGTGTCTTCGACAAACCTTTCCCAACTGTTCCATGTACCTCATAAGGGTATACGCCCATTCTAACGAGAGTTGGTCAAAAGTATTCTCGTTATTGGGGCAGGACTTTAAGGACATAGCCAGTGACTCTAATGATCCCATCATGTTTGCATAGAGTCATAAAAAGACATGTTATTTAGATTAAAGCACTAGTGTACTTTTCTGATGACTGTGCAATGCATGACACCCAGAAGCATCGTCCACTGCTTTCATATAAGATGAGAGTCGTAACCTCGCAATTATAAAGAAGATGGGGCAGCATTCCATGTCTTTGGGTCAAACTTTAGTTTGAAGATTGCATTTGTTAGCCTGCTCCTCTGAACTTTCCACTAATGTGAATCATGGTCCCTCTACTGTTTGGATTCGTGCGTCTGATGAGAGCTTAAAACCACAAATCCAACAGTGAGTGCTGAGTCATACTGTTGTTGGTCCTTCAGGCGCCATTATGATTTTCCAATAAGTTTATGATTATTAGAACAGTCATTGCGCACTTGCAGCATGCGTTTTAAGAATGTTTCTTTCGCAGCATCCTGGTCCTCTAATAATTCTGGCGATTGAATAAACGCCATCCGACGAACCTAACAATAATGAAGCAAATGGAACAAATCTGATGATTACTCATTAAGACGGTTTTTTTTCGAAGTTTTTGTGGTGGCGGCCCGTCATAAGGAACATGCGTGGATTCGAATCCAGCGTAAAACAACATATGGTGAATTTGCATCCGTTTCCAGTTCTTAAAACTAACTATAAGATCCGGGTGGGAGGTGTAATATTCTGTATGTCCAGTCAACTGGGGGGCCGATACAATGTTTCTTATGTTTCGCTGCGGCTTGAACAGATGGCATTCTTGGTTAAAACATTTTCTGCAGAATTCCTTGTTTTTAAGCTCCATCTTTTTGAAGTATGCTGCATTAGTTTACTCATTGTTTCGAATCAATGTGTAACGCGGTAAGCCCCGTGGTGAAAACCAACAGTATAAGTCACCATGAATTTTTGTCTGGCTCGCCATAATTGTTTGGACGTTTCTTAACACTTTAATCGGCAGTAGATTCGATCCCTCATCCATGTGTATACATTATCAGTTTATTGGTTTGTTTTGTTCTTCAAACCCGATCAATGGAATCCACGCTAACAGGAAAAGGATATTCACTAAAGGTTAAGATCATTGATGTAAGGACGATAGTTAGACACTCTCCTCTGCTCTCAGCGTTTTTAACGGATATAATGCAGCTTGCGAGAACACACCACATAAACATTTGTTTGTCTGAATTCTTATGTTTAGAACTGCTACTTTTTGCGACTAATGTCTGGAGGTAGTGGAATGTAAGCCCTTTACCAACAATCGGCGCATACTTAGCCTGTTTTTAATCTGATCTCTAAGACTTATTCGCCCTCTGACGCAACCAGAGCCTCTCATTTTGGGGCTTCTTCAGCCGCAGCGTCAAACTGTGCAAGCAGTTCGTCTGCCCAACTGGGTGTTAAGTCGTTATGAGAAAGAACATCTCTGTTTTTGTTTAAGTCGAGACCCAAACTTCTAGATTTCCATTATTGTTACATATCGATTAAAACAGCTAACTATACCTTTAACTGGCGGGGTCTATTAGTAGTTTACTTGAACTTGAGAATAGCATGTACAAACGCTTTGCCCGCACGTTTTGCCCTGGATCAATGACTTCTAGATCAATATCATTCACAGTGCTCTTGATAAACGGCTCTCTCTCAAGCATTCCTTCAAAAAATTCGTCTTGCCCTTCATAATTATCTTAGCCATGTTTGAGCGTCTTTTTCTAACTCAAAATATTTATTTAAATTAAAAAAAAATAATTAATCAGAGAAAATCAATATCAACGGTCTTTTTTGCGCTTGGACTCATAAACTAAAGTATAAACACCCCTCGGTTGTTTGTTAATGGAGCTGTTTAGAAACTGAGTTTAATGTCCATCGTTTACTTTTTCATAGCATTCCTTTTGTTTATCTGCTCGGGTCTGGCTGTTGAGAAAAACTTGTCCTCGCCTTCTTTGGAAGCTCAAACTTTTGTCTTTTGTAGTCAGCAAAAATCGCCTGTAAACGATAAAATTCTTCATCCGTGATGTTTTGAGTTCAACTAGCGCTTTTTAATTTATGCAGTTTGAACGAGCTATGTTTAGCCGTTATTAGTTGAACATAAGCTGTGTCTTTTTGGAGTTTAGTTTTTTATTTTTTTGGCTAGCAGCCACCTACAGCTAAGAACACCGGCCAAGAGCTAAAGACACACCTCCTAGAGGTAAACAGCGGGTGCGCCTATGCCTGTTGCAAGAGGCCCTACACTCGTTCCTGCTGATAGAGCACATATATCGATGCTCCAGTATAACATATGTAACAGCATAAAGGCAGCAGAATACCTTTCGTTTGTTTTTGCTGTAATTGAAAAGGTCCTGCTCTAGTTTTTGTAGCATTTGTGTAAGGTTGGTTAATCCTGAAGGTTTTTTACTTCAGGGGTTTCTATAACAGCAGAATTGCCTGCTTATCCCTTCTTTGGTAACTCTGGCGCTGTAGCACATTTTGGATAAACCTGAACAGACATGCTTTTTATAAACAGAAAAATAATTTAGTAATATACATATTTTAATCTGTTTTTCTAACCTCAATATTCACTGCCACATATAATCAAAAACAAATGTACATTAAGCGGTTAATCGGCTCTCTATCTTCTTTATCAAGTTGAATGTTTATTACGTCTCTCACATTTCTCCCGCTTCCTACAACTTATTATCCTCATGTTGACCTTCGGTCAATCCCTAAAAAACCGTATTTTGTTGTTAAATAATCATCCAGCCTAACATATGTTAAGATGTAAATCTATAGACGCTAGGTCTGCTGATGGATTCTAACCCCCTCCCACCCCCAAAACAATTTTCTTCCTTCGTCAAAATGATGATAAGGTCTAAGCCCGCTAGCGTAATTTTGGTTAGCCTACCGTCAATTGGTACAGTGCACTGTCGTTAATTTTAGGATTAAAAAACTTTGTTTTCCACTTGCTCTTTTGCGAATGGTTCTTCATCTTCACACACAATAAAATACCTTTAAGCGATCTTGCAAGCGACGCTAAAACTAAAATTCCATATAGGGTCTGCCCTGCTTTTTGGGATAGTTGTATGAAGAATCACTCTTCGTAATATATTGGTAATTTGACTGATATGGTTGTTCAATCAGCCTTGCTAAGGGAGGTTGCTAACAACGTCAAACTCTAAAACGAGATGTCTGAAATGCTGTACTTTGCTCAGTGTCTGATGATTCTGAGAACACGTTTGTATTCATGAAAAGTCGTTCATATGACAATCTGTCTTTTAATGCTCCTTGAAAGGTATGGTGGCATCGCTTTTAACAACTCAAAATCTAAGGGAATGGAAAAGCGATTTCCATACGCACACTTTACAGCCTACAGCTTTTTTTTTTGCTGCTTTTAGCACCTGAGGCGAGTTCGGCGTTCTATTCCTATGCTTAGTGCTTCTTCATTTTCACTTCCTTGAAACGTCAAGAATCAGCCCTTCGTTCCCGGTTAGCCAAGATCAAGATAGGTTAAAAATATGTCCTGCATAGGTAAAGAAAATATTTTCTTGCCTCCGCAAGTTTTATAGAAATTTTTCTTAACGAGTGCCGCCCCAGATTCTGCACCACTGTCCTGTTTTGGGTCTGTTGTTGAATCGAGCGCTATTTTGGAAAGTAAAACGTGCAGATCCTGGCACAATCACTTCATTCCGCTCCAGGTCTGTGAAATTTGACCAGTAAGAATTTGATCTGCATCAATAGTAGATGATTATTTTGGAAAACAGTAATATTCCGCTTATTTTCCCCTTCACGCCAAAGGGCCTCTTTCAGTTTTCTATGCGGGTCAAGAATCGAGCCATGTACTTGTTGTGGCATTTTATGAAGCAAAATAAAAAGTTAATTATTTAAAACATGGCAGGAATTGTAGATGAAGACGATTATGAGGTTTTTTGAATCGTGGGAGACGACATAGTGAAATGAACCCGTTTGACACAGCAAGCTCAATTCTCTCAATGCAGCGTGAATTTTAAACAGAAAGTACGTCGGACATTTACAAAAGTTTAGGTCAAGAACCTCCAGTTTATAGACCCAAATTGATTTTGAATTGAAGATGGTCCATTTGTTTGAAAAAACGATCAAGGGCAAACTTGTTACGGCTTACAACCTAAACCCGACCCATCAAAGTTTTTAGACTGTGGTTCAATTAAAAAATAGACTCAGTGTGAAAGAAATCAAAATCGCCTTGGCATTGCTAGAAACCGAAATTACGGCGGAGGCAAGTTGCTAAACTTCAAACACACTACAAGAACTCCCGACAGATAACCAAATGCAAAACATGGAACTTAAAGAATTAATACAATCACAGGGCAATTAATAAATACAAAAACAGAAACCCATTTTCAGAAGAAACAGCGTTTAAAAACCAATTAATGATTCCCCATTGCCGTATGCGAGAACGAACGGCTGCCCTTGATCATGCTTTAAGAACCATTAGAGGCGAATTAACAAACATTTAGCAAACTAGGTGAACTAATGAGCAATAAAAAGAGAAAAAGAAAAACTCCGTTGAGGCTGATGACGTCCAACTTAGGACATGGAGATTAAAGAAAAGCATAGCCCATAAGACTATAAGATCGACCCGAGGAAGAGATGAGATAAAGGAGGCGGGGGGGGGGGGGTGGGGGGTCGGTACTATACGGTGAGAAGAAGGGGGGCCAATTAACGAACTCCAAGTGAGCAAATAGAGAAACGATCCAAAGAATTTTATATGAAGACACGACACGGAGCAAACAATAATGAAACACTGATTAGAGAGCAAGGAGGCACATTAGTAAGCGTTTATAACAGCCTTAGGATTTGCAATAAGTACAGCTGGTGATGGCTATTAACAGCGGCGGGTGGAGGTCAAAGTTTAGTGCCCCGCGACGTCGCCTTCCGCCTGATAAATCAATGGTAAAAAAAACAGCTTAATCATCTTGCAAGATTTATTAATAAAAAATTAGCCGGTAAGCCTATAGACTCTTACCTGGTATATTAGGGAGTATCGTGAGCTGGCTTTGTCTACCTGCAAGCACAAGTAGTGGCGTAGGCCGAGCACTTTTTTTGAAATGGGCTTTAGTATCTTCTTAATAGTTTGATTACTATTAAGTAAGATAAAACCAAGTAATCCTAGGCCAGTTTAATCCAAAACAAGCGTTTCTGTCCCTTTCCTATTATGTCATCGCGAACTTAGAGTCCGCGAGCTTGCTGAGTCTTCAATGGGCTTTTTGGGGGTTGGGGGCCTCAGGGATTAGATGACTTAAAATCTTGGGTGTTGTTTACGTGCTTGGTATATTTACCTTGGCTCAGAATTGATGTCGTTTTTTTTTCCCCAACCTTCTGTTCATTGCCTCTATAAGAAATTTCATTATTATAGTTTATTATTATTCCTACCGAGGAGTCTGAGGTCAGAAGGCAAGCATGTATAAACCAGTGCCAACAGCAAAGTTCTACTTTCGATCTTGCGTATTGTAAAACATTTTGGTATCTTTTTAATAATTGAAGGTAAATCAACTGTAGAATTAATAGCGGCCTCTAAATTTGCTAAGTTTTGTTTTTGTGCGTCAAAGCCAGTAGAAGGATCATTATGCTCGATCTTGCCTGTGCTTGCGACCCTAGCAAACACCAAACGTAAGTACGAATAGAGTCGTTTATTCGTTCTATTCCCGCCCTAGTTAGACCCTTAGAAGTGTCTAAGATAAATGTTGTCCATGCTGTTTATGCTCTTGCTCTATGGACCCCGGGGTGAAAAGCTGTTTCGCTTAAGAGAAAGATGGTAAGGAGGATTCCAGTCAAATTTAAACTTTCTGTGCATGCCCCAAAAATAAGGGGTGCCTAAGCCATGATTAAGATCCAATTTTTGTCAAAGTCCGTCTTGGTGTTAATACGAATTCGTTACAGATCCTTTCAAAAGCCTTCATGCTTTTTAATTTTTGCGAATGGATTAAACGGTTTTCATTTGTAATGGCGCTCGCAGTTCAGTCAAAATACGTCTGAAGGTGTAATAAAAAAAAATCTGTACACTGACCTCAACCAAAGGATCAGGAAAGATTTAAATGATCAAACATACGACACTCCACACCCAGTTGATGCACAAAACACAGCAAAGTTTAACTGGTTCTGGTAAAACGCAAACCCGGGTGACTAAACCACGCTTTCGCGATTAGTCTTTTTTAATAGGGGGTTAAGATAGCTCTTCAATGGATACCACCTTTTTATGAAAAGCGACAGCCTGGTCACAGAAATGACGAGGTGTCATTGTTATATTTTTAGGGTTGTAGTGCGCCCAACAGAATATTTTTCATCGTATATTTGAATGCACTCATTTTTAATTTGTTTTTTAAAAAAAGTTTGTAACAATAACAACCCAAGACCGCCTTCGTTTTTTTTGAACATGCTATAATAACGAATGCGGAACCAGAACAGTCGCGCTCCCCTGAAATATTCTACAAAGTCGTAGGTTTAATATAAGCGAAACCAAGGGGAAAAAATAAGGTTCTAAAAGTTAACAGAGCAGGACCAAAATGAGCCAGTAACAATACCTGATGGTTATTACGGGTTTTGCTCACTAAAAGAAGCAATGATAACTTTGACATTACTCTCAAACTTAACAATGCAAAACTAAAAACAATGTTAACATTTAAGCTTGAAGAAGAAGAAACATCTTACTTTTTTGATAGAGACTCAAAATTTAGGTTAAAACTGGCAATTTTACCCATCATATTTTATGCTGACCCAAAACAAACTACTTAGAGGGGAAAATCCGCTCGACTTGCATTACATTCTTTACTCTATTTCTTTTGGATGAGCTGAGCCGGGAGAAAACTTTTATATGAAGGCCCTCAACGTTTTAAGACTTTCCGTCAGGGAAACTCTATGCGTTTATAAATTTTAAAAAACCCCCAAATTTTTACTTTTAAAAGATTATTTTGTGGGGGGTTAGATCTTTTAATATAAAAATAAAAGACAAAGGGGAAGGGGAAAATGTGAAAACCCTACCATTTTTTGGGGAAAAAAAAAAAATTTGTTCAAAAAAAAAATTTTCCGGGGGCCAGAAGAATCAGGATTACATTAGCGCCTGTAAGGGTAAAACCTTAAATTAAAAACCTTGCAACTTTGCGGACTTTGAACAGAACGGAGATGGGCCTTTGTTTGGTTTGATACACTAAAGATTGTTAAAAACCAAAAAGGGGTTAGCACAAAAAAAGGTTTCCAAAACTGAACAACAGCAATTAGAAGCAAATAATGCGGGCCATAGAAATAAAAAGTTCAAAAAACCTACAGCAAAGCTTTTAGAACCTATTTAGAATGGACAAAAAAATTTGAATTTTAAGTCCATTTACATTTTTGGCCGTCAAAAAAGTTTCAGAAAAGCATCAACCGGCCCCCTTTTACATGAAGTCTTATCAGACGACAATTCGGAAAGAGATTGAAAAACGCCATAAGAAAAAACAGTACACCTCCACAAAGAAAAAATTGTAAAAAAAAAATTCTACAAAAAAACAGTTCTTTCCAAGCAAAAAATTGGAGACACGTTCACAATATATTTAAATTTCTGCTTTAAAATGGGGAGAGGGGTGGGGTTGGGGCTTAGGAATCCTTATAAAGGAATTTTAAAATTTCGGGAAAAAATTAGACCTTTTAAAAAACCCTTTAAAGTTACCACGTCGTTCTTTACAAGGGAGATATTAAAATCAAAAAACAACAACAAAACACTGTTTTCTTAAATAAAACAAAACTTACAAAAATAAATGATTAACTACACATTTAGCCTTATAGGGTTTTTATTTTAAATGACCCAAATTTAACAGAGGACATGATAAAAAAAACGGGTTTAATTAAAATTTTTTCTATAAAACCATGGCAGTTAACTTTAGCCAAAAAAATCCTCATTTTTCATTTAAATTTTGGGCAGTGTGGGAAAAAAAAAATTTTCCTCGACCCGTTACAAACAGTTTATCGATAATTTTAATCAATTTTTTGTTTTCTTCCAACCTTAAGGAACAAAGCATACATGATGAAGGGTTTAATGACAGTATGACATATATTAGTTAATCCACAAAAAACGATGATTTTAAACATTTTTTTAAACTGTTTAAGGAACGCAAAAACCCTTTTTTATAGATACGTTCAGCAAAAAGACATAGTTTAAAAAAAGAAAAACCCTTTTTCCAAAACTAGCTTTAGCGGGAAGATCTGGGATAAGGTTGGTTTATGCCAAAAAATAACTCGGTTTTTAAAAGACTTTAAGAAAAAGTTAAAGACTTAGTTTTATTTTTACAGAAAGACAAAGACTCATTTGAAGAATGTTTTTCCAAAATGATTTTTTTGAAAATACCAGAAAAACCAGGGTAAAAAAACGAAATCTGAAACTTTTGTAAATTAGATTGAAAACGGGAAAACCCCACACAGTATTTTGTTTGAGGTCGTTTTTTTTTTGGTTACTTTTCCCAAAAACAGGAAAAGGCTTTTTCCACTTTCGCCCCCAAAAAGTGGTGAGTGCAAGTAGTCTGAATCGGTGTTTTACTTTTTCTCCAGAAGACTTCAGCATCCCCCCCCCCCCCAATCCCTACCAGTATCCCAAATGTAACTCTTTGAAATGCTTCCTTGAAAGCAGGCATCCCCCAAGGCTTTTCCCAAAACACCCCGCTAAAAGCTTTCCCATCTACAGACCGACAGATCTACGTCTGTCCTCTTTCTCCTTTAACTCCCGATGAAAAAGAAATACTCGTGTCGCTTTTTTTTTTCCCCAAGGGTTTTTTTTTCTTTAAAGTTTTTTATGGCGTTACGTTGAGGTCAACTTAAAAAGAATTTGTAAACCACAAGTCGTTCAATAAAACCTGATTTTTTTGCTGTTTCGCTTTCTTTTATTTTTTTTGATTTAAACTGATTAAAATTAAAGATTGATAATTTGTTTTGTTTTTTGTATTTGGATTGGTCATTTTCATTCTGTTTTTGATTTAACGATTAATATAATTGATTAATCGTTTTTTTATCTATTATGTATTTTTTTTTCTTTTTTCCTTTTTTTTTTTTTTTTTTGGGGGGGGGGGGGGGGGGGGGGGGCTTTTTTCCCTTTACTTCTTTTCTAACCAAAAAAACACACAACATAAAATCCTGAAATTCAATACTGATCGCGATCTAGGGGGTATTTGTTTTTCGTTTTGGGTGCATGTTGTTTGGATGTCAAGGAAAAAGTTCAACTTTTTTTGCGTTCTTACTCGTTTTTTGCACCTCTTTGGGGTGTTTACTCGTATCTTGGGTTGTGTTCAGTAACATCACAGTCTGTTTCAACTTCTCCTTTCTGTCTTCACTTTTCTATCATTCATTCCTTTCCTTCTTTCTATCTGTCTATAAATATCTCCCATTCAGCATTAGCTTCCGTCAACATATCAAATCGGTATCAGGCATAGAAATGGCGGCATTGCTTTACAGGCAGACGACATTATACAAAGCTATGCTTTTGGACTGTTATTTTTTTTTGTTTTGCCAACTTTATTGTGATTCAAATATCGCAGACAGTTGTTGTCAAAGGATGCTGGAATGGGATATGTGTTGTATTTTCTACATTACGAAGACCACTTACCATTTGCACTTACGATTGATGATATTCAGTGACAACCATTTATTTGACTGAAAGGAAAGCCGACACAGCGAGAATTTCCAGAAGACCAACAGGACTCTTGGGCATTCCCTAAGACTTCCGCATCAAGCGAGCGGTCGTCTTTCCCAATGTGTGTGTGTGATCCATCAGCCTTTTCATCCGCCCTGACTCCTGTCTTTAAAGTCCTAGTTCTCGACCTGAATGTCACGTATCTGAGTCTTGTTAATGGCTAGCAAGGCGAGGGTTAAGGGATAAAGGAGAGAGACGGAAGCGAGAGGCAAGGGGATCGAGGTAGAGGAAGGGGGGGGGGGGGGGGGGGGGGGGGGGGGGGGGGGGGGGGGGAGGGGAGGTTGTGGAAAAATGTGTGTCTGTGAGGGAAGAGCGGAGGGAGTGTGTGTGTGTGTGGGGTGTGTGTGTGTGTGTGTGTGTGTGTGTGTGTGTGTGTGTGTGTGTGTGTGTTTGTGCGCGCGCGCGCGCGTGTGTGTGTGTGTGTGAGTGTGTGTGCGTGTGCGTGAGTGTGTGTGTGTTTGTGTTTGTGCGTGCGTGTTGAGTGGCACGATTATACCAAGGATGCGGATGAATACCACGAAGAATTCTCCACTGCCTACAGAAATACCATGCTGAACAATTAAGTAGGGGGGGGGGGGGGGGGGGGGGGGGGGGGACTTTTAGGAAAAAAAAGGAAAATTGGAGATGAAGAAAATGGGGGGAATATATAAAAAAAAATATGAGAAACCCTTCACTAGCTGCCTGAGGTAACCATCGTCATTCTTCTCGAAGGCAGATCTATTTTGTATTGCCTGCTCCCAGGCCTTTCGTCCGCTGGGTCGGACTCATCAGGGAGACACGGCTGATTGTGTCTGTACCATGGTTATTGAATACTAAAATAGTAACAGTGCTGCCGTATATGTAGCTCTCAACAGCATCTCAAAAGCATACTGTTTGTGCAATATGAAATGACATGCCCTAGTTCCATCTTATCCAGTACCAAACGTTCCTTTGCCAGTAACACCAGAGTGCGGCAATGTGAGAAGGGATGAAGCTACGCTTCTGAAGATGAGGAAGGCATAGCGATTGTTGGTACGGTGTGTCCGAAATGGTGGGGTAAAGGTAGGGGTAGGATGGAGACTAAGATGGGTGAAGTCCTTAAAGCTTTGCGACCTGTTCAAAAGGTTTCACGACTGTTGGACAGTCCGTAATGTGTTTCGTCACGAGGCACGAAATCGTCTTTCCCGTTGTCTGTGATCCCACAGATTTAGCCAGACCGTGTTCTCTGAACTCTCTCAGGATCCAAAGTCGTCGACCTATCCTTCTCCAGCCGCCCTCCTCCCCCCCCCCCCCCCTTTGTATCCGTGTATGATAGACAATCTCAAACGTGTGTCCCTGAGTGCGTTAGTGCTCGTGCTCTAAGTAACGATCATAAGGGTTCTGCTTAAAACCTGCCTTAATGTTAGCGTTACTTTACTCGTTCAGTTCAGCTGGTTTCAATAAGATCTCTCTCTCTCTCTCTCTCTCTCTCTCTCTCTCTCTCTCTCTCTCTCTCTCTCTCTCTCTCTCTCTCTCTGTCCGTCTCTCTCTCTCTCTCTATCTCTCTCTCTCTCTCTCTCTCTCTGATCTAACTGTTCTTCTTTCACTAAGTCTTCATTATGTGTACACGTGCGTGCGTGCGTGCGTGCGTGCGTGCGTGTGTGTGCGCGCGCGCGCGTGCGCGCGCGCGCGTGTGTGTGTGTGTGTGTGTGTGTGTGTGTGTGTGTGTGTGTGTGCGTGTGTGTGTGTGTGTGTGTGTATGTGTGTAGTGAGAGAGGAGAGAGAGAGAGGGAGGATGAGAGAGTGTTTAGAGAGAGAGGGAGGAGGATGGAGAGTGTTTAGAGAGAGAGAGAGACAGAGTATTTGTGGATGTGGAAGTGCATGCGCGCGCGCGTGTGTGTCTGTTGTGTGTGTGCGTGTGTAGGCACGCGCACGCACGTGTGTGTGTGTGTGTGGTGGGGGGGGGGGGGAGTGCGAGTGGGTGTGTGTGTGGGGGTTGCGGGGGGGGGGGGGGGCGGTGTGCGCGCGCACGTATGCATGAGCGTAACCGTGCGCACGCGTGCACATACAATTGCTGAAGTAAAACCAACAACATGGAAACGGACAGTCAACAGGCAAAGCTCAGAATCCACAAGGATTGAACAGTTCCTGCACCACACAGCAGGAATGAGTTCATGTGGGGATCAACAGTTCCTGCACCACACAGCAGGAATGAGTTCATGTGGGGATCAACAGTTCCTGCACCACACAGCAGGAATGAGTTCATGTGGGGATCAACAGTTCCTGCACCACACAGCGGGAAGAAGTTAATGTGGGCATCAACAGTTCCTGCCACACACAGCAGGAATATGTTAATGTGGGCATCAACAGTTCCTGCCAAAAACAGCAGGAATATGTTAATGTGGGGATAAACAGTTCCTGTCAAACACAGCAGGAATGAGTTCATGTGGGGATAAACAGTTCCTGTCAAACACAGCAGGAATGAGTTCATGTGGGGATCAACAGTTCCTGCCAAAAACAGCAGGAATGAGTTCATGTGGGGATCAACAGTTCCTGCCAAAAACAGCAGGAATATGTTAATGTGGGGATCAACAGTTCCTGCACCACACAGCAGGAATAAGTTCATGTGGGCATCAACAGTTCCTGCACCACACAGCAGGAATAAGTTCATGTGGGGATCAACAGTTCCTGCACCACACAGCAGGAATGAGTTCATGTGGGGATCAACAGTTCCTGCCATACACAGCAGGAATATGTTAATGTGGGGATCAACAGTTCCTGCACCACACAGCAGGAATAAGTTCATGTGGGGATCAACAGTTCCTGCCATACACAGCAGGAATATGTTAATGTGGGGATCAACAGTTCCTGCCACACACAGCAGGAATAAGTTCATGTGGGGATCAGCACCTGGAGATTCAGGAGACAACGTTGGACAGGTCCACTAGCCCAAGCACTGTAGTAACAGAGTTGGTTGTAAGCCGGAAGTTGCTATGGACTGCTGAAGGCTGCCATAACCATCTGTTCGTTGGGATGTCATCCACCAGCGCTAATGGTGCGATTTTCCTTGATCTGAGATGTCCGTTAAACTCACACACGTCTTCGTTTTACCGCTGTCGAGGAGGTAAGGTTTGAACTGGCGCCCTTTTGTTTGTTTTATTTGTTTATCTGTCAGCAAGATCACGCGACAGTTACACAACTGGTTTGAAGAATCTTTGGTGGAAACATGGGAAGTGGCGGGTCCGAGGACGAAACCCTTCATTTTTGTTGTGGATCAGTTGTTAAAGGACTGATCCAGGATCCGTTCTTTTACGTTATGCAAAATCTACTGAACCGATTTACGCAAAGCATGGTTGGAAGATCGAATGTGACTGAGAAACAAAGTGATTACATTCTGGAGTAGATCCACGCATCGGCTTTGGATTGAAGGGCAGAATCTCTTTGACGTTGGTGGCTGTCTGCGTTCTTCCGAGCACCTTTGTAGTTTCGATATCCGCACTCGCACACAGACATATGCGACCTTCCACCACGGAATAAGTCACTTGTCATCTCTCCGGGTTTTCAGTTAGCAGCCAAAATAGCCAGTAGGGGTGTCAGAAGTCGATTTTGAGATTTGGACCCGAGCTGATACTATAAGTTTTCCTGCACAAAATACACTAAGTGAATTGTTTATATTTGACTGCTTTCTGTGTTAAAATGACATTTGAAAACACCTAATATTATGTTAATATTATGCTGAATGTGTGCGTCTGTTTCTGTTCATTTTCTCAAAAGCGCTTCTCAAGGGTTACCATCTTCAAAACACTGTGTCTTGAAAACTAAAAGCCCGATTTTAAAATGGTTTTCACCATTGAAAAAGAGCAGAAAAAATACTTTCAGAAAATGTGTATATCTTAGAAACGCTTAACTATGACAAGCGACTCATTTTATGGTGGAAGGTCGCATAACCTAGATCATCCAGTTGCAGCCTCAGCATCAGCAGTCAACAGGGAGTTGTCAGTATCTGGTTATCATGAGGAAACCCGGAAAAGGGGTCGCCGCCCTACTGCCGGGTCGCTGAGGTGGTAAATCAATGGTGTCTGGTCTGCTCCTGTGCGCGCAAGAAACTGGTTATCAAGCCTTTCGCCTGCGACAACAATTGCTTTATTGAAGTGTCACGTGAGCGAACGCCACGAGCCTCTCTCTCTCTCTCTCTCTCTCTCCTCTCTCTCTCTCTCTCTCTCTCTCTCTCTCTCTCTCTCTCTCTCTCTCTCGCTGTGTGTGTGTGTGTGTGTGTGTGTGTGTGTGTGTGTGTGTTGTGTGTGTGTGTGTGTGTGTGTCCATCCCCTTTCCTTCTGCCTATTTCAGACGTTTCTCTAACTCAAAAGAAAGTCTTGGGGTGTTGTGGAACTGGACTATCAATGTAACATAAAAGCAAAATTAGTCGCCAAAGTTTGAAGTGGAATCGTGACACTGACCAGCTCTACCCATTCCCAAGCTGAGCGCAGTGATTATGACGGTGCACCGGCCACACCACGCGCCGGCGACAACCATCAAGACGTCCAACGATCCCTTCCTGGCCGCTTCCACTCCCTCCCTCATCTGCCCTGGCCATGTCTGGGTGTTGACTTCTTCATCATCGTATGGGGACCCCTTACGCCAAAAGCTGACCGTAAGCTAACAGCGATGCACACTCCGTTGGCGGATGTAGCCTACTCCTTCTTCCCTGCGGCCGCGCGCATGACATGTAGTTGTCCGTCACGGAGCCAGCTGCAGCTAGCGCGCGCCTTCAGCAAAATTCCCACGCACGAGAAGATGCTGTTTACCGTTCTTTACCAGCATGTGGGTCTCTGCCTCATGCTTTCTCTCTAATACTGACCTAGGATAGTGCAGACAGGGACACTGACCAGGTTCCCAAGGACGCCCATCAAGCAGACGATACTGTAGTATGCATTCATTCATGGGGTCGGGCAGGGTGCGCTTTCGTGCACTATATTTCATCACAGAAATCGCATTTTCCTTTTCAATATCCTTCCTTTGCGGTGAATTCCGGTCTCAGTGCATTAATTGCGATGCACGTATTTGTGATCAATCGACAAAAGTGCCGAAAATAAAGGCAAAATATTCTAATCGGGACTGCTGTAAGGGTACGGTGCTGCTGTCAGCATAGGGGGGCCCACAACCGTATATTCAAACCATCTGCTGGCATGGGGAAGACACTTCCCAGTCCACTGTTAGCATAGGGGGCCCACAACCGTATATCCAAACCATCTACTGGCATGGGGAAGACACTTTCCAGACCCCCCCCCCCCCCCCCCCCCTTCCCGTATTTGATACCGTCTAACCGAGGACTCAGTTCCGCCCAATGTTGTTGTCGTCCCTGTGTGGATGTTGTCCATCACCTTCCTTCCCTGTCGCCGTGGTATTCTCTTGCCCTTCACTGTCTACCCTGGATTTCATTTTTTGGTTTCTCCTTCCCTTCAGAGTGTTCGTAAAGATTGTAGTTCATCGTCCACACTATTCTCTCCCTGTCATCTCGGTTTTCTCTTTCTGTTCACAGCACTGTGGAGGTTGGTCTTTGTTTGTTCACCCCTTCTATCTTTGTCACTTCGGCCTTCTCTTTCTATTCACAGCACTGTGGAGGTTGGTCTTTGTATGTTCATCCCTTCTGTTCTTGTCACCATGGTACTTTTCACCTTCTACAGTACCTTGATGTTTCATTCAAAGTGCTCGTAAAGATTATATTTGATTATCCACACCATTTCTCTTCCTGTCACGCCGGTCTTCTCTCTCCTTTTTCACGATACTGTGGAGGTTTGTCTTTGTTCGTCCATCCTTGCTTTCCTTGTCACCATGGTATTTGTTCCCTCTACAGTACCTTGGTTTTTCTCTCTTTCCCTTCAGAGTGCTCGTCAAGATTGTCTGTCATTGTCCACACCATTTCCCCCCTGTCGCCTTGGTCTTCTCTTTCTGTTCACGATACTCCGGAGGTTTGTCTGTCATTGTCCACACCATTTCCCCCCTGTCGCCTTGGTCTTCTCTTTCTGTTCACGATACTCCGGAGGTTTGTCTGTCATTGTCCACACCATTTCCCCCCTGTCGCCTTGGTCTTCTCTTTCTGTTCACGATACTCCGGAGGTTTGTCTGTCATTGTCCACACCATTTCCCCCTGTCGCCTTGGTCTTCTCTTTCTGTTCACGATACTCCGGAGGTTTGTCTGTCATTGTCCACACCATTTCCCCCCTGTCGCCTTGGTCTTCTCATTCTGTTCACGATACTCCGGAGGTTTGTCTGTCATTGTCCACACCATTTCCCCCCTGTCGCCTTGGTCTTCTCATTCTGTTCACGATACTCCGGAGGTTTGTCTGTCATTGTCCACACCATTTCCCCCCTGTCGCCTTGGTCTTCTCTTTCTGTTCACGATACTCCGGAGGTTTGTCTGTCATTGTCCACACCATTTCCCCCTGTCGCCTTGGTCTTCTCTTTCTGTTCACGATACTCCGGAGGTTTGTCTGTCATTGTCCACACCATTTCCCCCCTGTCGCCTTGGTCTTCTCTTTCTGTTCACGATACTCCGGAGGTTTGTCTGTCATTGTCCACACCATTTCCTCCCTGTCGCCTTGGTCTTCTCTTTCTGTTCACGATACTCCGGAGGTTTGTCTGTCATTGTCCACACCATTTCCCCCTGTCGCCTTGGTCTTCTCTTTCTGTTCACGATACTCCGGAGGTTTGTCTGTCATTGTCCACACCATTTCCCCCCTGTCGCCTTGGTCTTCTCTTTCTGTTCACGATACTCCGGAGGTTTGTCTGTCATTGTCCACACCATTTCCCCCCTGTCGCCTTGGTCTTCTCTTTCTGTTCACGATACTCCGGAGGTTTGTCTGTCATTGTCCACACCATTTCCCCCTGTCGCCTTGGTCTTCTCTTTCTGTTCACGATACTCCGGAGGTTTGTCTGTCATTGTCCACACCATTTCCCCCCTGTCGCCTTGGTCTTCTCTTTCTGTTCACGATACTCCGGAGGTTTGTCTGTCATTGTCCACACCATTTCCCCCCTGTCGCCTTGGTCTTCTCTTTCTGTTCACGATACTCCGGAGGTTTGTCTGTCATTGTCCACACCATTTCCCCCCTGTCGCCTTGGTCTTCTCTTTCTGTTCACGATACTCCGGAGGTTTGTCTGTCATTGTCCACACCATTTCCCCCCTGTCGCCTTGGTCTTCTCTTTCTGTTCACGATACTCCGGAGGTTTGTCTGTCATTGTCCACACCATTTCCCCCCTGTCGCCTTGGTCTTCTCTTTCTGTTCACGATACTCCGGAGGTTTGTCTGTCATTGTCCACACCATTTCCCCCCTGTCGCCTTGGTCTTCTCTTTCTGTTCACGATACTCCGGAGGTTTGTCTGTCATTGTCCACACCATTTCCCCCCTGTCGCCTTGGTCTTCTCTTTCTGTTCACGATACTCCGGAGGTTTGTCTGTCATTGTCCACACCATTTCCCCCTGTCGCCTTGGTCTTCTCTTTCTGTTCACGATACTCCGGAGGTTTGTCTGTCATTGTCCACACCATTTCCCCCCTGTCGCCTTGGTCTTCTCTTTCTGTTCACGATACTCCGGAGGTTTGTCTGTCATTGTCCACACCATTTCCCCCCTGTCGCCTTGGTCTTCTCTTTCTGTTCACGATACTCCGGAGGTTTGTCTGTCATTGTCCACACCATTTCCCCCTGTCGCCTTGGTCTTCTCTTTCTGTTCACGATACTCCGGAGGTTTGTCTGTCATTGTCCACACCATTTCCCCCCTGTCGCCTTGGTCTTCTCTTTCTGTTCACGATACTCCGGAGGTTTGTCTGTCATTGTCCACACCATTTCCCCCTGTCGCCTTGGTCTTCTCTTTCTGTTCACGATACTCCGGAGGTTTGTCTGTCATTGTCCACACCATTTCCCCCCTGTCGCCTTGGTCTTCTCTTTCTGTTCACGATACTCCGGAGGTTTTGTTTTCCTTCGTCCCCCTTTCTTTCCTTGTAATCATGGAATTTTCCCCTTCGTCAATACAACACCTTGATTTGTTCTCTTTTTTTCCCCCCCCTAAACATTTTTATTTGTTTTTATTGTTGTTCAACATACAAAAAGAAAAACACACAAAAAAGGCAAACAAAGAAAAAAATAGAAATTTACAGCAACAGTCATAACTAGAAGTTAGGTATAAAGCAAGAAAGAAAGAAAGAAAGAAAAAAATAATCAACGACAAAAAGCCAAGCCAAGCCACACACACATCAGAGAGAGAGAGAGAGAGAGAGAGAGAGAGAGAGAGAGAGAGAGAGAGAGAGAGAGAGAGAGAGAGAGAAGGATAGTGTTTCAGCATAGCATCGTCTATGTATATAAACAAAAAAAAACATGTACTAATTGACAAACATAATGATTTTTTCTCTCTCTTTCCCTTCCGAGTGCTCGTGCAAGATTGTATCTGATTATCCGCACCATTTCTTTTCCTGTCACGCTGCGCTTCTCTTTCCCTTCACAATCCTCTATATCAATACCTTGGGTTGTCCGTCCGTCCATCCCTCTCTTTCCCTGTCGCCCCTCGTCTTTTGATTTCTTTCAAGGTACTCTGAAGGCTTGTCTGGCATTGTTCACCTCCTTCTCTTGTCTGTCGCCCTGATCCTTTCTGTCTTTCTTTCTTTCTTTTTGCAGAGTTCTGAAGGATTGTTTTAGATTGTCCCCGCCCCCGCCCTCACCTTCCCCTGCCTTTCTCTGTCGCTCTGGCTCTCTCTCATTCCCTGCATGATGATACCCTGCAGAATAGTCTTTGGCTGTTCCTTCTTTTTCCTGTCGCTTTGTTCTCTTCTTCTGTCCTTTTACCATACGCAAAGGAATTGCCCTAACCACCGAATAAATAGATAAGTAAATAAATAAATGAATAACACACTAACAAATAGATAAATAAGTCTATTAATCAATGATAAATGAATAAATGAATACATTCATAAACAAATAAATGAAATAAACATAAACGAACTGAATAAACGAAAAGAAACCTTCCCTCTTGTGAGGAAGAATGCATGACAGAATAAACAGTTTAACTCAATACAGAAATAAATAAGATACACAAACAAACGAAATATTGCACCACTGAGAAAATTCGAGAACAAAAAAAAACAAAAAACAAACCAACTGAAATTAGACAGGAAAAGACAACTGCAGAGAAAAACAACCAACAGCCCCTTCCCTTCCTTCTTTCTTTCTTTTTTTTTCCTTCATTCTTTTCAGTTTTTCTTTCATTTTTAACCGATCAATTTCTTATCTCTGCACGATAGGCTATGCTATCATTAAAAGAACTCTACCTGCAACAATTTGTTTATTTGTTTTCCTGCTACTCTTTCTTCTTTCCTTCTGTTATCATTGTCTTCAGTTGTTTCTCTTTCCTTTGTTCTTCTTTGTTCTTTTTGCTAGTATTCTTTGCTGTTCTTGATCTTTTCAAGTGTCTTTTTTTTCTGTCCTTCCTTCTTGTTTCTTTATTTGTGTTATTTTTTCCCCCCGTTCCTTCTTTCTTCTCCTCTTCCTTATCCTTTTCTTCTTGTTTTTGTTCTTTTCTTCTTGTTCTTGCTCTTTTTCTCCTTCTTCTTCTTACTTCAATTGTTCTTCTTCTTGTTCTAGTTCTTCTTGCTCTTGTTCTTCTCTACTTTTCTTCTTCTTCTTCTTCTTCTTCTTCTTCTTTTTCCTCTCCTCCTCCTCCTGCTCCTGCTCCTGCTGCTGCTCCTCATCCTTTTCTTTTTCTTGTCGTCGTCGTCGTCGTCGTTGTTGTTATTCTCCTTGTGTTGTTTTTCTTCTTCTGAACCTGATCTGTTTCCTGCTTCGCTTTTCCCCCTTTCCCCCGTCTTCTCCTCACCTCCCTTCTTCCTCCTCTTTAGCTTTCGCCTTCTTCTTCCTCCTGTTTCTTTTCTTGCCTTTTTTTTTTTCATCTCCCCAGTTTGTCCAACCCTCCTTCTCGCTTCCTTGCCTCCTTCACCTTCTTCTCTATGTGCAACAGTATGTGCGGGAACCATCGTTCGGCATGGCGCCGTCAGATTTCCGGAAGGGAAGCCACTCCAGTCCAGCCAGCGGGTGACAACGCGTTAACATGAAAAATCGGTTGAAGAAGAGGTCAGCCCAGAGCCGCCGAGTCCCGTGGAAGAGTGATGCCGCAGCCCTACGTTTCCCAGGACACTGGAAGCATCAGGTCAAACAAGTCATCATCTTACATGCTTTTTCTCTTCAACGTGCTTAAAAAGCATTGTGAATGGTTCCACGTTGTCAGTAATACCACTTAAGGCTTAAGAAGAGAGAGAGAGAGAGAGAGAGAGAGAGAGAGAGAGAGAAGAGAGAGAGAGAGAGAGAGAGAGAGAGAGAAGAGAGAGAGAGAGTGAGAGAGAGAGAGAGAGAGAGAGAGAGAGGGAGGGGGAGGCCGGGAGGGAGGGAGAGAGAGAGAGAGAGAGAGAGAGAGAGAGAGAGAGGAGAGAGGAGGAGAGAGAGAGAGAGGGAGAGATAGAGAGAGAGGGGGGAGGCCGGGAGGGAGGGAGAAAGAGAGAGAGGGGGGGAGAAAATGAGAGAGAGAGAGAGAGAGAGAGAGAGAGAGAGAGAGAGAGAGAGAGGAGAGAGAGAGAGAGAGAGAGAACTCTGAAATTTAATGATTATAGGCCAACAGCCCCTTTCATGGGGAGAACACAAAATCATACCTCACTTCTAAAGAACATACAAACAGGGAAAACTCTAATCACAGAGAATGACTGGACAGACATATAATATGGGCTGTACATGATTTATATAATCAGGATATTTCTGATTCACATGTTTGTATTGTCGATGAAGGCTTGTCTAATTTTGAAGGCAGAGACTAGGAATTTTGCCAAATTGACTATTTGATCGGGCAGTTCAGTAGTAAATACACCAATCAATTTACATTCCACATTCTCACCGCAGTCACGTCAAATTTATGCAACTTTCTGATCTGATTGTACAATGGGCACTTGAACATAAAATGAATTTCGTCTTCTTGTAGATTTAAACATACAGGGCATGTCGTGTTTTCAGCTGTTGGTGAAAAGCAAAATCTGCGTACATTTAATTGGGACACACCCATTCTAAATTGTGCCAGAACATTCCTGTAATTTTCTACATACAGAATACTGATATATTTTTCTCGAGAAAACATGTGTTTCAATTTACCATACATGGACAACCGTGGACTGATATCCAAATGGTTTCGCCATTGATGGCAGAAATTACTAAATAATCTGAATTTAAATTCTTTTATGAAACCTATTTCATTACCACAACCAAAAAACCATACTTTTTGAAATCCATTTTCACACAGGATATTCTTGACATGTGTGGCCCATGTTACATGGCCTTTCTCATGCATAGACAGTGACATGTTGTACGCTTTCTTTGAAAACCTGGTATCCGGTTGTTTTAACAATCTAAACCAGTACTTGATACACCGGGTAACAGTTGATATCCATAATGGAAAACGTCCAAGTTCTCCATATACTACGTCGTTTGCTGATTTGTTTCTTACATGTAAAAATCTTTTGCATGCGTACAGATGGACTTGCTCCAGCTGAGGGTACGCTTTGTACCCCCATATCTCAGAGGGTAAGCTTTGTACCCCCATATCTCAGAGGGTAAGCTTTGTACCCCCATATCTCAGTGCCATAAAGAAGCAACGGGACAACCTGTGCATCAAAAAGTTTGAAGAAATATCCGGTAAATTACACCCAATTCTTTTTAGTGTGCACAGGATGTCGTTTGTACATTTCTTCCCTCTAAGTTTTAGTTCTTCCATGGCAAGTGTAAAACTATGTCTAGTAGAAAAAGTAAGACCTAAGTATTTGTACGAATTAACCACTTCTAGCGGGGGCCATTCAGAAACCATCTCTCCCTTGAGCTGAGAACCCCCCCCCCCCCCCCCCCTTCCTGAAAACAATAATTTTTGACTTGTCTAAATTTACTGCTAACCGCAGTCTTTCTGTTTCTCTTTGGAGAATATTCAGTTGATGCTGTAGCCCAATCGCAGTAGAAGCCAAAAGAGTGAGATCATCAGCAAACAGCAAAAGGAATAGCTCAGTTTCGTCTGATGTGAGGGTAGCACCATGTTTACCATTTAAAATTACGTCATTTGCAAGTTCATTTATTAACAAGGAAAATAATAATGGACTAATAACACATCCTTGCTTTAAACCTTGTAAACATTCAAAGAAACTTGAGTAACGTGTATTATTATGACATAAAACACACGCTTTCACATTGGTGTACATTGCCTGAATTATTTTTAGCATCGTACCTCGCACGCCTGCTCGTAGCAGCACCGCCCACAAAACCTTACGGTTCACAGTATCATATGCTTTTTTGAAATCGATGAAGGCCACGTATAGTTTCGTACTCTTCTGCAAATATTGTTCAATTACTGCGTTTAAAGTGAATATATGATCTATCGTTGAATGGCCTTTTCTAAAGCCTGCTTGTGCTTCACAAATGATGCCGTTTTGCTCTGCCCATAAAGTTAACCTGCCATTGATAATATGTGCAAAAACCTTACTAAGAACACTCAAAAGAGATATGCCTCTGAAATTATCAGGAATGTTGGCATCACCCTTCTTATACAGTGGAATTATTGCCGCCTCCGCCCATTTTGATGGGAAAAAGCTCCTAGAGAATATAGCGTTGAAATACTTCTTCAAGTAAGGTAGAACTATTTGCTCTGCATTCTTCAACATTTCAGACAAAAGACCATCTAAACCCGCTGCCTTCTTATTTTTCATGTGTTTAATCGCTTTACTGATTTCTTTTTCACTTATCTCTCCATCCAATATATGGTCAAATAACGTTTCGTCTGATTCATCATATAGGCAATCTTCTCCGTTAACAAATCCTTCGTTGAAAACTGATTCAAAGTGCTGTACCCCCTCGTTTTCTGTTATGTCATTTAGAACAACACTTCCTCTTTTATTCTTGTTAATTTCATTCCAAAACTGACTGGAGTTTTCCGCTGAGCTTAAAAGATTTTTCAAATCGAAAGTTTCTCTGTGCACGCTCTTTCATGTCGAGCATAGTCCTGTATTCTTTCCTTACTCCGATGTATTTAACGTAGTCAACTTTATCTTTAGTTTTTCTAGCCCTTCGAAGATGTCTTATTACTTCCTTTTACTTTGAAAAGCACTCCTTATCAAACCATCTGGCTTTACGAGAGAGAGAGAGAGAGAGAGAGAGAGAGAGAGAGAGAGAGAGAGAGAGAGAGAGAGAGAGAGAGAGAGAGAGAGAGAGAGAGAGAGAGAGAAATTTCTACGATCAAAGAGATGAAGTTGAATGAGAAGCAGCGAGAGAAGCATTACTGGCACTAAACTCAGGCCTGCCTGATAAAGCCTTGGTCGATTGTGTTCCATTGTCTCAGTGCATGATAAGAGACAGGGACCAGGTTTGATATTATTTCTAATTTTGCAGGTTTTGTTCTCAATTTTCCGGGCCAGTGGTATGAGGTGGTATGAGGTGTTTGAATACAGAAAATTCGGGAAAAAAATCTCTCTCTCTCTCTCTCTCTCTTCTCTCTCTCTCTCTCTCTCTCTCTCTCTCTCTCTCTCTCTTCTCTCTCTCTCTCTCTCTCTCTCTCTCTCTCTCTGTGTGTGTGTGTGTGTGTGTGTGTGTGTGTGTGTGTGTGTGTGTGTGTGTGTGTGTGTGTGTGTGCGCGTGCGTGCGCGTGAGGATCTGTCGTTTGGCATTCCAAACAGTCTGAAAGCTTAGTTCAAACATGATAGTACCCCCAGGAAACATAAGCACCTTCCGCTGAAAGGCCTCACCAAAGGAAGGGGACAGGCTAGCAGAGAAATGGACATTGGCTCTAGAAGAGCCTGAATGGTGTTGGCAGACTGTCATCTTCCAGACGCTGAGCCAAAACACTTTTTGCCCTCACGGCTGCACGACGTTTTGCTCGGAAAGAAAAGAAAAGCCTCACAACCTTTTTCGTTTTCATTTCTTTTGCTCATGATTGTGACGTTGGACTGAACGACACGTCAGGGGTGCTTAAGACAATGTAGGAGTCTGAAAGCTGGAGGAGTAAACTCCAAATCTGAATCCAAGGACTATGAGACAAACAACTCTGCTAGACAGCGTGCCAACACATTTCTGACAGAAAGAATCACCTCTCGCAGTTATCAGGCGTGCTACAATTATCTTATAAAGGCTTATGTCTTGTCGTAACTTTTCATCCATGCCCGTTGTATAGAATACAGTGCAGGGGAGACAACCCAGAGACAAACCATAAAAGTCCTTGGAGGGACACTCTTTAGGACTGTACTGGTTATAAACCCTCCACCCTGAACATGAGTCGGTCGTGGCATGGCCCACCACGTGATGCCCGGGGACGAAAATGATCCACAGTAGATTAATTTTTCCTTTTCTCATCTTCGGCGTCATTTCAATAGCATTACCCCCATGCTGCTCATTCCAGCTACCCTAGCAGAATCTCATCCTGGCTTGTTCCAGCCCCGGGGCCAGCATGGGTGAGCGATTCCCTCTGGAGAGCGCCACTTTGTTCGTCCAGAGACTGTCGCCATGAATCTTGATACCGGCGACCTCAGCGCGAACTCACCAAGGGCATTCGCATGATGGGGGAAATCGAAACGGAGGTCACCATGACAGCAAAGTATGAAACGCCACAGAATTTAACTATTTTATGCTGATTCAGGTGAATGAAGATGATGAAGACGATGTTGTGAAGTTCCATTCTGATATGAGATCGTATGACAGGACTGTAGTCTACGCTTACTTTCAGAGTGCATCGTTCCATTAACTATGTCTGAGAGACAGAGATACCAGCAGTGTTGGTCAGGATTATCTGACAGGACTGTAGTCTACGCCTACTTTCAGAGTATATCGGTGCATTAACTATGTCTGAGAGACAGAGATACCAGCAGTGTTGGTCAGGATTGTATGACAGGAATGTAGTCTACGCTTACTTTCAGAGTATATCGGTGCATTAACTATGTCTGAGAGACAGAGATACCAGCAGTGTTGGGGGCGGGGGGGGGGGGGGGGGGGGGGGGGGGGTCAGGAAACTTGTACATTCCTCTAAGACTCGCATCCATCGAGTGAATGACACACCACTGTGTGGCTCCAGTCTTCCAGGTTGAACCCACAGCAAACCCAACTCTGGGTAGGAGCTGGTCATGGCAAAACAACAACAACAACAACACAACAACCACACACACACACACACACACACACACACACACACACACACACACACACACACACACAGAACAAAAAGCAAAAGAAAAGAAAAAAAATAGAGAAATAGGAATGGCTCTGATGGGAATTGAACCCACGACCTTCTTGCCGGGGAATCCGTGACGCTACCACAGCGCCACGGCAGCTGATCCAATCATAACTTGTGCATTGTTAAGTGAGACGGAATAGAGGGAAAGGCGATAGCTTGTGTCCTGGTGGCGAAGCAATGGAAAGTCTGTAACTTTGTTTGGGCCAGGGGGTGGGATTGGGGGGGGGGGGGGGAGAGGGGGGTTAGTGTTGGGGCAGCTCTTTTTTTGAATATGGGAACTTAAGTTTCCGTCGTCCTCTTATTTCCAGATCATGAGCCAGTTATGCAAAACAAAGGGTTGTCAGGGTTGGTGAATGCATCATTTTCCTGTAGCATAGTTCCAGCGATACTCTTCCCTTATATGCAAAGTGTCGCCACTCTAATCCATCTCCCTGATCTGCTTTTTATGTCTGTATTTTCCGTCTAGACAGAGAATAATATAGTCTCGTTAATTCATGGAAAAGTCAACCTGCATTGTCACGATACCCGCTGGTGTTACTTCTCTTTCCTGAATCATACAGATTTCCATGCGTAACGGAACCCCCCCCCCTCCCCCTTCTTACCTTGCATTGTAATACACTGTAATTTAGTTATTTTACATATAACAGAGTCTCAAGTCGTGATACTTATTTTCCTTTCTCGAGACCATTATCCAGCGAAACCTGTCTGTGTCGGAATACCAAACAGCACCGGATTCCGGGACAATCTACTAGAATCGCTACTGGTTGTTGTGTTGTATTCAATTTCATGACAGATCCTTTTGTGTGAAACAAAAATCGGCTCACCGTCCTCGGGGAAAAACAAATGGCTGGAGCACCATAACACAGCTTTGTTTTTGTTTCGTGTTCTTAGTCTGGGAATGTTCTCGTTTACATGTCCAAGGACTTTTATTCCTACAGAATTTGACCCGGAACAAAACTGTGGTTGTCGAGCATTTGTTATCATCTCCTTTTTTAATGTTCCGCATGTGTATGATTTTGTACCCTTGAGAACTCAGCGGATCCTCTCAGGTGAAAAGCTAGCACGCTGACCACCATTGTAAGGTCTGGTGGAGAGAGGGATATACCTGTCCTGTGCATAAATGATAAGATGTAAATGAATCTGGGAGAAAAGTGAAATGAAATCGCCATACAAGCATTTGCAGCGGAGTGCCGTCGACAACGAAATAAAACTTAGTTTCGAGTGACCGTTTATCGAACAGACGAATTTTACTGTTGAGTACATTTACCTTGATCTTTAAACGGAAAGCCAGAAGTATGTTACGTCCAAATTAATGTACTGCTGAGTTCAACAATTTTTTCAGTGGGCATCCGAATTAGAATCTTGTTTAATTAATTAATTTATTTATTATTATTACTTTTTTTATTATTTATTTATTTTATCTATTATTATTATTTTTTTAGGGGGGGGGGGGGGGAGGGGCTCTTCCATAAATACTTTTTTCATATAGAACTACACACGCAACAATGACAGGTGCTACACAGTTCCAAACTGCAGCACAGAGCAGTATAAACAATCATTTTTTTTCCAAGAACTATTATTAGGTGGAACCAGCTGGTGCTGTGCACTCAGGTAGTACTGAGGCCTTCAAGCAGGCGGTAGGCCAAAGCCCAACGCAACTAACTTTTTCGCTGCGCACCCCATCCGTTGCGTCGACGCCAGATTCCTGGATGCAGCAACGTATACTGACAGATACAGATACAGAATCAATGACATATCGTAAAGAAGGTCAGGCTGTGCATTGGTTGTAGAAGGAATTCAGGATGTAAAAAAACCGATTTGGGCTCAACTGAAAGACGGTTCTTAATATAATAATAATAATAATAATAATAATGTATAATACTTATATGGCGCATTTCTTGTTGTGCAACTCAATGCGCTTAGATCCACCATTTGCACTTATTCATACAATATTCATGCACACAGCAAAAAGAAAATACACAATGGCAGACACACCTACATGCATAAACTGCCTCACCGAACTAGTTGTGGAGGAATTTAGGAGAGATCTAGTCATCTACAGAAGGGAATAGGTCTTTTTGAAGAGGTACGTTTTAGCCATTGGAACCTTGACACGCTGTTCTGGGCTTGCAGGATAGCTGTCAGTTTAGCTGTGAAAGCTGACAGCTTACTGCATAGGACAATTTGAGTGGAAAGACTAAACCTGCTCCAGAAATGTAATTATCCAGTATTGAATGGTCTGTAAAATCAGGATAGTAAAATTCGTACTTCTCATAAAAATGATATTTTACAACAAATCGCCTAACTCCTTCATATTACAAATTCTACATATTCCTTCTTCTCTGAAGAATCCAAATCATTGTACCCCCCCCCCCCCCCCCCCCGGTTTTTTTAAACTCTAAACTTATAGTTTAACAGTACACTTACATTATCGCAATGCTGTGTGGATCAGCCACTGTGCAACTGACTTACTTGGCCAAAGACAAACTTCACATGTTTGTAAATAAGACGTATAATGGTTCCTTCGAGTGCATTAAGCTGAGTTTGCAATGGATGGATCTTTCAAACAACTGCTTTCATCTTATGAAATTTTATAAATCAGAAACACATTTATAACCAGTTTCTGCTGAACCGGCTTCGATGCTGTTAACACTT
>CM031602.1:59586124-59603624 GCA_018398815.1 Conus ventricosus
AGGAGAGAGAGAGAGGAGAGAGAGAGGAGAGTGAGAGAGAGAGAGAGGAGGACAGACAGTCAGAGACATCATTTTAAAACTAGTAAGCAGAAAGAGTCATGGGACTATTCAATCTGACATACACATCACTGTAACTTTGTTTCACTGTTAACGTTGTGATGTATTTATGGCTCAACACTCACACACCTGATGTTACCTGGAAAACATACCTACGTCAGTGAAATAGGTGATAGACAGGCAATACAACACCCATCAACTTTATAGCACCTACCTTTTTGGTGGCAAGTGGTCAGGTTCACCATCTGAAAAGAACTGATGGGTGTTGTGAGATGTTAGTAGTTGTACAGGTAGTTAGGAATGCACGTGAAATTTTTGTGACGCTTTTAAGTCACAAAATATTGACATAGCAGGAAAAAAATTACAGGTCAAAATCATTCCATTTACTGAAAAAGTATTGGAGTGCGTGCTTTTTGATCTGCATGAGTTAGTTTGTGTTCGTGAGAAAAAAAAATGCTATGACTGACAATATTTCTAACTATATGCAGGTGTTAGTAAGAAAGAAGAAAGGCAGGCATCACAACATAAAACAACACCCAAATATTTTTGTTGTACTCACCATAATGGTTCCAATAAGAACGCAGTGACTTGAAATGTTCTTGCTTTTTAGCACTTTTATCACACACACAGAGCCCTGACTTAAAGTTTCTTTCCGTTTTCTACTTTTCTCACATTCACGAACTTCAGTACTTTTGTATGTGACACTTGTAATCCCTTGGTCAACCCCCAAAAACAGTCTGTACAAAACAAAAAATGACAATCCCTGCCCCTGGCTTTTCACTCCAGGCAGCTCTTCGAAGTCACTGTTCTTGGGCGTTCATTGACAGTCCCACTTTCTGGATTTCCTCCCAAATCAAGAACAATCCATGACTGGAACGGTCTGCCCCAGAGCGTCGTGGAGGACACAACCATCGACACCTTTGTGTCAAGGGCCTCCAAACTCATTATGGAGGCTTTTTTGTTTGGTTTGTGCTTCTTCTTCTTCTTCTTCTTCTTCTTCTTCTTCTTCTTCTTCTTCCTTTGAGTGTCCACAATCAACAATTTGATTTTTTTACACTTTCAGGGTGGGGCTCGCCCGGCGAAGAGGGTAAAAAAAAAAAAATCAAAGCAGCAGCTGCACCCTTGACTGGAAGGTGTCAAGAGTGGGGGCGGTCACAGACTCTGCTGACAACTCATTCCAATCTCTAATTGTTCTAGGAAAGTATGAGTTCTGCCGATGCTGTGTGCGGCACTGGATGGCAGAGTATGTTTGTCATGTACTCTTCTTTGGCGGACCGGAGCTGGAGTAATTTGCTGTGGCTGACTGCAACCATGTTGCTTCAACCTCCTCCACAGCGACAGAAACATCAGCAAGTTGATTGCGGTCGCGTTCCTGGAAGAAGAAGAATTCCTGGAAGGTAGCAATGCCGTAACCTGGCGGAAACCTGACGCCAGTCCGTGCCCATGTCCTGGCACCAAACAATTGAACACGTGCGCAGTCCCTGGCACTGGAAGCCTGCACAGTTAAACTGTCTGTTATACTGTGTTCATCTTCCCTCTTTCAGTGTCCATGGCCACGAAACTTTTTTTGTCCTTTTAAAACCTCCCCTTCTTCCCCGAAGTCCAACTACAGGCCATGAAAATTAGTCCTGTTATCTTAAGTGGATAAACACAACGACGTAGACACCATACCTTTACATGAAACGCTAACCAAGAACAGATTTCGATTTACACCAGCCACCGTGGAGAAGTAGTTAGCGTCGCGGACTCCCGGCTGGGAGGTCGTGGGTTCGAATCCCATCAGAGTCATGTGGGTTTTTCTGCCCCGACCGGCTCCCACCCAGAGTTGAGTTTGCTGCGGACTCAGTTGGGAAGACTGGGACCACACAGTCGAGTTTCATCCACTTAATGGATGCGTTTCTGAGAGTGTTGCTCAAATTTCCTGACCAACACTGCAGGTGCCTGTATCTCTCGAGCCTGGTTGACGCCGGGATATATTATGAAAGGAAGCGTAGAGTACAGCCCTGTCATGTAGTCTCAGACCGAAATGGAAATCCGTAGCATCATCTTATTCATCCTCATTCTCTTCGATCAGCATAAACAAACCAACAATTGTCTCAAGTTCTGTGGCCCTTCATGCCCTGCTCTCATGGTGACCTCAATTTGGATGTCCTCTCCACGTCTGTGGTCTTGGTTCCGTCGGGACATCGATATCGCGAGTCCATGGGGGCTGTCGTTGGACGGACGTGGTGGCGCCCTCCGAAGGGAGAGCTCACTCACGCCGGCTCCGCGACTAAGCAATTATTGTCGTCAGTAGGGGGCTTAGTAGGTGGTGTCCTGCGTATGTTAGATCAGAACATGGCGCCACTGAACACCACCGAAGTGACTCGGCAGCAGTGCAGTGTCTTCTCCGGTGGGTTGCCTCTTGACGACTTGACACTGACTGCTCCCTGTGGATTGCCGGTGCCGGGGCTGCGGCGGGGCCGACCGGGCTGTGGCTGTGGACGGGGTGTCAAAACGAGTGGCGTGGGTGCACTGCCTCTGAGGTGGCGCAGAGGTTGGGACAGAAAAAAAATCGATTTACTACCTTTATTAGAAACAGAAACAATTCCACTTTGTTACCCTTATTAATAACACTTGACAAGGAAGGATTCCCTTTTATTACCCCATCAGAACCATTTCCTTTACATCTCCTTTCTTGAAATATTAACCAAAATGATTTCAGATAAACTTGCAATTATGATAGGTGACAATTTATAGACACAAGCATACACTTCTACAAAATAAATGATAGTGTTATTAGCTGTATATCATCATCAGTCACACAATAACATATCATTTTCGAGAGAGCATACGTTGTGTGTGTGTGTGTGTGTGTGTGGTGTGTGTGTGTGTGTGTGTGTGTGTGTGTGTGTGTGTGTGTGTGTGTGTGTGTGAGTGTGTTTGATATTATCCATCAACAAAGTATTTCTCATTCAACTTCTTCTAAGAGAAATTACTGACTGTATGAACAAATAAGAATTCATTCTAACGGTTCATTCCAACTGAATACATCATATTCACAACATAAACACATCATCCCTTCATCAAAAAAGACTGTAGACTTTGGTTGGTGTTCGATAACAACCATATCTAAAGATTGTTAAGTTTTCAATTCATAAAATATATCAAACTTCTATTTCCCTATCTCCATGGGCTTAATGTATACTTCACAAGGCAAAAGCCATATCAACAGTGACAATCAAACACTCAGCCTGTCGCCCATCGGCGGTACTGAACCAGCACGTCCACGTATTCAGAGTGGTGGTTCAAGATAGACAGCGTGTGCGCGTATGCGTGCGAGCGTGCGTGGGTGCGTGTATATATATATATATATATTATTATATATATATATATATATATTATATATATATATATATATATATTATTATATATTATATATATGTGTGTGTGTGTGTGTGTGTGTGTGTGTGTGTGTGTGTGTGTGTGTGTGTGAGTGGTGGCGCCATGGTGTGTGTGTGTGTGTGTGTGTGTGTGTGTGTGAAATAAAGAAGTGTGCATGATTGTAAAGCTGTGTTAGTGTGCTGTGTTGTCTGACCTGTGTGTGATAGGCGTGGGTTAGGGCGCGGCCACTAGGGCGTCCGGCTTCGCTTGCGACACACAGTTTACATTGATTAACGGTTCATGCAGTCCATGCAAGCTTGCACGCACAACCACACTCAGTCCAGGTGTTTCATTTGTTTTGGTTTCATCTCTAAACTGTCGGAACAAAACGCCTTTTGTCACAGGACTGCGTGAATTTAATCATCGGAGTAGAAGGTGTGCCGTTTGAAAATATTGGGTTCTGCAAGTGTTGGACGACTATCTTTCACCTAGGGCATCCCCTGTCCAGCAGGCACATATTGGTCTTCCCTGTATATGTGAAGAAATACTAAGCGTATATAAAAGAATCGGCATCACACAAAGCCCACACTTTGTGGCCCCACATTTCGTTGGTTTTGCAGGCTACCACAACGACCCTTGTAACTTGATCATTGGGCCCTAATCTACTGTGATGTTTTGCCCCAGGTAGATAATGCATTGCAAAACATTCTTGAGTCATAGAAATGAGAGAGTCTGACTGAAAAGGGGGTCATACCCCAGCTGACCTCTAGGAACAGCCCTGAGTGGGAATCGGGAGATGAAAATACTGGTTAGCTGTTCAACTGTTCTTCGTCATTGATCTTGGACACCCCAACAAGGATTGTAGAAAGGAGAAGAGTCTTCCAGTAAAATGAATGATGAGGAACAGGACCATGTTCCGTTCATATATATTTGTGAGACCAACAAACGCTCAATTTCATCCACAGTGGTTGGCTGAAAATTATCCTCAGTAAGACCAGCTGCCCGGTGACTTTGTCTTGCATTCAGTGTCGGTTTTACCTGAAATCCCCGATTTCTTCCTCCATCCCTCTCGTTCTGTCCCTCGCTTCCCTGACCCATGAGATGGAATGCGTTCAAGCTTTAATTCAAGTGATAAAATAATCAATAAGGTGTTTGAAGTCTGATCGTGGTACATGGGGGGATGGGGGGGGTACGGGCGGTGGGGGGTGGTGGCGGTGGGGTGGGGTAGTGGGGGGCGTCGTTTG
Organism: Conus ventricosus; assembly: GCA_018398815.1. NCBI lineage: Eukaryota > Metazoa > Mollusca > Gastropoda > Neogastropoda > Conidae > Conus > Conus ventricosus. The sequence goes on from CM031602.1 coordinate 59,590,789, forward strand.
ACTCATCTGCAATGGACTGTACACGTTCACGAATCAGTAAAATTACTACCGACATCAGACACCTGCAGTCAACCTGCGTCGGCCTTTGTCAGAGTCGCTGTCACTTACTCGCATTCACTCCTTCTACTTAATTCTAAGTCACTGTCGCTGGTGCCTGCTGAGTCGGTTCAAGTCCGGTTCAGTCCACTCGTCAGTTTCGTTGAACATTTGGACCCACAGTCAAGTTCATATCACTGTCAGGAGGTGCGACATCATCGCGACTGTAATCACAAGTCGATGGGATGACGGAAAAAAACACAAACCGAGAAAACAAATTCACGAAACTGCCACAAACGCTCTTCCACAAATGGACGCTGAGCAAGGCAGAAAGACCCGGATACACGACCCCGCTTTGTACTTATTATTGTTGTTAACCCAATTTAGGGAGGCACACCAAAGTACAATTAGCATAATATCCGAAACACAGGGATTGGGGGGGGGGGAGGTTGGGGGGGGGGGGGACACGGAGACGGGGCGGATTCAGTCGCCTGTGAGGATTTGGCGAAAGAGGGCGGGCAGAGGACAGAGGATTACAAGTTAGTCAACCTTAAAACAATCCCGATTACCGATTTTCCCCTCTGTTTGAACGCGTGGCTTATGACAATATTACGTCATAAAAAATCTGTTAAGCATCCGACGGCTAAACTGGGAAAGTCAGGAAAGATAGGAAGTGCGATCAGTGTGAGATGTTGCGGGGGGGGGGGGAGGGTGGGATAGGAAGAGACTGGGGGGTGGAGAATTGAGGGAGAAAAAAGAGGGGGAGAGAGGAGGGAAGGGGTTGGAGGAGGATGTGAGAGCATTGGGGGCGGGGGAGGCGGGAGGGTCAAGTCATGGAAACGGGGGTGGAAGGTACTGTGTTGAGTCATAGAATGGGCTGTGACTGGAGTTGTCGTTGCATTGTTTTTAGAGGAAGCGTCCAGCTGGGACTATTTTGAGCTTTTTTCCTTCCTGAAGGAGTCACCTGTATGTCTGTTGTCTCTCTCTCTCTTCAGCTTTCGTTCTCCGTCGACTCTGTGGCTTGTGGTTTCGCCTCCCATTTACAGATTCCGATAATAAGCCACTGCGGAAACCTTGTAATCATCAGCGAAAAAGTCAGACCTAATCCCAGTTGAAGTCTCCAGCATCAGAATTGAAAATTGCCCTGGCAGGACAAGCGATGGTAAAAAAAAAAAGAAGGAGAAGCTGGAAGGAGGAGAAGGAGGAGGAGGAGAGGTGATGAAGGGGTGGAGGAGGAGGGGAGGGGCGAAGAAAATGAGCGAATACGAGATGAGGCGAAGAGAAAAGAGACAAGAGGCGAAAACAAGCAGCAGGCAGACGAGTCGCAACATAATAGTAGTCTCTAGTAGCAAAAAAAAACCCACGGAGCAGCAGTATCAAATGCAGAACTATGTAATAACAGCATATACGCACCGGTTCGTCATGTGATAAACATCATGTAATCATCTCATTAACAGCAGCAAATAGAAGCCAGCAGCATATCTCCATGGGTTGTGTGTGTGTGTGGGGTGTGTGTGTGTGTGTGTGTGTGTGTCTGTGTGAGTGTGTGTGCGTGTGTGTGGTGTGCGTGTGCGGTGTGCCGTTGCGAGTGTGTGTGCGTGTGCGTGCGTGTGTGTGTTACGTTGTGTGATTTGTGTGTATGTGTGTGTGGCGTGCGTGTGGCGTGTGTGTGGGCATGTGTGCATTGGCGTGCGTGGGTTGCGTAGCGTGCGTGACTGCCTGAATGCCTGTGTGCGTGCGTGCGGCGCAGGATGCGCGCGCGCGTGTGTGTGCTGATGTGTGTGTATATATACGTACATTATGAGGGTAATTGCCGTATTTCCGTCTCTGGTGTGATGCACGCATACGTGCGTGGGTTAATGCATGCATGCATGGTAAGTGCGTGCGATCGCGATCGTTACGCGCACGTGGTGCAGTGTTGTTGTGCGTGTGCAGCTTAGGTGTATGTGTGTGTGTGTGTGTGTGTGTGTGTTGTGTGTGTGGGTGTGTGTGTGTGTGTGTGTGGTTGTGGTGTGTGTGTGTGTGTGTAGTGTGTGCCTGCGTTGCATTGTCGGGGCGTATGTGACGTGCTTGCGTGTGTGGGTGTGTGTCCATGTCTGTGAATGTGTGGGCACGCACGCAATGGTCATGCTTGGCAGGTTCACTGGGCATTGTGCTGTTTTTATAGTTTTCGAACCCCCCTCGCTCTCTCTCCCTCTGGCGGTATCGTCGTGCGCGGGGGTTGGTATGTCTGTCTGTCTCTCGTGCACTCCCTCCTCTCTCTACGTATTGTGTTAGTCACTGCTCACCTACACACTTCAGGGGGGGGGGCGCGCGCGCGCAGAGCTCGCAGGGGGTGCAGAGCGCGCGCGCGGAGCACGAGAGGGTGCGCGGCGCCGCGCGCGCAGCTCTACTGCGCTCGAGCGCGATCCTCCGAGCCTGGCTCGCGAGCGAGCGCTGGAGCGCGCAACGACGACGAAGACCGACGCGCGTCCGGGGGTGCACCGAGACGAGCACTGCGCGCGGTAGCGCGACGATACGTGCGCGCGTCTCGCTCTCGCGCAGCTGCCTATCCGCGGTACTTCGCTCAGCTCTCTCTCTCTTCTCTCTGTATCTCTCTCGCTTATGTATCTCTCTCTCTCTCTCACTCTTCTCGCTCTCCTCAATCTCTCTCTCATCTATCTTTCTCTCTCTCTCTCTCACTCTCTCTTTCTCTCTCTCTCTCTCTCCTCTCTCTCTCTTCTTCTCTCTCTCTCTCTCTCTCTCTCTCTCCTCTCTACTCATCTCTCTCTGTATCTCTCTCGCTTTGGTTCCGACTCCCATCTCAAAGAAAGATAAAAGCCACTGGGAAACCTTGTATACCTAGCGATAGGAAAGACCTAATCCCGCAACGGTCTCCAGCACAGATTGAAATTGCCAGCAGCGACAATAGCGAGGAAGAAAAAATGAGGAGGAGGCGGTGGAGGCGGAGGAGGAGGCAGGAGGAGGAGGGGATAAGGGGGTTAAGGAGGAGGAGGTGGGGGCCCAGGGGAGGAAAGGAGGTGAATAAGAGCAGAGCCTAAGAAAAAAGAATAGAAATCGGAAACGGCATCAGCTCGATTGCACAGTCATCTATACAAAGCACTGTCGTAGATGTATTAGTCAGAGAGGATCAGTAGCATTAAATGCAGAGTACCTTCGATAATTACAACAGCCAAGCAGGATAAGTAGTGATAGTAATGACATCAGCAACAATTCGGCCGCATACAAGAATTACCAGGCGATCTTGCGACGGGATACAAGCACATTTCATAACACAATCTTACGCAACGACTTTAGACCACTACCGGGTCGTCTTTCAGGCAGGACAAATAACTCCAAAAAATCGATATTAATGAACGAATAGTCGTTTCTCTCTTCTTTCTGAGTCGCAACCACTTCCCCTCCCGTCTCGGTCTCTCTTTGTTTCTAGTCTGTCCTCATTCTTTCTTCCTGTCTATTTTGTCTCTCTGTAGGTCGGTCTGCTATCTATCTGTCCATCTGTCTCGTTCTGTCCTCTCTCTCTCTCCTCCTCTCTCATCCATCTATCTCTCCTTCTCTCTCTCTCTCTCTCTCTCTCTGTGCATTGGGTCATCATGTGTGGGACGGTGTCTGTGCATACGCAGCAGTCTGCGCACACCCGCGCGCTTGTGTGTGCGTTATGTGTGTTATATGTGTGATGAGCGCTTTGTGCGCACGTTTATGTGTCGCCCTGTGTGTGGGTGTCTGTGTGTGTGTGTGTGGTGTGTCGTGTGTGTGTGTGTGATGTGTGTGTGTGTGTGTGTGTGTGTGTATGTGTGTGTCGCCTGGGGTTCGTGTTTGTGTGCGTGTGTGTGTGTATTCGCGGTCGTGGTGCATGCGTTTGTGTTGTGCGCAGGCAATCCTATGTCCGGCCCTTAGACTTTTGTCTGTGCTCCTCCTTTCGTCCTCCTTCGCCTGTTCTGTCGGCCACGGGCCGGCTTCACAGGGGTCTGGCACCATCAGGCACCATCAGTCCTCTCTATCCTTCGCCTACTCTACACACCACACACAGGGAGGAAGAGGAAAACGAGAAACAGAGAGAGAGAGAGAGACGAATGGAAGGAGAGAGTGGAGAGAGAGAGGAGAAGAGAAGGAGAGTGGAGAGAGAGAGGACAGAGAGAGAGTGAGAGAGAGAGAGAGGGGGTGGGGGCGAGGAGAGATGGGAGGAGACAAACAGAGAGACAGACAGGACAGCCAGAATCGACACACACACACACACACACACACACAACACACACACCCGATGGGCGCGGATAGGCCTTGATTAGCAAAGGGAAATGGCAAAGATCGTCGGGGCTGACACGAGCAAGAGGACTTCTTTGCCCAACAAACCAAAGGGGGGAGGGGGGGGGGGGGGGGCAACCCCATGAAATGTTTTTTCTGCGGTCTTGGCAATTGGCCTGATCAATTAATTAATCCGCCCTTCGCTGCGCTGATGAAACATGACCAGAATAATTCCATGGAGGAGGAGGCTGGTGGAAAAGAGTGGAGCGGGATGGAGAGGGAGGCGGCGGGGGGGGGGGGGGGGGGGGGGAGTAGAGGGGGGGGGGACAGGTATGGTGATGGGTTCGATTTTTGGGAGAGGTTGTTATTGAGTAGTTGAGGTTAAGGGAGGGAAGTTGCTTGTTTCGATTTGGAGTTGACTGTCGTAAGGTTAATGTGAATTGATGTGTTGATGATGATGATGATGATGATGTGGTGGAGGAGGCGGAGGAGGAGGGTGGGAGAGAAGAGGAGGAGAAAGAAAAAGAGGAAGGAGGAGGAGGAGGATGGTAATGGTGCTTGGTGATGATGTTAATGATGGTGATCGTACCTGCCAACGACGTCGACAAAGATGAGAATAGATGATGATGATGATGATGATGATGATGATGGTGGTGATGATGATGATGATGTTGATGATGCATGATGATGATGATGATGATGATGATGATGTTGATGAGGATGATGTGATGATGATGGATTGATGTGGATGATGATGAGGAATAGGGGTGGTAGGTGATGATGTATTGTTGTTGATGATGTTGATGATGATGTTGTGGTATGATGATAGATGGTGATGTTGTTGGTGATGTGATACTGTTTCAATTTTCACACGAGGGTATGTACGTGCGGGCGTGAATGGGTGGGGGGGGGTGGGGGGGTGTGGTGTGTGGGTGTGGTGTATGGGGGGGGGTGTGTGTGTAGGGGGTGTGGGTTTGGGTGTGTGTGTGTGTGTGTGGGTTGCGTGCCAGTGGCAGCTGCGGGTGTAGTGTGCGTGCGTGCGTGCGTCGCGTGCTGGCGTGCGTCGTGCGCACGCGCTGGGGGCGCCCAAGCGTACGATGAGTACTCCCTCGCCCCCCCCCCCCCCCTCCTCAACACCCCCATCCCCCGCCCTGCCGCTGTTTTTTGTATTTATTTCGATTAACAGATTAAAAACATTAGACTGTCTATGGTCTTGTCTGTCCTGTCTGTCCTTTCTTCTGCCTGTCCGATCTACCTTGCTCTCCATCTCTCTATTACACCCCGTACCTTCCCCTCCCCAATCATTTCCCGCCCAATCGCTAATTCGGAGATGATGCCTCCAACCCGCAAGGAGACAAAACAAGAAAGAAGACAGACACCAGACATCAAATTCACATTGTGATTCCTGCTCTTGTGCTTGCACGCAATGACGCGTATGCACACGCACACACACACACACACACACAAACACAGCTCGCCACAAGCACACTACACACACACACACACACACACAACACACTCACACACACGCACACGCACACACACCCCACACACACCACAACACAACCACTCCACACCCCACAAACCACACACAACACACACCACACAAACAACACACACACGCACACGCACCACGCACAACCTACACACACACACACACACACAACACACACACACACACACACAACACACCACACACACACCACAGACACACACAAAGCCCGCACGGAAGTATTTAATGACATACAGTGGAAGTGTTTATAACCCTTAGGAGAATTTACTTAGTCGTGCAGAAAACGAACTTAGGGTAAACAGATGAAAAAGAAATAAATAACTAAAAGAGAAAATTTAATAAAGTGAAAGAACAATAGAAAGGAAGCTGAAACAACTATTAAAAAAAAAAACGAAAAAAAAAAGAAGAAAGAAAGACATAGCTAGATATGAGATTATTAAGGGAAGGACATGAAACACGATGGAAGAAGAAAATGTAGGGGGGGGTGGGGGGGGGGGGGGCGGAATAAAATGAAATAAAGACCGAAAGAGGACACAACACAGGGACGAAACACAGAAAGAAGATATCAACGAAGTCGTTATACCCCTGGTCACACACTCATCCCAAGCACCAGAGGGTTTATCTACGTTAAACGCGCAATAACTACAAGGGGACTGCTCAGCACATGTTTGGAGGTTCGTTTGGTGTAGCAGCGTATGCGGCGATCGTGCTGTTGTTGGGTGGGGTTGTGCCCTGCTTTGTTATAGCGATGTGTGAGTCTCCTGTCACTACATGTCTTTGCGGTGGCTTGGGTTCTTGATGTGCATATTCGCTGGATGAGAGATGGATGAAGAGATAGTACTGAGTCCCCTAATAGAAGAGTACGCGCGCGAATGGCTCGCGAACCTCTGATCACACGCATTGTGTGTCCCATTTTCGCCACGGTCGCGCAGGATTGAAGATCTTGACCTCTGGGTCATGCGTGTGCGGCCTTTTCCGTCTCATCTTCGTGCTCCGGCGGCTTGGGCACACAGAGGCGCGCGTGAGTGGCGTTATGGGGCGCGCGTGTCTGGTGTTGAGATTAGTTGCTGACATGCGAGTGTAACTTTAGGTGTGAGTGTGCGCAGTTGGTTGTGGGCTGTGCGGTGCAGACTGCTATTGGCGTGTGGAGTGGCAAGTGAGTTCTAATTGAGGTGTGCGGGCTTTTAACTGAACGCAAACAAACAAAAGAAATAGAACATAAAGAAACATCTACTCAACTATGAATGATAAACAAAACACGAACAAACCATGCAAACACACACACACCACACACACCTCCACAACGCTCGCCCGCACGCCACGCCCGCACGCACGCACACGCACGCCCCGCCGCCGAACACCTTCACAACCCACACTCGCACACGCACACACACACACACAACACCACACACACACACACACACTCCCACACATAAACACACACAACACATCATCATACCAACAACACCAACTACAACACCAAACAACAACCCAACAACAACAACAAAAAACGATTCAAAACCATGAAAAATTCAAAGTAAAGCTCAGGTTAGTAGTGACTGCGACGAATAGAGTAAAAATAAACAAACAGTATCTTAATGTAACACACCACACCACATCACCAGACACACACACACACACACACACACACCACACTACATACACGTACACGCACTCAAACACACATACACACACACCGCACGCACGAGCGCACAGCCACACGCACGCCGCAGCGCGCACACACCCACACCTACACGCACGCACACACAATAACACGCACGTCACGCGCGTACACGCACGAGGCACGCACGCACACACACACCACACAACACACACACACACACACACACACACACACACACACACACACCTACGTAACAAACGCCCCCACGCACGCACGCCACGCACGCACCGCCACCACACACCCACACACGGCACGGCCGCCACCGCACGCACGCACGCACGCACGCAACTCACACACAAACATCACGCACGCTCACACACACAACACACACTACAAACCACACACACACACACATACACACACACCACACACACCCCACACACACACACACACGCACACACACACACACACACATACACACACACGCACGTACGCACGCACGCACGACAACCCACAAACAGCACGCACGCCAACACACACACACACGCAACAACACACACACACACACACACACAACACACAACACGCACGCACGCACGCACACACCACAAACAGCACGCACACACACACCACACACGCACACACACACACCACACACACACACCACACACACACACACACACACCCACACACCACACTCACGCACGCACCGCACTCGACGCCACGCTCGCAACTCACACTAAATCATGCACGCACACACACACAACACACACAAACACCACACAACTCCACACACACACTCTCACTAACACACTCTCACCACCACACCACACTACACACACACCAGAGACGCTAACACCTGAGAAGAAGGAAGAAAAACGAGCTTGACTAAGGCCGGAACAAGGAAAATCAGGAAAGACGGAACAACTTATTGGAAAGCAGAAGTTAGGATCTAAACAGAAAAAAATGAACAAAATTGGAATAATTAGTTAACGAATTAAAATCCCCACTCCCACCTCTCCCCCACCATCCCCTCACCCACACAAACAAACCTACATATCAGTAGGATTAAGCAAAGGCAATTATCAAACGCGTTGTGTTGTAGGTTAGTGTGTTGTGTTGTTGTTTTGGTGTGAAATTGGTCCAACGCAGAAGCATTTAAACTGGGTGGCGGTTTTTTCCCCACATTATAGTATACTTTGTCTTAGACACTAGCAAACAAGCACAATCGGGGACACTGCATACATAGCTTCGCCAAGAGGGAAACATGTCTGTCAGCGTAATATGGTCTGCTTCGACTTCATCCCCCAAAAACATCCGTAGTTTCTTGACATTTTTCTCTAGAACTGGTTTTACCTTGCACTTGGGTTCCCCTCTACTATTTGTTCATTATTTCTATATCTACATCTATCACAACATGTCAAAACTATTTTCCTTCACTGAAACATCCACTGCCCTGATACACTTTGATGTAACTTGTAGATTACTTAACTCAGTCTCGTCGTGTGATCGTGACTGAACAAACTCCACCCCCAACACCCCCCCCCCCGCCGGCCCCACCTCCCCACCCCCCACCCCCTCCTCGCCAAATCCGCCCTATAACGTTATTGTGATACTGGATCCCAGGACATAAAACTGGATATTCACATAAGTTGTATAAGTTCGAAGATATATGCACATTTAAAGACGTCATGGCATTCAGATCTGCGTAGGAATATTTTTCGACAAAAATTTATCGAAAAGTAAAAAAAAAAAAAAAAAAAATATAGTATATTCCTGTCTTGCAGTGAATCAAATATTCCTGGATCTGCGTTGTATAATTCGGACCCTTAACCAGAGGTAACGAGTTCGTTTTGGGGCGACAATTTTGTTCCCCCCCCCCCCCCCCCCCCCCCCCCCCCCCCGCCCCCCCCCCCCCCCCCCCCCCCCCCCCCCCCCCCCCCCCCCCCCCCCCCCCCCCCCCCCCCCCCCCCCCCCCCCCCCCCCCCCCACCCCCCCCCGCCCCCCCCCCCCCGTTTTTGTTCCAAATCCATCCCCCCACCCCACCCCAAATTTTTTGGGCGGGGTCATATTCTTGCTGAGATGCTTGTCGAAATAACGCATCAATAGATTATGTGGACAGCATAAACTTGTGGACAGAGGCACTTTACCCAATTGCCATAACTTCAGCAAATCGTTACCCCAAGTGGGGTCTTCTCGCCCTTCTGTTGCGTTTCCTATTAATCTTCGGTTGATGGATCAGTTTCACTTGTCCTTGACTCTTCTTTTTTCGCTGTTTGTTTCAAGGACAAGGACGTCTTGGAGGTTATACCCAACGGTGGAGGAAGTGAAGAGGATGGAGAATTTAAACCTGTGCTTGGTCATATTCAAGCTACCAGCGTTGTTGATATCTTACTGTGTATGTGATCCGTTATAATTGCATCCTTGAAATCGTTATGTGGTTTGTTAAATCTTGAGCCCCCCCCCCTCTATCTCTCTCTCTCTTGCGGTTACACACACTCCACACACACACACACGCGCGCGGCGAGCACACACACACACACACACACACACAGACATATGTTAACTGTTTTGAGAACATCTGACCATAACAAATCAACGATGAATTACTTTTTTTTTCGTAGGAGTAATAAGTTTCAGTGTTTTTTTTAGTTTTTTTATTTGTAGTTTTTTTTTAAACTCATGGACGTTTTGAACAAACGAAAAAAATATATGCCAGCTTTATATACATATGCGGCCAACGAATGAGATTATAAAAGAGCCGCTATTTCCTGAAACGGCAGTACAAGCAAGGCTGTATCTATCTCATGTGATTTTGACAACCACAACGAGAGGGCCAACAGGTTTCATGGATGTCATGTCCGTCAGTGGCAAAACCACAGTTATAATGTTTGCGCTCGATCCATTATCATCCTTGTCTTTGTTATACCCTTCTGCGTCCAACTCGTACTTATTGTCACGTCGTCATCTTCATCAACCTTTTCTTCATTATCTTCATCATCAATAATAGCGTCCACCGTTATAGTTCGCACTGGTCATCATCATCACGTTTGGATGATAATATTCATCATCATCGTATAGTCTATCTTTATCACCGTTTCTACTATCTCCCTTTTTCTGTGTGTGTGTGTGTTTTGTGTGTGTGTGTGTGTGTGTGTGTGTTGCGTGCGTGCGTGCGTGCGTGGCGTGCGTGCGTGCGTGCGTGCGTGCGTGCCGTGGACTTGTGTGTGTGTGCGCTCGTGCCTTGTGCTGTCGTGCTGTCGTCCATCGAGACAACGAGACATCTTAGTTCCTGAGGTTGCGGCGGGGGCGTAGATGATGGCGGGTCAGCCGATCTGCCGCCGGATAAGGACATCACAGTACGGACTGGAGGATATGGTGTGGCATGCAAACACACAACAACACACACACACACACACACACACGTACACAAACGCCCCCACGCACGCACGCACGCACGCACGCACACACACCACACGCACCACGCACGCGCACGCACCACGCACCCACACACACACAAACAGCACGCAGCACACCACACACACACACAACACACCACACACCAACACACACACACACACACCACACACACACACACACACGCCACACACCACACACATACACACACACGCACGCACGCACGCACGCACGCACACACACACAAACAGCACGCACGCACACACACACACACACGCACACACACACACACACACACACACACACACACACACAACACGCACGCACGCACGCACACACACAAACAGCACGCACACACACACACACACGCACACACACACACACACACACACACACACACACACACACACACACACACACACAACACACACACACGCACGCACGCACGCACGCACGCACACACACACAAACAGCACGCACACACACACACACACACACAACAACACACACACACACACACACACACACACACACACACACACACACACACACACACACACACACACCACCAGAGACGCTAACACTGAGAAACGAGCATACTAAGGCCGGAACAAGGAAAATCAGGAAAGACGGACAACTTAAGGAAAAGCAGAAGTTAGGACTAAACAGAAAAAAAATGAACAAAATTGAATAATTAGTTAACGAATTAAATCCCACTCCCACCTCTCCCCCACCCATCCCCTCACCCAAACAAACAAACCCTACAAACAGTAGGATTAGCAAGGCAATTATCAAACGCGTTTTTGTTGTAGTTAGTGCTGTTGTTGTTGTTGTTTTGGTGTGAAATTGGCTCCAACAGCAGAAGCATTTAAACTGCGGTTTTTTCCCCCCATTATAGTCTACTTTTTCTTAGACACTAGCAACAAGCACAATCGGGACACTGCATACATAGCTTCGCCAAGATGGAACATGTCTGTCAGCGTAAAATGGTCTGCCTTCGACTTCACCCCAAAACATCCGATAGTTCTTGACATATATCTCTAGAACTTGTTACCTTGCACTTGGGTTCCCCCTCTCTACTACATTGTTCATTATTTTATATATCTACAACTATCACCAACATGTCAAAACTATTTTCCTTCACTGAAACATCACTGCCCCTGATACACTTTGATGTAACTTGTAGATTACTAACTCAGTCTCGTCGTGTGAAGAGACTGAAACAAACTCCACCCCAACCCCCCCCCCCCCCCCCCCCCGCCGCCCCCACCTCCCCACCCCCCCCACCCCCTCTCGCCAATCCTCCCTATAAACGTTATTGTGATACTGGATCCAAGACATAAACTGGATATTCACAAAAATTGTATAAGTTCGAAGATATATGCACATTTAAAAGACAGATCATGTCATTCAGATCGTAGGAATTATTTTTCGACAAATTTACGAAACTGTAAAAAAAAAAAAAAAAAAATAAATAAAATCCTGTCTTGCAGTGAATCAAAATTCCTGGATCTGCGTTTTTAATTCGGACCCTTAACCAGATGTAACGAGTTCGTTTTGGGGCGACATTTTCGTCCCCCCCCCCCCCCCCCCCCCCCCCCCCCCCCCCCCCCCCCCCCCCCCCCCCCCCCCCCCCCCCCCCCCCCCCCAGTTTTGTTCAAATCCATCCCCCCACCCCACCCCCAAATTTTTTTGGGGTCATATTCTTGCTGAGATGCTGTCGAAAAACGCATCAATAGATATGTGTGACAGCATAAACTCTGTGACAGAGGCACTTTACCATTGCCATCACTATCAGCAAATCGTTACCCCAAGTGGTGTCTTCTCGCCCTTCTGTTGCGTTTCCTATTAATTCTTCCGGTTGATGGATCAGTTTCAACTTGTCCTTGACTCTTCCTTTTTCGCTGTTTGTTTCAAGGACAAGGACGTCTTGGAGGTTCATCCCAACGGGAGAAGGAAGGAGAAGAGATGGAGAATTTAAACCTGTGCTTGGTCATATTCAAG
>CM031602.1:59651260-59677597 GCA_018398815.1 Conus ventricosus
TATTTCAGTAATCTTCACATTCCCCGACCTCATATTGTAGTTAAAAAAAAAAGAAAAAAAAAAAAAAAAAAGCGGAAACTAGTTTGTATTCGAATTCGTATTCTCTTGCTCACTCTCTCGTTCCTTTCCCTGTCTCTGGGTCTGTCTGTCTCTGTCTGTCTGTCTGTCTCTCCCTCTCTCCCCCCCCCCCCCCCCCTCTCTCTGTTTTTTCTATTTTTCTGAGCTCCCTGGAAATGACTGGAAGCCAGCCAAGTGTCAGTGGACCAAAGACGTGATCAATAACCGTTATTCCGTCACTGTCCTGGCTAATTGCAGGCTCCGTGAAGGCTTCGGAAAATCTTCAGACCTGATGGCTACTGAGACAGAATAGTGATGTCTCGGTGATCTGTCTCTCTCTCTCTCTCTCTCTCTCTGTCTCTCTCTCTCTGTCTCTCTCTCTGTCTCTCTCTGTCTCTCCTCTCTCTCTCTCTCTCTCTCTCTCTCTCTCTCTCTCTCTCTCTCTCTTGTACACCTCGGTGGCCTTACAATTATAAAAAATCAGAGTTCAGAGTTATCCCTCTCTGTCTGTCTGTCTGTCTCTCTCTCTCTCTCTGTCTCTCTTACAGACAGTCTGTCTGTCTATCTGTCTGTCTATCTGTCTGTTTGTCTGTCTTTCTATCTGTCTGTCTGTCTCTCCCTCTCCCCACCCTCTCCTCTCTCTCTCTCTCTCTCTCTCTCTCTCTCTCTCTCTCTCTCTCTCTCTCTCTCTCTCAATAACCGAGAAACTTTAATTCCCTCAGAGATCCAGACAGGCCATGGACTGCTGTCATTCATGTGAAATTGCCATGCCTTTCCTGAACTCTATAGACAGGCCATGGACTTGTCATTCACGTGAATTGCCATGCCTTTCGTGAACTCTATAGACAGGCCATGGACTTGTCATTCATGTGAAATTGCCATGCCTTTCCTGAACTCTATAGACAGGTCATGGACTGCTGTCATTCATGTGAAATTGCCATGCCTTTCCTGAACTCTATAGACACGCCATGGACTGCTGTCATTCATGTGAAATTGCCATGCTTTTCCTGAACTCTATAGACAGGTCATGGACTTCTGTCATTCATGTGAAATTGCCATGCCTTTCCTGAACTCTATAGACAGGTCATGGACTTCTGTCATTCATGTGAAATTGCCATGCCTTTCCTGAACTCTACAGACAGGCCATGGACTGCTGTCATTCATGTGAAATTGCCATGCCTTTCCTGAACTCAAAAGACAGGCCATGGACTTGTCATTCATGTGAAATTGCCATGCCTTTCCTGAACTCTATAGACACGCCATGGACTGCTGTCATTCATGTGAAATTGCCATGCCTTTCCTGAACTCTATAGACAGGCCATGAACTTCTGTCATTCATGTGAAATTGCCATGCCTTTCCTGAACTCTATAGACAGGCCATGGACTGCTGTCATTCATGTGAAATTGCCATGCCTTTCCTGAACTCTCGAATTAGAAGAATCACATTCTTCCTTCTTCTAAAGACACTACTCTAAAATGGGTTTAGGATTCACAGGTTCATAATGGTAATCTGTTTTTGTGTGTGTGAGAGATTGCAGATCGTTTGAATGACTCCATCATCCATACCTGCAGGAGGCACTCGAAAGCAGTGATAAATGTGTTAATTACAAAGACTTGAAATCTGTTTTGAGCAACAACAACAAAAAGATTAATATACAACTCCCTGATCAACATGTCATTGCTTTATGAAAGCTTGCTTGGTAACCCTTAGCCTGTAAATTTTATTTTAAAAAAAATGCGACAATCTGCACTGTTCATAAATAAAGAACATACAGAGACTGCTGCATGAACGCAGAAGTAAGAAATAAAAATCCACTGTGTTTGTGATTGTCCAGATTGTACAATCCTACGTGATTAGGGGGTGAGGTAGATATGGGCCATTTTAAGGGCAGCGCGCAAAAATAAAAAAAATAAAAATAAAAAGAAAAACAAGAAGCAAAGTTTATAAACGTCCTCCCAGTACAGTGACAAGAGGGGAGACAATTTCCAGTTAGTTAAGAAAAAGAAAACTCGACAACGCGGTGGCTATTTCCCTTATCGGACTTGATTTTTTTAAAAGTATTATTCATAGCCATTAGTAACGGCTATTCTGGTAAAATAAAACACCAGGCATTATCCATGATCCATAATGAACATACCTACAAATTTTCAGAAAGATCGGCCCATACGTTTTGAGAAGAACGAGGGGTGGAAGAAGAAGGAAAAACCACAGAAGGGAGAACATGAAACGGGGAATAAGGAGGCGGAAGCAAAAGAAGATGAAGTGAGAAAAGAAGGGGGGAAAGCGAAAAAAGAAAAACAAAGAAGATTCGGAAGAAGAAGAAAGGACACAGAAGGAGGAGGAGGAGGTGGAGGAGGGGAAGGAGGCGGAGGAGGTGGAGGAGGAGGAGGAGGAGGAGGAGGTGGAGGAGGAGCAGGAGGAGGAGGTGGAGGAGGAGCAGGAGGAGGAGGAGGAACAAGAACAAGAAGAACAAGATGATGATGATGATGATAATGAGGATGATAGTGATGATGATGATGATGATGATGATGATGATGATGACGAAAACGAAGAAGAAAAAGAACAAGAAAGTTATGACGAACACGAAGAAGAAAAAGAACAAGAAAGTTAGGAGAGAAAAAATGAAGACAAGAAGACAAAGAAACAGAAGAGGAGGAGGAGAGGAGGAGGAGGAGGAGAAGGGGGAACAGGAGGAAGAGGAGGAGAAAAGAAAGAAACAAAGAAAGAGAGAAATAAAGAAAGAAAGAAAGAAAGAAAGAAAGAAAGACAGAAGAAAAGAAAAGAACAGAAAAGAAAGAAAGAAAGAAAGAAAAGAGGAAAAGGAAAAGAAAGAAAGAAAGAAAGAAAGAAAGAAGAAGAAGAAGAAGAAGAAGAAGAAGAAGAAGAAGAAGAAGAAGAAGAAGAAGAAGAAAAAGAAGAAGAAGAAGGAAATGCAGAGGCAAGAGCAGTAGAAAAAGAAAAGAAACATAAAAAGAACGAATGAAAGCACGAAAGAAGAAGATGCAGAAGACAATGAAAAAGAAGGAAGAAGAAGAACAACAACAACAACCACGACAACCACAAGAAAAACAAACAAACAAACAAAAACGAAAACAAAACAAAACTGAAGATGATGGTAACGGATCGAAAGAGGAGAGAGTATAGGACGGCTGAGACAGTGGCAGGAAGGTTACAACAGGAGTGCATTTAATTTCGCCGATGCCACTCATACAGAAAGTAAGAAATTGATCAGTTCAATGGAAAAGGAAATAATCGAGAAAATTAAAAAAAAGAAAAAAGAAGAAAACAGAGAATCGCTGGTTTTTGTAATGTTTTATTTTGTTTTCTCCCTTCGTTCACGTTTTTTGGTCTTGTATAAATAAAACCTCAGTTGTTACTTGTTTTATGCATTTATTTCTTATACATTTCATTTATGTCTGTGTCATTTTTTTCTGATTAAGCTGTTTATTTTGTCTTTGGGTTATCATTCACCAAGGCATTGGTTTCATCATTTGTTTGTTCACTTACTTACTTTGTCAATCGTCACGACAATCCTTCTTGATACTGTGAAAGGAAAGAGGGGAACTGGATGACAGAGAAGACGGGGGGGGGGGGGGGGGGGGGGGTAGGGGGAGGGGAAGGGGTAGCAATCCGAGACAGTTCGTCAGGTACCGTAAAGAAAGAGAGAAAGAGAGAGAGAGAGAGAGAGAGAGAGAGAGAGAGAGAGAGAGAGAGAGAGAGAGAGAGAGAGAGAGAGAGAGAGAGAGAGAGAGAGAGAGAGAGAGAAGAGAAGACAACTCGAGACAATCCTTCAGAGAGCTGTGAAGAGAAGACCAGGACAGCTGAGAGAGAATGGAAGGGGGTTGGACAATTACTTACTTGCTCGCTGAATGCCTGTCAAATTGGTCCCTTGCCTCTTTATCTGTGCCTCAGTGTCTCGCCTCCAGCTGCTGCGAGGTCGGCTTCTTTTCCTTTACCCCTGCGGGTTCCATGTCAGGGCTTGGCGTGTGGTGCTGGATGCTGGCTTCCTGAAAGTGTGTCCAATCCAGCCCCACTTCGCAGAATCTGCTTGGCCACTGGTTCCTGTCCTGCTTGCTTCCATAGATCTTCATTGCTGATCTTCTCTGGCCACCTGATTTTGAAGATGCGCCTCAGACAGGTGTTGATGAAGGTCCGAATTTTTTGCTGTATTGCCTTTGTCATTCTCCGAGTCTCGCAGCCGTAGAGCAGAACCGACTTCACGTTTGAATTGAAGATACGCAATTTGTTGTCCTTCTGATCTCTCCTGAGGCCCAGATGTTCTTTAGCATGATGAATGCTGCTCGTGCCTTGCCTATCCTGGCTATGATGTCTCGGTCGGTGGGGCTGGACAACGGAAGGCAGTTTTTCGCACTGAGAAGGGAGAGAAACGTTGGCGTACTGTGGAGGGAAAGAGAGCACAACGGTGCCAGAGAATGAAGGGGATGGACACCATCCAAGCAGGGACAACAATGAGCTTTGTACTGAAACCGGGACCCAGGACAGGCAATGTCAAGATGGGAGAGTAGACCGGAAATGTGGCGTCCAAGCACCACCTCGTGTTTTGAAGATTATTATTATTATTATTATTATTATTATTATTATTATTATTATTATTATTATTATTATTATTCAGAAATTGGAGCTAGGGGGTTTGTAGGAACGTCTGCATACAGCCTCATGAAACAGCTCTCAGTTGCAGGGAAGGAAAACACCAGAGCCCTGAAAGCAATGGCAGAAGCGGCAGAGAGGTGTTCAAGCTGGATCTGGTCAAGGAGGAACAAAAGTGAACTTCATAAGGCTTAATTTCCCTACAAATATCAGGTGTCCCTGTGGCTCAGTGGTTAAAGCGCGAGTCATTAAGTAGAAAATGAGCATGTCCAGAGGGTCATGGGTTCGAATCCCAGCCATGGCTCGTCCCAAGATGGGGGAAAAAAAAGGGGGGGCAGCAGAGGGACATCCGGAGTCATGAACCGGGTGTGGCCCAACCCCCCTAGAGTGTCAGGAGATAAGGGCCGAAACACTTGCTTGAAGGGGGCTTCTCTTCTGAGGACTCTCTGCTGCCACGCTCTCCACGAGTTTCTTTCTACTGATGCATGGGTAAACCATTGACTTCCGGGAATAGGCCGGAGGACGTCCGGGAAAGACCGGAGGACACTGGGAAAGACCAGAACCAAGGGCTCTGTGGGCTGGCTCCCCACTTTGCCTTAAACATGTGGCTACTAAAAATAAAAGGAAAAGATGCTCCCAGGATTCACCGAAAGGGGGAGAGAATGATGAATCCATCGGTGCTCAACCAATCACGACTGCAAATCCCAAACGGACTATGAACATGGACCAAATGGAACATCCATGTGTCTGTGGAAAGCGTTTCGCTACCACCCGTGGCATGAAGATCCACAGAACAAAGATGGGATGTGTGAAGACTCATCTGAATGAGCAGCAGCGCACTGCATCAGCAGATAAGACGTCGGAAGACCAAGGCCAGGATTTAAACCACAGTGCCAAGGACATCCACGCTGTTGGTTCGGATGAGGAATTTACACAGGCCCTCGATGCCAGGCGCCTGAAACTCAACCTGCCACGAGCAAACGAAACTGAAGATTGGAGAAACTGGATGCAAAATCGTCCAAAGACTCGATGCACTGATAGGGAAAAGCACCCTGGAACACAAACTAGCCACATATGGGGACATTGTGTATGCCACATGTAGAGACGCCTATGGAGTAAAACTACCCAAAGAGAAAACACCTCCAAAGAAATCCAGACGCCAAGAAAAGATGGACAAGATCAGAGTCCAAAAGAACAACCTCAAGAAGCAAATGAAGACCGCACTGCCAGCTGAAAAACAAGGCTTGGAAAAACTGTGGGAAGACCTGAAAGAAAAACACAGCGCCCTCAGCAAAGCGGAATCTGCGAGGAAGAGGAAGAGCAAAAAGAAGAAGACACAAGAGCGCTTCTTCAGAGACCCTTCCAGTTTGCCAGAACACTGTTTGAGCAGCCAAAATCTGGGACCCTAAGTGTGGACAAAGGAGTTCTTGAGCAGCATCTGAGGAAAACATACTCTGACTCACAGAGCAAAGCACCACTCGACATTCAAGATCTGGTGTGGCCAACCAACCCTGAGGAACAGTTCAATGGCAAGCCTCCAACGTTGGCGGAAATCAAGAAGGTGGTCGACAAAGCCAGAGCCAAATCATCACCAGGGCCAAACGGAATACCTTACCAGCTTTACAAGAAATGTCCCAAGGTGCTGGAGTGGCTTCACAGGCTGCTGCGATCGGCTTGGAGAAACCAGAAGATCAGCGGCCAGTGGATGACGGCAGATGGTGTGTACATCCCCAAAGAGCAAAACTCAAGTGACATCAGCCAGTTCAGGCCAATATCACTACTGAACGTCGAAGGGAAAATCTTCTTCTCTGTCATGGCAGCAAGGCTGACCAAGTACTGATGGAAAACAAGTACTTGGATGTGTCAGTCCAGAAAGGTGGCATCCCAGGCGTGGCTGGCTGTGTAGAACACGCCACAATGATCTGGGACGCAATCCAAAAAGCAAAAACAGAAAAGAGAGACCTGGACGTAGTGTGGCTCGATCTGGCAAACGCATATGGATCTGTGCCCCATGAGATGATACAGTTGGCTCTTGAGATGTACCATGTGCCAAAGAACATCCGCGACATGCTCAAGAAGTACTTCAATGGCTTCTCAATGCGGTTCTCTACCAAGGACTACACAACTGATTGGATCAACTTGGAAGTGGGCATTGCAATGGGCTGTGCAATTTCCCCGATACTGTTCGTGCTGGCAATGGAACTCATCTTGAAAGCAGCAACAAACAACGCGAGACAAACAGACCTTGGCGATGGATACAAGATGCCTCCTCCAAGGCCTTCATGGATGACACTACAGTGATTTCATCCAGAGAAGACGAGACACGTCATGTGCTGGAGAGGCTGGACGACATAGTTGCCTCATCCAGAATGAAGTTCAAGCCAAAGAAATCACGGAGTCTCTCACTGAGGAAAGGAAAAGTGGCCGAATCTGTGGTCTTCAGTGTTGCCAACCAGGCCATTCCAACAGTCACAGAAGAACCAGTCAAGAGCCTTGGAAGATGGTATGATGATACGCTGAAAGACACACAAAGAGCAAAAGAAACCAAGCAGATGGCGGAAGAAGGCTTGGAGACCATTGACCAGTGTGGGCTCCCTGGCAAATACAAGGTCTGGTGTCTGCAGTTCATGCTGATACCAAAGCTCCTATGGCCTCTGATGATATACGACATCTGCACCAGCACAGTGGAGGCAATGGAAGCCAAAATCAACAAGTTCACAAGGAAATGGCTTGGTGTCCAACCCTGTCTGACTGACATCGCGCTGTACTGTCGCCAAGCAAAGCTCAAACTACCACTGAAATCCATCCTGGAGGAATACAAAGCAGGGAAGATCAGACTTCAAAGCATGCTGGAGGACTCAGGAGACAAGGTGGTAGAAGCAATCAAGCCCCAGCTGAAGACAGGCAGAAAATGGAAAGTTCAAGAGGCGATGGATTCTGCAAAAGAAAGTCTCAAGATCAGAGAAATAACAGGACACACACAGACCAACAGACAAGGACTGGGGGTGACCAAAACTGAATGGTGGTCAAAGGCCAAAGGAAAAGCCAAAAGAGACATGATGATTCAGGAGATGAGAAAAGAAGAAGACCAAAAAAGACTCCAAAAAGCAGTCCAGCAGAGCCAGCAAGGGCAATGGACAACGTGGGAGAATGCACTCCAAAGAAGTCTAACTTGGAATGACATTTGGCACATGGCCCCTCTCAGGATCAGCTTCATTCTCAGATCTGCATATGACCTTCTGCCCTCAAATGCAAACCTGGTGAAGTGGGGGAAAACAGACGATCCTGCATGCCCCCTCTGCCATGAAAAACAAACAGTGGAGCATGTTCTAAGCTCATGTAAAGTAGCCCTGGCTCAGGAAGGTACACATGGAGGCACAACCAAGTGCTCAAAGAAATTGTACAAGTAGTCTGGGCTAGTACCAACACCACAAAAGGGAGAATCAGGACTCCAAAAGCACCCGCAACATTCTTCACGGCAGGAGGCAGCAAATCATGGCCAAGAACAACAGTGCCACTCGAAACATGCAGGCAGAGTCTGCTGGATGGGGCAGATGACTGGGAGTGCACTGCAGACCTCCCAGAATGGAAGAGTCACCCAGAGATCATCAGCAAGAGTGGCATGAGACCAGACATAGTAGTCCACTCTAAGTCAACCAAGCAGCTGATCATGATCGAGCTCACGGTGCCATATGAGAACAGAATGGAGGCAGCTCAAATCTACAAGACTGAAAAGTATGCTGATCTGGCAAACAGCCTGAGGAGAGAAAGCTATCAGGTCAAAGTCCTCACTGCAGAAATTGGAGCTAGGGGGTTTGTAGGAACGTCTGCATACAGCCTCATGAAACAGCTCTCAGTTGCAGGGAAGGAAAAAACCAGAGCCCTGAAAGCAATGGCAGAAGCGACAGAGAGGTGTTCAAGCTGGATCTGGTCAAGGAGGAACAAAAGTGAACTTCATAAGGCTTAATTTCCCTACAAATATCAGGTGTCCCTGTGGCTCAGTGGTTAAAGCGCGAGTCATTAAGTAGAAAATGAGCATGTCCAGAGGGTCATGGGTTCGAATCCCAGCCATGGCTCGTCCCAAGATGGGAGAAAAAAAAGGTGCAGCAGAGGGACATCCGGAGTCATGAACCGGGTGTGGCCCAACCCCCTAGAGTGTCAGGAGATAAGGGCCGAAACACTTGCTTGAAGGGGGCTTCTCTTCTGAGGACTCTCTGCTGCCACGCTCTCCACGAGTTTCTTTCTACTTATTATTATTATGAATACTTATGTAGTGCCTATCCTCGACAAGAGACCAAGCTCTAAGCGCTTTACAATCCACACTCGTTTACACAACGGGCTGCCTACCTGGGTAGTGCCGACTGAAGAACTGCCAGCTGGCGCTTCATTCAGTCGTTTTCCGCGTCATCCAGTCCTTGTCATTCAATACCGTTCTCTCAATTTCCTTACTTCCTTCATTCCTTCCATTTCTTACGCAGGGTGCATGCTATGTGTAACGTGTCATCCATGCCAACGGCGAAACTGGCCTTCTTTTCCGAAAAGTGGTGATGGGATTTTACGGTGTGGTGCAAGATTTTATGCGTGCGTTCACGCAGGGAACTTCGGTTTATAGTCTCATTCGAAGGACTGTATGGGAAACGGAGTCAGAATCAATGTTAACTCCGAGGGAAAAATCCCCCTGTACCGAAACGACCGGCGGAGATTCGAACCCGCAACCCCAGGATCATCAAGATTTACGAGTTGGGCACTCTACCAACTGAGCTATTCCGGCCCTGTAGGGTGGTAATAAACTAAGCGCAAAGACATGCCCAGTGCCGATGAGGGAGCCGACAGAAGCAGTCAGGACCACAGTGCTGGATGGATTGATGGCTATCTCCCGCATGTGATGTGGACAGGGCACTTCATGATCACTGACCTCGGCCTGGGAATGGTTCTCTAAGTACGGGTAGAGCTGCTGGCGACACGGCTCCGCTTGAAACTTTGCTAACTCTTTTGTTCTTTTGCCGTTCCACGACACCCCGAAACGTTCTGCATAAGAGTCAGAGAAACCTCTGAAACAGGGCAGGAAGAGAAGAGAGGTGGAGATTGGGAATAGTGGTAAGAGGGGGAGAAGGGGGGAGGGCCACACCCGAAACGTTCTGTATACGAGTCAGAGAAACCTCTGAAACAGGGTAGGAAGAAAAGAGAGATGGAGATTGGGAATAGTGGTAAGAGGGGGAGAAGGGGGTGGGGGGAGGGTGCTGATGATGTATTAAGAGTATCAGGTGTTTCAACGGGTGATGGAGGTGCTCGATGAAGTTTTTTTTTCCCTTCCTGAGTGTCTTAGTGCCAACTGTTTTTGTTGGTTTGTTTTTTTTCCATTAACTAATCAGTGTCACCATGTATGGCACGTTTTCATGACATACGTGAAATTGCTGTTCGTTTGTTTGCTTTGTTTCGTTTTTCTGTATATCATCAAAACACGTTAATGAATCACTACAGTAGCTTGTATGCACATATGCATGACCTGGATGACGTCACTATACCCCTGCCTTCTCCCCTCCTACACACCCCTCCTCCCTGACACCCTTTTCCTTCCCCCCTCCATCACCGACTCCCCTGCCCCTCCTCCTCCCTTCCACGTGTTCTTCCCTCCCCATCTTATAGAGGCACGAACTGCTGAATGTCAGACTGAGACTTTGGAGGTATGAGTCAGGGTGGATGAAAGGCTAATGGATCACACACAAAACTTCGAAAAGACGACAGCTCGCTCGATGCTGAAGTCTTAGGGAATTTACCCGACAGTCCTGGAAACATTCCAGACAACGCACATTATTTTTTTTTTTTCTTTCAGGATCAATCCAGACAATGAAATGGTTTTCTTTGAATACCGCGGAACTAAAAGTTCATCGCTGATGTGGCGAGTATGACAAATATTCAATTTCAAAATTGTCTGCTAAAGACTGTCCACTACATTTTAATCACGGGAAACGACAGAAAATGGACGGCAGCAAGACATTTGCTGTATACATAATCTTGTCTGTCTATCAATGCTACCATTTCTCTGCCTGATACGCCTTCAATACCATTAAGGAAATAAAAACTGAATTTGAGACATAAACACAGAGTAAAAAAAAAGAAAGAAATGGGAGAAAAAGGGAGAAAAGATGTCGATTGAAAAGGATTGCAAACAAGCCAAAATACAAATAATCACATAAAAATGTTACCAAGGAACACTGATTAAAAACACCATACGTAAAAAACAAAAACAAAACATTTTTGACAAATATGACTCCTTCTGGCATTAGAAATAGCAGACATTTAAAAAAAAGCAGAAAACATACTTTTTAGATCGATATCTATGAGATAATTCCCATACGTCTCATGTGTTCATTTATTTTAGAAAGAAAAGCAGATAGGCAAAAAACAGAAAAAAAAACAAAAATAGACGAAGAAAATACGAAAAGAAACAAAGAAAGATGTGGAAAAACGCACACACAATAAATCAAACAAACAAACAAACAAGCGCAGCATAAATACAAAGAAAGAAAAAAAGAGCCCTCCACCACCACCATCACTCCCCCCCCCCCCCACACACAAATAGGGCTACAGAATATATCATATGGGGTATTAAAATGATGTGAGTTTAGAAATCCCTTTACATTTGACACAAACAGGATGCCAGAGGTTGAAACGAAGACACGAGTACTTTCCCTAATTCCTTCAGGAGCCCAACAGACAGACTGTGTCTGGCATCACTGTAGACGAGGAGAAAGACGATTAGCAGTGTGTCCTGGAAAGGTTTGATGGACTGGACCACGATCATGATGGAATTTCAAACAATTCACCCCTGGACGTTGGTCGGAGATTAGGACAGATGACTGACTGAAGTCTTTTGACCTGGACCAAACCTTTCTTTTTATTTGCAACAAGAGAGAGGAAAAGCAATAAACACCAGATAAAGGAGCTCATTGAAACGAAAAAGAGGGTTGGGCGATGCGTGTGTGTGTGTGTGTGTGTGTGTGTGTGTGTGTGTGTGTGTGTGTGTGTGTGTGCGTGCGTGCGTGCGTGCGTGCGTGCGTGCGTGCGTGCGTGCGTGCGCGCGCGCGTGCGTGCGTGCGTGCGTGCGTGCGTGCATGCGTGCGTGCATGCGTGAGTTTCTTCTTCTTTCTCATTTCAGAAGACGAAAAAGAAAGTGACGAAGAAATCAAGAAGAAAATGATAAAGAACATGAAGAAAGAAGATAAATAAGGCCAAGCAAAAGTGACGATGAAGGGAAAGAGGAATGCCGAGAGAAAGACAACCCCCCCCCAAAAAAAAAAAAAAAAAAAAAAAATTAAACAAACAAACAAACAAAAAGACACAAACAAACAAAAATGTCGACAAACATGTTGGGAGAGTGTAAGGGAGTTACAGTAAAGACGAGACAAAACTTGCAACAGAACAAAATGGGCGATAGGACATGTCAGTGAGAACGACGTGATTCTCATCAAGAGCTGATAAAGAAAAGAAAACTTTCGCGAAGAAAATTGAAACAGAGGGGAAAAAAATGTTATTTGAATTTTCGCTTACTTGTTTAAAAAAAAAAAAGCAATTAAAAGAACAACACGATGGAGGAAGAACACGAAGATGAAGAAGAAGAGAAAGAGGAGGTGGAGGAGAAGGAGGAGAAGGAGGCGGAGAAGGAAGAAGAAGAAGAAGAAAAGAAGAAGAAGAAGAAGAAGAAGAAGAAGAAGAAGAAGAAGAAGAAGAAGAGGTGGAGGAGGAGGAGAAGGAGGAGGAGGAGAAGAAGGAGAAGAAGAAGAAAAGAAGAAGAAGAAGAAGAAGAAGAAGAAGAAGAAGAAGAAGAAGAGGAAAGAGAGGAGGAGGAGGAGAAGAAGAAGAAGAAGAAGAAGAAGAAGAAGAAGAAGAAGAAGACGAAGAAGAAGAAGGAAGAAAAAGAGGAAAAAGGAGAGGAGGAAGAAGAAGAGGAGAGGAAGAGGAGGAAGATGAGGAGGTGGAGGAGGAAGCAGGAGAAGAAGAAGAAGAAGAAGAAGAAGAAGAGAAAGAGAGAAGAAGAAGAAGAAAAAGAAGAAGAAGAAAGAGGAAGGGGTGAAGGCCATATCAGAAGAGTGGAGAAACTGAGGAAGAAGAGTGTACCAGAGCAGAAGGCGACCAGGTCATCTCTGGAGCTCCTCTTCTCTAACCGCCACCATCACTTCCCCAGACAGAGAGCGGATCCATCTCCAAAACATCAAAACAGGGTCTGTCTCAACAGACTGAAGGTTGCTGGTGATGACGACAATGGTGGTGGCGGTGAGGATGATGACGATAACGTTAGTCACAATGAAGACGGCAAAGACGATGTCGGTAATGGTGACAACGAAGACAGGGCATTGGCGATGATGATGATGATGATGATGTGATGATGATGATGATGATGATGATGATGATGATGATGATGAACAACAAGGTGTGATTATGATGAATACGCTGACGACGATAACGACGACGACGACGATTATGATGACAATTATCATAAATAGATTTGATTCTGAATGGTTCTTTGATGATGATAAATCCACCAATCTTGCAGTTTTGAATGTGTGTGTGTGTGTGTGTGTGTGTGTGTGTGTGTGTGTGTGTGTGTGTGTGTGTGTGTGTGTGTGTGTGTGTGTGTGTGTGTGTGTGCGTGCGCGCGTGCGTGTGTGTGCGTGCGTGTGTGTGCGCGTGTGCGTGTATGCGTGTGTGTGTGTGTGGGGGGGGGGGGGTAGATGTATAGTGTGTACATGTAAATGTGTGTGTGTGAGTGTGTGTTGTTGTTGTTGTTGTCTTCAATTTAACGTCTTTCCACATTAAGTGATATTAGACGAAGGGAAAGGATTTGGAGAGGGGGAGCATGAGGAGGAGGTGGGTGGGTCATCTTGCAATCATATACAAAAAAAAAAGCATCTTTACAATCTTTGCAATTAAAAAAAAAAGGTATGGGAAAGCCAACTTTAAATAACTATTTTGAATCATAACACAAACTATAACAAATGTCCCATAGGACTGCGTAGTAAACACTTCAGCACAATCGTTTGAATATAATCCAACGTGTGAAGGAACCCAGCAAAAGGTGATATTGGTTCCCTTTAAACTTAAAATGTTAATCATTTGATTGATTTGTTTGATAATTTTGGATTTTTTCTTGTAATCAAATGAACGTAAAGCATACAGTACGGACTGAGAATCGACGCAGAATAAAATTTGAAAAATGTTCAACGGAAGATCAACTATGTAATTAAGAGCCATAAGTATAGCTACGAGTTCGGCGGTAAATATTGATCGATTTTTACCAATGAAGTATGACTTTTCTTTTTTTTAAGCTGGTATAACAAAACCTGAACCAGCACGGTGATCATCTAAGAGTGAGCCATCTGTGTATACCTTTAAATGATTTGGGTATTTATTCTCTAGGTAAAATCGGACTTCACTTTGCATAATATTTGGATTCTCATTCTTTTTCACATCAGTGTAATTGATATCAAAATGTGGTTTATTCATCTCCCAGTTAGGGTAAGGAGAAACTACTTGCTGTACATCAATACACTGTGGATTTATTTCCGACTCTTTAAGCAAGTCAGATACATATGAGCCAATTGGCTTTAATGAAGATATCTGTCTGGCCCGTTTAGGATAATTTATTTCTGATTTTATTTGTACTTCTTCCGAGACAAAGTTGTCAGGTGTTGAGGTCCTAAGAACGTACTTTGCACATGCAAGATTTCGATATTCATCCAAAGGCAATTCTCCAATTTCTTTATAAGTTCCGAAGGTTGATGCGTGAAAGGGTACACCAACAGCAAGCCTGTATCCTTTGCAGTCGATACTTTGAAGTTTCTTAAGTAAATAATTTGGAGCACTAAAAAAATATTTCTTGTACATAGGATAATTTTGATCGAATTAATGTTGTGCTAAGATGTTTCAAAATTTTGCTGTCGTGTCCCCAGTATTGTTTACTTATTACTTTAAAAAAATTTAAGCATTTTCTTGCTTTTGTCACAATATGGTTGATATGAGCGTTCCACGTTAGCTTTGTTGTAAGAAACAAACCCAAAAATTTTACCGAATCCTTGTACTGAATTGTTTCGTTTTCAAGTTTAAACATAGGTAGCTCAGCAGGATTACTACCATTATTGAAAAGCATCATATGAGTCTTTTCTGAAGATAATGCAAGACCATTTGTGACCATATAATTGTTTATTTTATCAAGTTCCCTTTGATATAGCTTCTTGATATAGTTTAATGCCCTTTTAGATGTATTTCTTTTCATAATAACATTCATCCATATACAGATATCATCTGCATATTGTACTAATACTACATGTTTTGACAAATGTGATGGCAAATCGTTCATCAAGATATTAAATAACAGAGGTGCAATTACGGAACCTTGTGGCAAGCCCATGTGAAGAGATCTAAAATTTGAATATGAATTCCCTACTCTAACTTGTATACTTCTTTTACTCAAAAAGCATTTAATGAAATGGTATAGATGACCCGATAGACCAGTCTGTTTAAGTTTATAAAGAAGCTTGGCATGCCAGACTTGGTCATAGGCTTTCTTGATATCAAAGAAAGTTGCAATAACGTTTTTTCTTCTCGCAAACTGTTGTTTTATGTTTGTTGTAAGTTTCACCAAATCATCGATTGCAGACCTGCCTTTCCGGAAACCTGCTTGGTTAATGGGAATGATTTTATTTACTTCACAATAATGAACCAATCTTCTTAAAATAATCCTCTCCAGAAGTTTACATGTATGTGAGGTTAGAGCAATTGGCCTGTAACTATGTTTGTCCACTGGAGTTTTACCATGCTTTAGAATAGGAACGATGACAGACTGTTTCCAGTGTTCTGCCATAACACCCTCAACCCAACATTTCTGAAACAATTTATGCAACAATAAAACAAAGTTATCTGGCAAGTGTTTAAGCATATCATTAGAAACTATATCTAATCCTACAGATGATTTGTTATTGGGAAGAGATATAAGTGCATCTTTGACTTCATCAAAAGTAATTGGAGCATTGATGAAGTGACTGTTGTTACTAACTGGATCTTTGTATTCATCTTTTCCTTCTTCTTCAGTTCTATATGTTTTATTTTTATGGGCCAGACCTTCTAGACGCATAGAGTCTGAAAACATATCAGCGAAAAATTCTGCCTTTTCTGAGTTTGACGGAAATTCTTTGTTCTTCAGTCTTATAGGACAAGATGGCAAATTTACACCTTTTTTCATTTCATGAAACTTTTTCCAAACTTTTTGGAGATCTGTATGGTTTGAAATTTCATTTGTACAGAAAGAGGACCAGTATTGCCTTTTCGTGTGTGTGTGTGTGTGTGTGTGTGTGTGTGTGTGTGTGTGTGTGTGTGTGTGTGTGTGTGTGTGTGTGTGTGTGTGTGTGTGTGTGTGTGCGTGTGTTTGTTTGTTTGTGTGTGTGCAGCTGTACAGCTGGATAGTGTGTACATGTAAATTTGTGTGTGTGTGTGTGTGTGTGTGTGTGTGTGTGTGTGTGTGTGTGTGTGTGTGTGTGTGTGTGTGTGTGTGTGTGTGTGCGCGTGCACACACATACACACACACACACACACACACACACACACACACACACACACACACACACACACACACACAGACACACACACACACACACACATATATATATATATATATATATATATATATATATATAGAGAGAGAGAGAGAGAGAGAGAGAGAGAGAGAGAGAGAGAGAGAGAGAGAGAGAGAGAGAGAGAGAGAGAGAGAGAGAGAGAGAGAGTCGGTCTTCCATGGGATTCAAAGAGCAAAGATCGGATCCTGAACTCTTCCTTTCGACCAAAATAGAAGAGATGAAGAGGGATGCAAAGGAGAAAGGAAGAAAGAGGAACAGTGCGGAACAGGGGGTGGAGGGAGGGGTGGGTGTGGAGACAACATGGAATTAAGGAAGGAAGTGAAGTAGCTGTTGAACGAGAAAAGGGGGATGAAGAAGAGAAAAAAAATAAAACAGAAGGATACGGGAAATTCTCGAACAAATAAACACAAGTAAAACAAAAACTGGAGAAAAGAAAAAAGAATTACGAAGAAGCATGCACTTCCATTCAGCCATACATCATTGTCTGAACTAGCGTGCCTGAGCGCATTACCGCAGGAGGGGGGGGGGGGGGGGGGGGGGGGGGTAGGGGTGGTGGGGGGTGAGTGGGAGGGGTGCGTGGCAGGAAATGTGTTTAAAAGAGGCAAACAAATGTGGCCAGATCACATCAGCATTCAATCAGCTGAACAAAATATAGGAACAGCAAGAAATTCTCCCTTGGAATCAAACTGAAATTTTATAACTCCTGTGTGATTTCAAGGCTTTTATATGGCTGTGAAACCTGGCAACTGAAGACCACCCAGGGGAAGAAAACTCGACGCGTTTGACACTAAGTGCCTACGTAAGATCTTGGGCATCAAATGGTCAGACTTTTTACCAAATGAAGACGTCAGGGAGAGGTTCAAACAGCTCCCCGTGTCAACCATCGTCTGCAGACGGCGCCTCCACTGGCTGGGTCATGTCTTGAGATTACCCTCATCAAGACCTGCAAACCAGGCCATTAAATGGACCCCAGCAGACCAGAGAAAAAGAGGACGACCCAGGATGAGCTGGCGACAGACAGTGGAGAGAGACCTCAGACTCGCTGACAGAGGATGGAGTGACACCAGCAAACTGGCTGAGGACCGTGCACAGTGGAGCGCCTTGACTGCCTCATGCATCGTAAGACGCGGGAACATCTAAGTAAGTAAGTCATACATTTAAGATCTTCCCGCGTTGTTTAGTTCAGATGTATGTATAATTTTTTCCGTCCACCCTCAAACTCACCCCCTAAAAAGTGACAAAAGGGACTATACTCTAGCAAGAAATAACAGCTTGCTTTATGTTTCTAAAGCGATGGTGAGAATAGTGGCATGAAAAAATACATGGTCATGAATGCGTTTAAGATTCACAGTGTCGTAAACTTGTCTTTCTGTATGAGACATCGACAGCAGAGCAATTGAATGACTCGATCATCCATACCTGTAGGAGTCACTTGAAAGCAGTGATAAATGTCTGAATTACAAACATTTGAATGCTGAACAATTAAGTAGTGGGGGAAAACAAGTGCAGTCTAACAATTCTTTCGTCATTATAGTAATGACTTGTCAAAGATTTGAATTAAAAACATTGACGATGAAGAAAATGGGAATATCAAATTAAGAAAATATAAATATGAAAACCCATCACTAGCTGCATGAGGGAACCATCGTAATTCCTCTCGAAGGCAGATCTATTTGTATTGCCTGCTCCTAGGCCTTTCGTCCACTGGATCGGACTCATCAAGGAGACACGGCTGATTGTGTCTGTGCTCTTGGCGTCAAATAGAGACACACCACGAAGGGCAGTAAAATGAAACAAAACGAAAAGTATGGAGAGGAAAAAAAGTTGTTGAAAAACTAACATTTGAAATCTGTTTTGAGGCAAGAAAAGTTTATCACGCAAGCGCCTTATCAACATGCCATTACGTGATGAAAGTTTGCTGTTGTACCCATTCATTTGTAACAAAAGAAAGGTAGGACATTGTGCGCTGTTGAGAGATAAGGGACATACAGAGACTGTGATATGAATGCAGCAGTCCATAACTTCTACTGTGTCTCTCATTGCCCAAATTATACCGCCTTGGGTCATTAGCGTCACGCTATCCGATACCTGGAAGCACATTCAAAGTTCAGTTGCAATATCAAGTGCACCAGAACCGTAATGCAATGGCTTCCATCTCACTGCGGCATTCCAGGAAAAGAGGAAGCTGATAAAATGGTAAAACTTGGTGCCCCGGGCCATCAGGAAGAAACCGCAGTCAGCCTGACAGAGGTGAAGACCATCATAAAAGCGCTCTACAGGCCACCACAGCAGCACGATGGCTATCATCAGCTAACCAGAGCAGAACAGGTGGTCATCTTCCGACTCAGAACCGGGCACAACAGGCTAGCATCTCATCTACACCGCAAGCTGCACCTGAAACCATCCCCAATGTGCACATGTGGGCAGGCAGAACAAACCACAAAACACATTCTGCAGGACTGTGGGGACCTACAGTGTCTGAGGGATAGGACATGGCCGCAGCCGGTGCCCATCAACGACAAGCAGAGGGTCACCAGATTCATTACAGAATCCTGTCTACAGGTGTGATAGGCGATCGAGAAGAAGAAGATTCAAAGTTCAGTCATCCGTAATTTAGTAAGTTGCTCTTCGAAGGATCATCTGCTGAATGTCATGTCATGTAACTGAACAAGCTAGTTTCATTACATGTAAACGGAATCTATCTTGGCTGATATATTATTACTGAAAACCTCATACATGATTCCGATAATTTTTCTAAGCATTTCGTGTGGATACAATGGCAAAATAACGATAATGATGATAAGGAATGATTACATGTTTGTTCTGAGTATGCAGGCTGATACTCCTGCGAACACTCCCTGTATAGACAGGTAAGGATCAAATCCCATCTACCCAACAAAGGGAGTGGAGTTCTGCGTGTATGACCGTTTTTTTTTATCCCAACATTAAGGCAGCCATACTCATCACTTCGGGGAAGAATGAATATAATACTAATAAGAATACTACTACTACTGCTACAACTGCAACAACAACAACAACAACTACTACTACCACTACAACTACTGCTGCTACTGCTGCTGGTTCAGAAACTACTGCTATGGCTACTGATAAAATGAATTTGTTTTGCGCTAAGTCTTCTTCACAGTGCTTCACATAGTGCTCTTATAAACTTCACAGTGCTTCATATAGTGCTCTTATAAACCACGTCCTGTGTCAAACTGTAAAACAGGCTGTCTTTACAGTACTTCACATAGTGCTCTTATAAACCACGTCCTGTGTCAAACTGTAAAACAGACTGTCTTTACAGTACTTCACATAGTGCTCTTATAAACCACGTCCTGTGTCAAACTGTAAAACAGACTGTCTTTACAGTACTTCACATAGTGCTCTTATAAACCACGTCCTGTGTCAAACTGTAAAACAGACTGTCTTCACAATGCTTCACATAGGGCTATTATAAACCACGCTCTGTGTCAAACTGTAAAACAGACTGTCTTTACAGTACTTCACATAGGGCTATTATAAACCACGCTCTGTGTCAAACTGTAAAACAGACTGAAGAAAGAAAGAAACAAGACAAAAGTGTAAAAAGGCACAGACATAGGAAGGAAACGGAAGATTGTATGCAATTATTGGTTGTGACTGAAAATGTAGACATTTCTGACAGGCAGACAGACAGACAGGCAGAAAGCTAGAGCTGAGAGAAGAGAGAGAGAGAGAGAGAGAGAGAGAGGGAGAGAGAGAGAGAGAGAGAGAGAGAGAGAGAGAGAGAGAGAGAGAGAGAGAGAGAGAAAGACAAGACAAGACAAGACAAGACAAAATTCTTTATTTACGAGGATAATAGATAAGCACTAACGTGCGTTTTTACATCCAGTCCTCGCCCTGAGTAGGGACTACAACATGCAGTGAAATCAATTAATGTAAGAAATCAAAGAAGCAAGCAAAGCGGTCATGTAATCATAGAGGAACATCAAATGAAAACAGAAGATAAATGAAAACAAAACAAAAAATAAGAATAATAACAAACAAAACAACAATAAAAATAATAATAACAAAATAAAAAAATAAAAATAAAAAATAAAAATGAGAATAACAATAATGAAGAGGAAAGAGAGAGTGGGGGTAGGGAGTGGGGTGGGCTGGGGAAACATATGTAAGTGTACTACAACGTACAAGATTGGCATGTATGAAAAGAGACAGTGAAGTGAATATGACAAGTGCGTACATATTTTTGAACACACAAATACACGCACGTTCGCACGCATAGAGAGAGGGGGAGAGAGACAGAGAGACAGAGAGAGAGAGAGAGAGAGAGAGGAGAGAGAGAGAGAGATGAGAGGAGAGAGAGAGAGAGAGAGAGAGAGAGAGAGAGAGAGAGAGAAGAGAGAGAGCAAGGCACAACTTGTATTCATTTTCGCAAGGCATGAAAATACGTAGAAGGTATTAAGCAAAGTGAGATGAAATTGGGTGGGGGGGGGGGGGGGGGAGAGAAAAGAAGCGAGAGAGAGAGAGGATGGAAGGGAGAGGGGGAACAGCATGAGATGTAATGATTTGAAATAGAAATGTACTAAAACGTACATATTTAGCCTGTATAAAATCAGACAGTTAAATGAACATGACAAATATGTACGGAATTCGGAACATACACACGCACGCATGCACAGACGAGAGAGAAATAGAGAGAGAGAGAGAGAGAGAGAGATGAGAGGAAGAGAGAGAGAGAGAGAGAGAGAGAGAGAGAGAGAGAGAGAGAGAGAGAGAGAATGAGAGAGAGAGAGAGAGAAAGAGAGAGAGAGAGAGAGAGAGAGGAGAGAGAGAGAGAGAGAGAGAGAGAGAGAGAGTGAGAGAGAGAGAGAGAGAGAAAGGGAGAGAGAGAGAGATAGGGAGGTGGAGGAAGGGAAAAAGAAGAAGAAGAAGAAAAAGAAGAACGAAAAAATGGTAGGAGAAGTCGGCTACGCCTCTCTCTCTCTGTGTTCATGTGTGTGTGTGTGTGTGTGTGTGTGTTGTGTGTGTGTGTGTGTGTGTGTGTGTGTGTGTGTGTGTGTGTGTGTGTGAGTGAGTGAGTGAGTGAGTGAGTGAGTGAGAGAGAGAGAGAGAGAGAGAGAGAGAGAGAGCGAGAGAGAGAGAGTAGAGAGAGAGCAGAATCACCTACCTTTTAAAAATAATGCGTTAAGGGATACGGCAAGCATTTATATGCACCATGAAATGTACCCAACAGTCAACACAACAAACCAATACGCCATCCTCTCCATCTCCCCCCTCCCCCTTTCCACCCCTTCAACTCCCTTCGCCTCTCTCCCTCTTGGTCTCTATGTCATCCCAACTAAGTAATCAAAAAATTGTACGGTCACAATGGCGGAGGATCGTCAGTCCTAGCTGATCATGAACAGCTCCGGGAAAGCTGTCAGAACCCTTGGAAGAACTGATTTAGGTTCGAAGCAGACTTGTCAGCAGAGCTGCGAGCATCCAAGTGCAAACTGGACGATATGACAATAAAGGGGTGTGTGGCAGCTGCAGAGCCTTTGGCCCAAAGACCAGCACGCTGCCTAAAACCCTAGATAGGTTACCATTAAAACACTGAAGCAAACAAGTCGATTATTAAGTGTCAAACGCCTCAGATGCGAACTATGATGAATCACCATCAGAATGGGAAATACTCGGGTTGCAAGTTTGTTTTTAATGCGTGTTTGAGTAGAAAGCCAGTGAAGCTACTTCAGAAAGAGAGGAATAACCTGTGATCTTATTAGCAAGAAACCGGACTGCTGTGCTCCAAATTTCCTGTCTATGCTGCGAGTCTGGCCAAAGTGGCAATGCAGAAATCACGTTTGGACATGATGAAAGAGCACACTAGTCCAGGACCCAAAGTGTCGTTCACGTAGGCATGGATCGGTCTCAGATTCTGGGAGACTGGCCAAATTGATGTCTCAGTAATCGAGTCTGCACATAATGAAAGAGCACACCGGTCTAGCAGCGGCAGCATCGTTGAGGAAGGCACGAACGGAAACGATCCAACTCAGAGCAGGATGATGAGGTAAACGGCATAAGTGAGCTGTCCAAGTGTTATTGTCAGGGTGCTAAGTATAAAAGTACATCTCACGCAGGAATTGACAATGTCTTGATTTCTTTCTGCCTGTTCGAATGGAGACAAAACAGTTATGGTGGCCATCTGTGGCAGCTTCCAGCACCTCACACCTCAACATGAGCATTGTGACGATGGTTGATGCACTGAAGATCAGTGTCCACCTCTGTCGCCTCAGTCTTCAGGTGCTGGTCCATAGCTGAACTTGTTCTCGCCGACACTAAGCGGTAACGGTGATCACTTCTGCCTTCCACCTCTGGCAGCTAACAGTTGTTGCTTCTTTGTGGGTGTTTTCTCTTCAGCATGTACACACACACACACACACACACACACACACACACACACACACACACACACAACATTATTACACACACACACACACACACATATTACACACACACGCGCGCGCGCGCTCGCGAATACATGCGCGCGCACATGCACCACCCAAACGCATACACATGCATTACACACACGCGCATGCACTTACATGCGTGCCACACAACACACGCGCCCGCACACGCATCACACCACACACACACCACACACACACACCACATACATGCAAAATGCACGCACACGCACACTTACATGCATGCACACGCAAACAAAACACACACCTGTCACACTGTCACTCTTGCATACCCCATTCATGACAGCATTTACTCCATACGCACAGCTATCTTTCCAATCAACCAAAAGGCCACTACCGATGTTTTCTTCTCCCCTCTCCTTCAGGGAAAAACTTTACTAAATCACTCAACACTTGTAAAAGATTTTACACATGTATCTCTCTTTACACTGAGAGATAAATTAATTTCACACATGTATCTCTCTTTACCCTGAGAGAAAAATAATCTTCACACATGTATCTCTCTTTACACTGAGAGATAAAATAATCTAGTTCCGCTTCTATAAAGCCATGGCCTTCACATTCCATTTCTCAAAAATCCGACCAGGAGATACATACTCCCGTAATCACATGCCATACCTGCATCAAGTATGAAACTCCATACTTTCCCAGTCCCTGTCTCTCTCACACATTGTATCACCCCCTTGAAGTCTCCTGTCCTGGGATACGGTTCGACTTCTCTCCCTCGACTTCTGTCACTGGAGAAAAGATGGGTTCCAAACTCCTCTTCCGGAGTCTTTACATCGCTGGGCTGACTACCGGTGTGTTCCCACACCGTGGCCATCGTTAACACCTCACAGGGTGAAAGGTGAAGGGTGAAGGGTGAAGGGTGAAGGGCGAAGGGTGAGGGCGAAGGGTGAAGGCTTGATACACGAACTAAGGTTCGTGTAGTAACCTGCTTCCCAATTAACATGAATTCTTCTTTCTCTTTAGGTTCTCCCCTGTAGCTTTCCCAACTATCTATGGCTCACCTGGTATGACTGGTTAGCAGAGAGGACCACCGTCCTGAACAGGTTCGAGTCTCTAGGCCATCTGCTGGGCTAAAACTGATTCTTTCCTCCCTCCTCCAGTGAGTGCATACTCAGTGTTCAAAACACATGACCGCACTTACCTTACCAGCCCTTGTAAACTATCACTCAGTGGTCACTTTCACCAATGACCATGTTTGTTTCTTTAATGAGTAATCTCACAATTATTTGGGGACGCCCGCTACACTAGTCAAGCCACATGAATATTCTTCCTTTAGTTGTGGCATGGGGAAATGATTCATATCCTAACTACATGTGATGGAGCGTCACATGCCTTGATGAGGCTACGTCACATGACACCCCCCATCCTGGGTGAAAAAATTGTCTCAGAAATGTTTTTAAAAAATTATACACTTCACTTAAAAACACATCTTCAGCCATGAATCTCACAAAATGTGTAACCATCACACAGATTCACCAATTAACAATCAACGTATAGAATCAATCATCATGATCCACCACAGATAGCATATTTCAAACCTTCAGTCTTTCTAAAAAAACAAATTCATAATTGATCACCACATCTCACAAAATACATTTCACAAATTACATGGATACAACAATTGCAATTCAAAGTACAAATTGTGTTCATACATTAGATGTGAGCACCTTTTTTTTTCTTGATCTTTGTCTCACATCATATGTTTCAAACCCCCCCTCATGAGAATATTTCTAAGTGCAAGTGTTCTCAATAGACATGTAAACAAAATAAACATAGTGTAAACAGTTTTTTCCCCACATGTAATGTTAGACCATTGAAAAGTGAAACATATTTTCCATTGTTGACAATGAACTAATGAAAACAATAGGTTTGTCTCACTGCACAATCAAACATGTGTATTAATCATTCTAAAGAGTTATCTGCTCATGACACATACATATATTCACCTTCACAAGCAAGTTAGACATAAATAGTACTTGATTTTTTTCATTGTTTACCAAAGAATAAATATGTATTACATCAACATCAAGTAGTTGTTTGCTTGTAAAACATATAGTCACTTCAACAAGCAAATTAAGCATAAATACCACTTGATTTAAATAGTCAGTAGCATACAATGCACTGTCAAATGTGAGCACACCGTAATCATAAAGAAAGACAAAAACAGGAATGTCTTTCCCTTGAAGACAGTTACATTTGTCCATGAATATTCATACACGTGACAATAAATCTGCCATGACATTTTGTGTTCCAGGCACTGGTTCAACAGAAAAATGGAATTCCTTTAGTCAAGTCTACTTTCACCAAATAATTTCCTTCTGAGAGCTGACACAGAAGTTCTTCAATGTATGGGATGGGCTCGGGCATCAAACACAGTGATCTTATTTAATTTCCTGTAATCGATGCAGACCGCACCGACCCATCAGTTTGTCCACCAATACAACTGGTGAGCTGTACGGAGATGTAGAAGGTTCTATCACCTTTAAATCCAGCATTACATTGATTTCTCTCTCAACCACCTCTTTTTTTGCAAATGGGAGGGGGTATGGTCTGGTTCGCACTGGTATTTCAGAAGTTAACTGAATACTATGGGGTTCAATACCAGTTACTGTACCTGGGGTATCTGTCAACACATCCTGAAAGGTCTTTCAAAATGTCTTTGAGCTGTGCTGTTTGACTTGTAGACAAATCATTCGACAGAACCACATCCTCATAGGTTTCACCTTTGATAGACAGATTAGGAAGGGGTACAACATCATCTGCACTGGTAGATGTTAACACTCCTACATTTGCTGTTTTCACAACCCTTGATCTGTCCCTGTACGTTACATTGGGTACAATTCATCACTGATAATATCTGTCATGTTCACATCAGTCTCTGACATAGGACAATCCACTCAACTGATGGTTGATGGCAACATTTGTACGTTCAACATACTTCTTCAACATGTTCACATGGAATACCTTCTCAGTGTTTGCCATTTTGATCTTATAATTAACTGCAGAAGTTTTTCGACCACCTGAAAGGACCCTTCCACATAACACGAAGCTTGTTATGTTCATCAGTGAGTAGCACAAGGACCTTTTCCCCAACACTGAAGGAACGTGCCTTTGCTTTTCTGTCTGCAAAGACCTTGTACACATCTGTTTTTCTATCAGCTGACTGTTGAGCAAGCTCACATGCATCCTTCAAACGATTATGCAGTTCATAGACGTATTGGTAAACAGTTTTACTGTCAGGTATGTCCGTCTTTTGCGTCCATTGTGTCATCAATAGATCAAAGGACCCCTTGGTGAGTGTCCGAAAAGAAGCTCAAATGGTGAGAATCCAGCGTTTCGTTCGGCATTTCCCTGTATGCAAAAGCAAGCCGGTATGAAACGATCCCATTCATGGGGTTCCTGCCTTGCAACCTCTCTCAACATGGACTTCAACGTTCATTGAAACGTTCAACCATGCCATTCGATTGGGGATGATATGGCGTGGTTGAAATGGACGAGATTGACAACAGTCTGTAAATTTCTCTCATGAGATCGGAAATGACTTGTGTTTCCACAATCCGAGAGAATTTCGTCTGGAAGACCA
>CM031602.1:59697697-59702697 GCA_018398815.1 Conus ventricosus
ATCTACCCTATTACACACACACTTGCACGTTGGAACACGCTTGGCGGAGCGCGCGCGCACACACACACGCGCGCGTGCGCACACACAACACACACACACACAGTGGCGCGCAGCACGCGCGCACGCACGACGCACGCACAACCAACACACACACACGCACGCACGCCGAGCGCACGCACGCACGCACGCACGCACGCACGCACGCAGCACACCACCACACACAACACACACACACACACAACTCACACACACACCACACACACAAACCACACACACACACCACGCACACACACACTGTGTGAGGTTCTGGTCTAGAACACAGTAGTATGTGTTCGAGTCTTCTTGATAGAGTCTTGTCGACGAGAAGCTTGCAATAGTAGAATATTCACTGCTGCATGAACGATTGAGTTCCTGTCCGACGTATTGAACTGAAGGTCAGTGGTTTTGTTTTTGTTCCTATATTCTTAAAGTGTGTAAAAAAAAGCGTCCTCTTCGTTTCATTACGCGCCTGGTGTATGGTGTCGTCTGCAAGAGCGAACACCACCAAGGATCACAAACGAACTTTACAAGCTGAGAGTACTGCACTTACTTTGTACAAGAGGAAGTCAGCGCTCAAGCAGTATGTGTGTGTGTGACATTGTGTGTGTGTGTGTGCGTGTGTGTGTGTGCTGTGTGTGTGTGTTGTGTGTGTGAGAGGACGAGGCTGAAGAGAAGGAGAGCGGAGAGAAGGAGACGAGAGGAGAGAGAGAGAGAGAGAGAGAGAGAGAGGGAGAGAGAGAATGGTGCGCGTGCTGTCGTGTGTTTATCTGTGTATTCGTGTGTTTCAGTCAATTTAAGGAAATGTCCAGAGAGAATAGGAGGATTACAGATAAATGTTTAAGACAACATCAACAACAACAACAAACAAAAAGTTGGGGGGGGGGGGGGGGGGGGGGGAGTGCTAGGTACCGCCACAGATGCAGATGCCAAACAATTTTACAGGACATTGTTGCACGAAAATATGAGAAGGTAAGTGGTTTCTCGTGGCAAATTGGACGACCTGGCAGGCGCGAAATCTTCTAAACAAATCTGAAATAATGTAAGCGAAACGTGGGACAAAACGAGTCACAGCCAAACACGACGCGTTTCGACCTCTTTGTCTTCTTCAGGCAAGACACAACAAATAGGACCACGAAAATGAACGGTTTGTCACTTAGCTTTGATCTTGCAGCGCAAAAATCAAACGCCTACTTTGCGCTGGAAAGAGATCATAAGCTTAGTGACACGCGTTATTTTCATTGGTCCTGTTTTGCTTGTATCTTGCCTGAAGATAGAACACCTAAGAGGTCGAAACGCCGATCTTGGTTTGTCTTGTGACTGTTTGTCCACGTTCCTCGGACGGTTCGTAAATTTGTTTAAGTGGTTTCTCGTTCTCTGTTTTCACTGTCCCAATTATTGTTTTTTTTGTTTTGTTTTTGTTTTTGTTTTTTCCTGAAGAAGGACAAGAGGTGTAAATGCATGAGTGTTTTGTCCTGTAATTGTTTGTCTGTATCTGTATCTGATTTGTGGCTTCATTTTTCTGAAGCTTTTTTTTTTTGTAACATGTATAAACAGACCAGGGTAGGAGGAAGGCGGCGGTGGGTGGGATAATCTTCCGGGGGGAAAGTTGATGATAAGGTTAGGTTGGGGTTCTAGAAGTTGGACTGAGAGAAACAAGACAGAAAAAAAAAGGAAAAAGAAAATGAGCTTAGATAGCGTCCTTGCACACCACAGTCCGTCTGTGGAATAAACCAAGTGCAGCTGTGGGATTTTAAGTATTTGTTTCATTTGGGGGGGGGGGGGGGGGGGGGGGGGGACGGGGGGGGGGGGTACCTTTCTCTATTCCATTTCTCTCTTTTTTTTCCGGCATTTTAAGCGAGACATTTTTTCTTCTCCATTCCTCTTGCTTTCCCGATTCTTCCTTTTTTTTCTTTCTTTCTTTCACACTTCTTCCATTGGTCTTTTCTGTTCCTTTTATTTTTTTCAGTCACTTTTCCTCATGTTTTACTATGTTTTCTTAATTGTCTTTCCCTTTTTCCACGTCAGTTTATTCTATACCTTATTCATTTATTCATTCAATCAAGTCATTCATTATTTATGTACTTGCTTATTCATATCTTTATTCAATTGTTGTTCAATTCATTTTCTGGTCATTACATTGCTCCTGCCATTAAAACGCATTCAGTCACTTATTGGACGCACTCACAAATGTTTTGTATTTCTTTTCGTACTTTTCCCTTCATCCCCCCCCCCTACTTTCTTTTCGTTTTCCTTCTTTTTTTGTTTTCTTGCTCTCCTGCCCCTGTAATTGAAATCTTTGGATGGAGACAATTCGGGATTAGCAATATCCTTTGCAAGGTATAGGAATTCCTAAATGGTTGGTGACTGGAAAGAGAGAGAGAGAGAGATGAGAGAGGAGAGAGAAGATGAGAGAGAGAGAGAGAGAGGAGAGCGGCGCCTAGCACGAGCCGGAGAGACAGATCGAGATA
The DNA here is from genome assembly GCA_018398815.1 of Conus ventricosus. NCBI lineage: Eukaryota > Metazoa > Mollusca > Gastropoda > Neogastropoda > Conidae > Conus > Conus ventricosus. The sequence continues at coordinate 59,700,205 of CM031602.1, forward strand.
CAGAGTTAGACAGACAGACAAACAGACAGACAGACAACAAAATACGGATCATTCATTGACACACTCCTCTCGTTGATTTTACTGCGAACAGTTCGTGCTCCTTTCAAGCCCCCCCCCCTCCTCCCCCCATTCTCATACCTCCTCCTACCCTGTGTGACCTCCCCGCACCCCCCCCCCCCCTCCCCCCCCCCCCCCCCCCCCCCCCCCTACGCCCTATCATTCTCTTCTACCCATTGCCAGCCCACACCACCTCCCCATCACAACCACTTACCCCTCCTCCCCTCTCCATGTTTCCTTCTCCTTTCAAACATGGACAAAGGCCATCCAAGCCACGGCAACGGCCGCGCCGGCCAAATGCCCTCCGTATTACTTCTTACTTAGATGCTCCCGCGTCTTGCGACGCAGTCACGGCCGCTCCACTGAGCACGGTCTCAGCCAGTTTGTGGTGTCCATCATCCTCTGTCAACCGAGTCTGAGGTCTCTCTTCACTGTCTGTCGCAGCTCATCCTGGGTCGTCTCTTTTTCTTGGTCATACCGCCCCCTCCCTTTGTTTTTCTTTCCCCTCTCTCCAATCTCCCCCCTCCTCCTCTGCTGCCCTTCCGTCTTTTCCTGTCCCTCATCTCCCCCCCCCTACTCCTCACCTCCTCGTGCCCTTTTTTAATTTTTATTTTGAAATTTGCCAAACACTGCGTATTTATGTGACCAAACATTTATTGTTCTGTTCTTTTTTTTGTTTTTTTCTTTCCCTGTCTTTCGTTATCGTGCCGGCACCTTTGGTGTCCGTGGTTGCATGCAAGATTGTCAAGAGGTTGTTTCAATGTGGAAACTACCGTCACAAGTTTGCAATTTTCAGATTGGCCGTTTTTTCCTGGTCTAAAGTGGACGAGGCCGCGACTGCAGCAAATGTGACTGGAATGGTTGAGCGATGTATTTCATACTATTTTATTGATCTTATTTTTTGATCGAAGTCAGAAAACATCAAGTCCAGTTAAGTTACTGTATGTACCTCAATTGGATTTTGGAAACAAGGTGGCACTACCACAACAAAACACAAAAACGAAACACAAACCATCGAGTAAAAAACTCAAACTGAGTGATTGAGATAAGTGATTGCTCGTTCATTTTCGTGGTAATAAACTGTTATGACCAATCTTGCTGAAGAAGACTAAGAGGTCGAACTGCATCGTGTTTTGTCTTGTGATTCGTTTTTTTTTCCCCCCCCCCTTTGGCAGTCTTTTTTTTTTTTCCAGTCCGCATTATTTCAGATAAGTTTAGAATTTCCGCCTTTGCAGTCATCTCTCTTTGCGCTAGACAAAACAGATGCGTTTTTTCAGATTACAATCTTTGATGTAGGAACTCATTATGCATCCTTTAGTTATTGCAGACCTTGCAGCTGTGTTCGTGGTCATCGCTATATAGTATTGTCACATTAAGTTAGATCTGTAGATTTTTGTTTGTTTGTGTAGGACTGCTTATCATCGCCAACAATGGTGTCTCCCAGTTTGGTTCGAGTGCAAGTGTACAAGTGTATGAAGGTGGGTTTTTGCTCGATTTTATTATCTATTTATTGAATAAGTGTTGTTGTTAATGAAAATTTTTTAAAATTATATTTATTTGTACGAATACAGAGGGTTTTTCTTAGATAAAAAATCTGTAAGTGGTAATTATGAAATGGTTTTTGGCCTTGCTATTTATAACAAAAAACCTGTGAAAACAAGTCGCTCTATTGCCACTTTATTGGACTTTATCTCACATTTCTGTTGGCCTTTAATTTTCTTCCCCCCCCCCCCCCCCCCATATTGCTGCCTGGGTTAGCGCTTTGTTTTGGTGTTTAGAACGTTCCACATGGTTTCCTTTCATAAGATTCAAACTTGTAACATTTCTCTGGACAATACAGGAGACTGATATTAACTAGCAAGGAGAAGCACACACTGAGCCAATCATTGGAAAAAGCTTGTTCCCAGTAGAGCTTGTCTGTGTACTTTTGGGTGCGGCTAGAATGTTTTTAAGTGACGTGTGATCGAACCCCCAAACTCCACAAAACACTGTTGGATTATGAACCACCTGCTACCCTTAGTCATGATACCTGCCCTTTCTACCCAAACCCTTCTATGATCCCTGCCCTTTCTACAAACCCTTCTACCTACACCAAACATCCTTAGAATGATCCCTGCCCTTTCTACCCATCCCTTCTTTGATCCCTGCCCTTTCGACCCAAACCCTTCTATGATCCCTGCCCTGTTTCCCAAACCCTCTATGATACCTGCCTTTCCTACCCGAAAACCTTCTATGATCCTGCCCTGTCTACCCAAACCCTGCTACCCACACTTACAGCCTTAGGCATGATCCCGGCCCTTTGCTACCCTAACGTCTATGTCCTGCCCTTTCTACCCGAACCCTTCTATGATCTGCCCTTTTACCCATCCCTTCTATGATCCTGCCCTTTCTACCCGACACTTCTATGATCCCTGCCTTTCCTTTCTGACCCAAACC
>CM031602.1:59717697-59737697 GCA_018398815.1 Conus ventricosus
GAGAAAGTGCGGGGGGGGGGGGAGAGACAGACAGACGGGCAGGGACAGAGAGAGAGAGAGAGTGAGAGAGAGAGAGAGAGAGAGAGAGAGAGAGAGAGAGAGGACAGACAGGGACAGAGAGAGAGAGAGAGAGGAGAGAGAGAGAGACAGACAGACAGGGACAGAGAGAGACAGACAGGGACAGAGAGAGAGAGAGAGGGGAGGAGGGAGGGAGAGACAGACACACGGACAGGGACAGAGAGAGAGAGGGAGGGAGAGACAGACACACGGACAGGGACAGAGAGAGAGAGAGAGAGAGAGAGAGAGAGGAGAGAGAGAGAGAGAGAGAGAGAGAGAGAGAGAGAGAGGAAAGAGAGAGAGAGAGAGAAGAGAAGAGAGAGAGAGGAGGAGAGAGAGAGAGAAGAGAGAGAGAGAGAGAGAGAGAGAGAGAGATCCGAATTCAGAGAGAGAGAGAGAGAGAGAGAGAGAGAGAGAGAGAGAGAGAGAGAGAGAGAGAGAGAGATTCGAATTCAGAATCCCGTTTTTTTTTCATTTAGGCCAAGGCCCTTATGAGGGGAATGTGAACAACAAAAGAACATTGAAGCAGCGCTAGTTATAATGTCTTAACAAAACACATAACAAAGGTGATACAAACAAAATTCGTAAGATGTGGCAGTTTCTCTGAACTTAAATGCTTTGAAAGAAACATTGAAAGACCTCTAACAACTTCAACTGCTTGAGAAGACATTAATTAACACAATTTAACAAAACACGGTTGACTATAATACTTAGGTTTGATGAAGAGAGAGAGAGAGAGAGTGAGAGAGAGAGAGAGAGAGAGAGAGAGAGAGAGAGAGAGAGACATCTTCTTTATTACTTGATGGTTCAAGTGGATGGTTTTCATAATATCAGGCCTGATAAGTCATCTATACAGAGAATAATTTATGTGTGAATGGGGAGAAGGGAGGATAAGGATATAAATGCGTGCGTGACAGTTGATGGAAGATCGGATGGATCAGTGTGCGTATGTGAAGGGAATGGTTGTTGCGTGAGAATGATTTTGTACTAGAACACAGACAAGAAACTCAAACGAGTGATGGAAATGGAACTAATTTCTTAGTTTTGCTGAGTTGTGTAGACACCTGATTTGCAGTTTGTCTTTCGTTTTCTTTTCTTCTATGCAAAACAAAAAAGATATTGTACCTCCTTGACAAAAAGGCTACTAGCCAATGTCAATAAAATATGTCAGAGAGAGAGAGAGAGAGAGAGAGAGAGAGAGAGAGAGAGAGAGAGAGAGACAGCGAGAGAGAGAGAGGGAGGGACAGAGAGAGAGAGAGAGGGGGGGGGGGGGGTGGCGTTGTGATGGAAATGGGGATTGGGGAGGGAGGTGATGAAAGGAATGGGTGGTGATGATGCCAATGCAGAGTGGCTGTTTTGATGTGTGTGTGTGTGTGCGTGCGCGTGCGTGCGTGCGTGCGTGCGTGCGTGCGTGCGTGCGTGCGTGCGTGCGTGGTGTGTGTGTAGGCATTCACCGTTTTCAGACCAAACACATTCCACAGAAACAGCCAAGCAGACCGTGGCCAGTACTCCCCCAAAGATGAAGACACATGTCCTTGTCTGGGAGCCTCGCAACAGCAATGACCTCCTCATTTGCCACCAGCTGCCACATGGAGTCCTTCAGGCTCAGCTGAACCGTGCTCGTCTTATTAAGATGCCCCCCCCCCCCCCCCCCCCGTGTCTGTCCAGTTCAATTCTCCCAAGTCGCCTGGTCAAGATGACGCGTGACTGTCAAGTTTGAACTGAGAATAGTTTATCCGGAATAGCTCAGTTGGTAGAGCGCCGGACTCGTAATCTTGGTAATCCTGGGGTTGCGGGTTCGAATCTCCGCCAGGCCGTTTCGGTACAGGGGGATTTTTCCCTCGGAGTTAACATTCTTCCCATACAGTCCTTCGAATGAGACTATAAACCGAGGTTCCGTGTGTGAACGCACGCATAACATCTTGCACACACGTAAAATTCCATCACCAACTTTCGGAAGAGAAGGCCAGTTTGGCCGTTAGTATGGATGACACGTTGCACATAGCATGCACTCTGCGTGAGAAATGGAAAGAATGAATGAAGTAAGGAAACTGAGTGAACGATAATGAACGATACTGACTGGATGACACGGGGAACGACTGAATGAAGCGCCAGCTGGCAGCTCGTCAGTCGGCACTACCCAGGTAGGGCAGCCCGTTGCGTAAACGAGTGCGGATTGTAAAGCGCGTAGAGCTTGGTCTCTAGCCGAGAATAGGCGCTATTTAAGAATTCATTATCATTATTATATTATTATTATTATTATTATTATTATTATTATTATTATTATTATTATTATTATTATTAAGTGGACCTTGGCTCCCTGCCTGTCTGCCAGCAGGCGAGAACCGTGAGGGGGGAGGCATGGACAAGCAATTCACGGTCTGGACAGCTGGCAGAGTCATGGACTGCCAGGCTCCTTAAGGCTGTCTGGATGCTGATGGAATATCAAACGGGTCTTGCGAGTTTGTGTGTGGGAAGCTTGGCTGTGCATGGTGAATTTATAAAGACAGAAGTCGAAAAAAAAAGAGAGAATGGCCCAATGTGTGATGGGGAGAGTCATTGTTAACCAGGTGTATTTAGATGTCATAGTTCTCTTACCCCCGACACCCCCCTCCTCCCCCCGTGGCATGTCCTTTCTCTCTCGGTCCACCTTACCCCCCCCCTTCCCTCCATTCCCATCTCTTTTTTTTGTCATCCATTCGCCCTGCCTACCTCCTCCATTAACTATTAATCTCATAGTTATTGTTGTTTTTTTTCATGAACACAAGTATACAAACACATTCCTGAATACACACACACATACACACACACAACGCATACACGCACGCACACACACACACACACACACACACACACACACACACACACACACACACACACACACACACACACACACACGCACGCACGCACGCACGCACGCACGCACGCACACACATACACGCGCGCGCGCCCACACATCCCCCCCCCCCCACACACACACACACACACACACGTATCTACACGCTTCTGTCCTCTACTACGACTCTTCTTTAAAAAAAAAAAGTCATTCCGTAAACTGTATATCCTGAAGAGGCTGACGTTAACTGGGAATTAATTTCGGTGTTAATCCTTCCTCGCTGCAGTCACTGACGTACTGCCTGGTTGTTCATGTTTTTTATGCACGGCAGGAAACGTGCCCCTGTACACTGAGCCTTAGGGACACGCTGTGGTGACCAGCCAACTGCTTAAAGCAGGCGGTGGACTTCGCCCACGACACCTGACTACAGATTAGCATGGCCAGGAAGGAAGAAAGAGAGAAAGAAAGAGAGAAAGAAAGAAAGAAAGAGAGAAAGAAAGAAAGAAAGAATGACAGAAAGAATGAATGTGTGAAAGAAAGAAAGAGAAAGAGAAAGAGAAAGAAAGAAAGAAAGAAAGAAAGAGAGAAAAAAAAGAGAAAGAAAGAGAGAAAAAAAAAGAAAGAAAGAGAGAAAGAGAGAAAAAAGAGAGAAAGAAAGAGAGAGAAAAAAAAGAAAGAGAGAGAGAAAGAAAGAAAGAAAGAAAGAGAAAGAAAGAAAGAAAGAGAGAAAGAAAGAAAGAAAGAAAGAGAACATGAAAGAAAGGAGAGAAATAAAGAAAGAAAGGAAGAGAGAAAGAAAGAAACAAAGAGAGAAAGAGAGGAAGAAAGGAAGAAAGAAAGAGAGAAAGAAAGAAAGAAAGAAACAAAGAGAGAAAGAGAGGAAGAAAGAGAGAAAGAGAGGAAGAAAGAAAGAAAGAAAGAAAGAAAGAGAGAGAGAGAGAGAGAGAGAGAGAGAGAGAGAGAGAGAGAGAGAGAGAGAGAGAGAGAGAGAGAAGAGAGAGAGAAAGAAAGAAAGAAAGAGAGAGAAAGAAAGAAAGAGAGACACAGAGAGAAAGAAAGACAGACAGAAAGAATGAAGTCTGATCATATTTCTGTGATGCCTTACCCCTTCCCCAACTCTGCATGGTCTTCACCGGTGCCCTCGGCAACTTCATCGTGAGACCTTCCCTCCTTCACCCGTCTCTCTTCTAATCTGGTGTACATCATGACTTGAACTCTGCATGATGAAATGTGTGTTGATGACACTTGTAATGACCGATGTACTGAGCCTCTCAGATCCATGACACTTCAATACAAGGACCCTAACTAGACTGCATTTTTAACAGCCCCCCCCCCCCCGCCCCATGCACTCCTTTTCTCACGCAAAAATGGCGTCAGTCGGGCACAATGAAATGAAATGACGCACAGAAAAAAAAATTATTGTATTTTGGCTGATTAAAACATTTGGGCACTATCACATACTGTGGTATTCAATGTCGAAGAATGATTTCCTCTGTAGCATCGTACACCTCTGTAAACTGTCAATGATATTACCATCCTTTCTTCTGGAAGGGTATTAGACATAGCAATTTTGAGAGGAGAACCAGCCGCCGTGGCGAAGTGGTTAGCGTCGCGGACTCCCGGCTGGGAGGTCGCGGGTTCGATTCCCATCAGAGTCATGTGGGATTTTTCTGCACCGACCGGCTCCTACCCAGAGATGAGTTTTGCTACGGGCTCAGTTGGAAAGACTGGGACCACACAGTCGAGTTTCATCCACTTAATGGGTGCGTCTCTGAGAGTGTTCCTCAAATGTCTTGACCAACACTGCAGGTGTCTGTATCTCTCGGGCCTGGTTGACGCCGGGATATATCATGAAAGGAAGCGAAGAGTACAGACCTATCATGCAGTCACGGACCGGAATGGAAATCCGTAGCATCATCTTCATTATCCTCATCCTCATGTTCAGCATTAAGAAGAAAAAAAAAACTTTTTTGAGAACAGGCATGATATATTATTGCTGTATTCCATTTTGTTATAGTACAATCGTTTGTGTTGTGTCGTGTTGTGCACTTTCCCTTTATTTGTGTTTTCTTTTGCCATGCTGCTTAGTGGTGTGTGGAGTCCTGTTATGGTGTATCGCTTCGCTCTGAAAAGTGCCAGCTTATAAGCTATCATATTCTAACAGATTTACGTGACGTTTACTGCATTACACTGAATAGCGCTGCATTTTGTGTGTGTGTGTGTGTGTGTGTGTGTGTGTGTGTGTGTGTGTGTGTGTGTGTAGGTGTGTGTGTGTGTGTGTGTGTGTGTGTGTGTGTGTGTGTGTGTGTGTGTGTGTGTGTGTGTGTGTGTGAGAATGTGTGTGTGGGGAGGGGGGGAGGGGGGGGTTGGCGGGGGGGGGGGGGGGGGGGGGGCTTCAAGTACATCACAGCAACGCGTTATGTCTTCCACCATCTTATCATCAAATACGTTATCCTTCAAGCAGCCCTGACACACCTTGAACAACACACCTCAGTACAATACACACTAACTTCACACACAGTCCGTTTCAATCCGATCAAATCCACACTTGAATCCCATCCAATAAAGAAAAAGAACTGAACTCTTCTGTCCAGGGGGAAATAAAAGTCCGCTGTCTGCCAGACGACTCTCGCGGGGACCCTGTAGTGAGTTCTTTGGCTGTAGCACGCAGAGAGAAGCCGGAGATAGTGGTGACCACTGACTGAAGGATGTTGACATTTCTCATGGCTTTGCGCACACACTGGAGGTGTGGATCGTAAGGAGGGGGGGGGGGGGGGGCGGGGCGTGGCTGGGCGGGAGGATAATGGGGTGGATGGGAATGGAGGTTGGGAGGGATGGGGGTCAGGAGGGAATATTCCGCAAGCCAGAAACGGTTCGACTTTTCGTTTGCTCTCTCTCTCTCTCTCTCTCTCTCTCTGTGACTTTCTGTCTCGTTCTCGGTATGTCTCTGCCTCTCTCTCTGTCTTTGTGTGTGTGTGTGTGTGTGTGTGTGTGTGTGTGTGTGTGTGTGTGTGTGTGACTAAATGTAGTCACCAAGATTAACTGGTTATAAGACTAATGCACAAACTCTCTCTCTCTCTCTCTCTCTCTCTCTCTCTCTCTCTCTCTCTCTCTCTCTCTCTCTCTCTCTCTCTCTCTCTCAAAACACACTGACCGAGACTGTAACGGCCAACCTAGAGACAATAAAACATTTGTCTTGTCCTCTGACACTTTCCCCCACATCCTGTCTCTTTCGGTCAAAACATTGACCGAGATTGGAACGGGCCACAATAAATCAGTTGACTACCACCCCCCCCCCTCTCTGTCTCCCCCCTCTCTCTCTTTCAGACACCCCTCTTACACATACACTCGCATGCATATTTTCAGTGGCTCTAATCACCATCCTGTTATAAACGATTCTGAGCTTTGAAATAACCAAGACAGTGCATCAAATATTTTTAACTTCGAACGAAAAACGAAACAAAGCCGACGCAAAAGTCACATGTCGACCTGAGTGATTTACATGAAACACAGGCATGCAGGCATGCAGTACATCTGAATACAGTTGAGGATTTTTATCCTTCGTTCCCATTAACAGAGCAGAGTTAGTTCTAGTTGCAAAGTGAGACGACTGCAGGCGGAAATCTAAACAAATCTTAAATAAATGTTAGCGAACCGCCAAGAGAAACGTGGACAAACGAGTCACAATACAAAACACGACGCGTTTCGACCTCTTAGGTCTTCTTCAGGCAAGACACAAACAAATAGGACAATGACAATGAACGAATTTGTCACTTAGCTTAGATCTCTTCAGCGCAAGGTAGGCAGGCGTTGAATGAAAACGAAGCTGTTAAGATTTGGTTAGAACAGAGTTAACTAGGTCTCCGGACGACGCACAAGAACCAAAGACGATTCTCATTCTGTGTGTCCGTCATCCTTTCCATCTCACCTGGCAGCGTGACGCGCGCATCTGGACCACTATCTCTTGAACTGTGTGTGTTGGCGATATTCACGCGATGGTCACGACATACAGAAAGAGAGAACTCCTGTAAGGTTTTCCAAGTGTAGGAAACGGATCAGAACTGGCAAGGAAGAAAACTGAAAGACAAGATTCGTCATTTGTCTGGCAGACGATTGCTGTACATCCGTTCCCACGACTGTGGTGTCTGGCAAGAAGTGTGGGTCGGATGTCCAATTAGATGTACTGTCCATCATATTATATTCCTTTGACATATTGCTAGTAACTGATTCTGGTTTCTTGCTATGACTAATATACTTAGCGCCATTAAAAACGCACGGGTCCGAAGAACAAAATAACTCGACAGAGGTAAATCAGTTAGGGGTATGAAAACTTTAATGTTGAATGACAAAGTCATGAACAGAAAAGAAGTGCGCAATGGACACAACATGTGCTGAACATTTGGCGTTCAGTAATCGCAAACACAACTGGCGTCAAAAAAGCAAAGTCACCATTCAATACCGGGTGTGGCCAGACACGCTGGGCATGAGCGTTGCGACAAGCACATGAAACACGGACAGCTGAAGACAGCCGTGGCACGCCGCCAACCTGCCCCACGTAACAACCAGGAACTGATTCAGGCTGTGCAGGACGAGTGGAATCGGATCCGGAACACAGGCTCATGATACTGGTGCGATCCATGCGTCGTCGCTGCACGGCTTGTTTGGCAGCCAGAGGGGGACACACCCGGTATTGAATGGTGACTTTGCTTTTTTGACGCCAGTTGTGTTTGCGATTACTGAACGCCAAATGTTCAGCACATGTTGTCCATTGCGCACTTCTTTTCTGTTCATGACTTTGTCATTCAACATTAAAGTTTTCATACCCCTAACTGATTTACCTCTGTCGAGTTATTTTGTTCTTCGGACCCGTGCGTTTTTAATGGCGCTAAGTATAGTTGGGTTTTGTTTCACTTTACTTTTAGAACAAATCATGAGTGGTCTGGCGTATGCTGGGGAATGGAAAGATGCTAACAAGTTGAAACAAAAAAGTTATATTGTTGTAAGATTTTCTCGTCGACCTTTAGTTCTGTTCAATTCGGATTAGGTTTTTTTTTTCTTTTTCTTTTTCCTTTTTTTTCCCCCTGTAAACTTCCGTGTAGACCAAAAAAAAAGCCATCAGACGTTAAAAGAGAACCGAAGAACGTGACAAAACATAAATCATACTCTTTGGAAGGAGTGTCCAAAAAGGAAACCAGAAATGCAACAGATTCCTAGTATATCCATGGACACAAGCTGCTTATGTGTGCGTTACCGTCACTCACGTACTGTGGAAATGATCGTTCTTTTCTTACTTTGCTCTGTACAATCTGGTCCTAAGGAACTTCTTTGCAGGTGTTGTTTTTACTTCACTTTAATTCTAAACTGTACAAGTGTATGGTCTCTCTTGTAATTGTCTTGTCAGTGATTGGATTTCTGTTGCTAATGTGTACGTTGCATCTCCCTTTGAAGTGGTTATTTTTTTTTCCTTTTCAGTCGAGGGTATTTTCTAATCTAATTCGCGTTCAAACTTCCTCATTCGGTGCCAGCCCTCTGTGTCGCCTGTTCCATTGTTTGTGTTCACGAGGTAGCGCACCTCGTTTGCAGCTAAACAGGTTTGAGCTCAGCGTTCAGTGTTCAGTGAGCCACCAACAGGCACAGATCCCTTCTCTTCCGCTGATTCTGATTTCTGAAGACTGAAAAGTCGGAGAGGACAAATTATAAGTATTTAGAAAACCATTCGATAGGAATTTGGTTTCAAAATTATTGCCGCCTTATCCTCTTCTTTTCTTAAAGGTAAAAAGTTCACATTCACAATTCACTCGAAATATTTGTAAATACATCATATGAAAAGTATTCCAGAATTTAAAAAAAAATCGCCGTTGAAATCTGATACTGAGAGTGTGACACCTTTGCACAAAGTTGGACATGGAGCCTTCCTTTCTCAGTGCAAGGTTGTTGATGTTGTCCTGCTGCTGCTGTTGTTTTAAACACTAGTCAGCTTACTGTTTATCTAATACTGAAAAGGATGTCTAAGGAAACCAACATGATTGTACTTTCACAGTTGCTCTGTCCTGTTCTTGATGACGTGTAATGACATAACCCACGTGACACCACGGTCGCCAGTCTGTGCGGGGCCGTGATGGAACAAGCTCCATGGTTTTTGGTATGATTCCAACTCAACGTTAATGAGGGAACTGGCAGACAGCTCCGCAACGCTCTGAGGTATGCTGCTTCTTCTCTGTGTAAGGCAGCAGGCAGACGGGGGATAAATTCACAGTGTTAAACCAGTGTTACGACTAATATAACCCGCAGGCGTTGCGAGCAACATGCAAAACATAAGGCATTTCCACACCTCACCTTTCGCCCTGATTTATGCACGCGCACTCTGCCACGAATGTCTGCCATTAAAAGAAAACTAAGTCATTGTAACATCATTAGAGAAGAAGACTTTGGCAGCAGTTACAATACATAAGAAGCAGACAATATTACTTTTACACTATATATACCTGCACACAAACTTCTGTTTCGTTGACTCCGCTGACTCGCGTGTATAGTTATGGTTCGTTGTTGTATGGCTATTATCGTTCGTTGTTGCATGGCAATTGTCGTTCGTTGTTGTATGGCTATTATCGTTCGTTGTATGGCTATTATCGTTCGTTGTTGTATGGCTATTATCGTTCGTTGTATGGCTATTATCGTTCGTTGTTGCATGGCTATTATCGTTCGTTGTTGTATGGCTATTATCGTTCGTTGTTGTATGGCTATTATCGTTCGGTGTTGTATGGCTATTATCGTTCGTTGTATGGCTATCATGGTTCGTTGTTGTATGGCTATTATCGTTCGGTGTTGTATGGCTATTATCGTTCGTTGTATGGCTATCATGGTTCGTTGTTGTATGGCTATTATCGTTCGTTGTTGTATGGCTGAGTCTCTCAGTCACATGTTCTAACACTTAACAAAACCGGGTTTTTTCCTAAGGTCTTTTTTTTTTTACATTCATCTGACTTTTTTTTTTCTTTTTGTAGTCGGATGCGCTTTTTGTGTTACATGTTCAATTCCACGTTTTCCTTGCTCTGCATTTTTTAACAAAGAAATACGCTGTCTGTTTGACGCTTTGTTTGAAGCGGCGTCAGCTGAAACAGTCCTACCTCTGGTCTAAGCAAGCGATGTTGATAGGGTGGGACAGGTGACAGTGATGGGGGAAGATGACCAAAAACAGAACAGCGTTCTCAAGGGGACCCACAGAGGTAGGGGAAATTGACAATGTTGAATGAGTGTTTGGCTGGTGTTACAAACAGCATATCTCCTCTACCCCCCCCCCCCCCCCCCCCCCCCCCCCATTCCACCCTGTCCACACGCAGCCATCCGCAAGAAAGACACACTATGATGTCATTTGCATATTTGACCTTTGATCTTGCTTTATGCGTACGCATTCTGCCCTTAAGGAACGGATGCCTGCCACTTGAACAAAGAAACAGATCGTTACCAAATTGTAAATATCGTTACCAAATCAGACGTAAACAGTAAGACAACAATGCTTTGATACTGACATGGATAACTGGTGATTGACGTTGGTATTCGACATGCTGACGCACGTGTACTGTGACCAATTGTCGTATATGCATCATACACATGCTCACTCTTAGTCTTGACAATCCGCCCCCCCCCCCCCCCCCCCCCGACCTTTCTCACATTTAGCTAAGTTGCATGAGCAAGCAAGTCATCGTTGTCAGTACTCTGCGTTTTTGAAATAATAATAATAATAATAGTACGCTATGTAATTGAGTTCATAACTGAACTAGCGTCACCGAAAACTATTTCAAAAGGAAAGTAAGCCTCACTCCTGATCTCAGAAAGCCAGTTTGATAGGACATTAGAAGCAACAAAGACAGGGGCAGATAACCCGAATCGGACATACTTCCTCTCCGCCAAACTGCTGCCATCCAACTTGCAGACACGTGGTCCAAACTGATTGTCTCAGCCTGTTAAGCGCCGAAATTTGCACTGTCCGCTAGAAGGCGCTGGGAAAAGAGTTCAGATTTTATCCTTGATTGGTGAACAAAAAGAGAGTAAGACGGAAGTGAATTCTGCTCAAATGGTGAACCAGCTAGGCACGGCATCAATGTGGATTATTCGGGCAACGAAGTACCCGAGACGTGTGGATTATTCAGGCAATGAAGTACCCGAGACGTGTGGATTATTCAGGCAATGAAGTACCCGAGACGTGTGGATTATTCAGGCAATGAAGTACCCGAGACGTGTGGATTATTCAGGCAATGAAGTACCCGAGACGTGTGGATTATTCAGGCAATGAAGTACCCGAGACGTGTGTATTATTGAGGCAATGAAGTACCCAAGACGTGTGGATTATTGAGGCAATGAAGTACCCGAGACGTGTGGATTATTCAGGCAATGAAGTACCCGAGACGTGTGGATTATTCAGGCAATGAAGTACCCGAGACGTGTGGATTATTCAGGCACTGAAGTACCCGAGACGTGTGGATTATTCAGGCAATGAAATACCCGAGACGTGTGGATTATTCAGGCAATGAAATACCCGAGACGTGTGGATTATTCAGGCAATGAAATACCCGAGACGTGTGGATTATTCAGGCAATGAAGTACCCGAGACGTGTGGATTATTCAGGCAATGGAGTACCCGAGACGTGTGGATTATTGAGGCAATGGAGTACCCGAGACGTGTGGATTATTCAGGCAATGAAGTACCCGAGACGTATGGATTATTCAGGCAATGGAGTACCCGAGACGTGTGGATTATTCAGGCAATGAAGTACCCGAGACGTGTGGATTATTCAGGCAATGGAGTACCCGAGACGTGTGGATTATTCAGGCAATCAAGTACCCGAGACGTGTGGATTATTCAGGCAATCAAGTACCCGAGACGTGTGGATTATTTAGGCAATGAAGTACCCGAGACGTGTGGAATATTTAGACAATGAAGTACCCGAGACGTGTGGATTATTTAGGCAATGAAGTACCCAAGACGTGTGGATTATTTAGGCAATAAACTACCCGAGACGTGTGGATTATTTAGGCAATGAAGTATCCGAGACGTGTGGATTATTCAGGCAATGAAGTACCCGAGACGTGTGGATTATTCAGGCAATGAAGTACCCGAGACGTGTGGATTATTCAGGCAATGGAGTACCCGAGACGTGTGGATTATTCAGGCAATGAAATACCCGAGACGTGTGGATTATTCAGGCAATGAAATACCCGAGACGTGTGGATTATTCAGGCAATGAAATACCCGAGACGTGTGGATTATTCAGGCAATGAAGTACCCGAGACTTGTGGATTATTCAGGCAATGGAGTACCCGAGACGTGTGGATTATTCAGGCAATGTAGTACCCGAGACGTGTGGATTATTCAGGCAATGAAGTACCCGAGACGTGTGGATTATTCAGGCAATGGAGTACCCGAGACGTGTGGATTATTCAGGCAATGAAGTACCCGAGACGTGTGGATTATTGAGGCAATGGAGTACCCGAGACGTGTGGATTATTCAGGCAATGAAGTACCCGAGACGTGTGGATTATTCAGGCAATGGAGTACCCGAGACGTGTGGATTATTTAGGCAATGAAGTACCCGAGACGTGTGGATTATTGAGGCAATGAAGTACCCGAGACGTGTGGATTATTTAGGCAATGAAGTACCCAAGACGTGTGGATTATTTAGGCAATGAAATACCCGAGACGTGTGGATTATTTAGGCAATGAAGTACCCGAGACGTGTGGATTATTCAGGCAATGAAGTACCCAAGACGGCATATGTGTGCATGGCCCCAGCCTAGCGCCATTTGTGTTAAAGCGTTTATTCCGACGTGCACACCAGACGTGTGCTAAAATTTATCACGCAGCGTTTGACACCAAGTGAAAGTACATAAGAGACAGAAAATGATATGCTAAAGTGTATTACGCAGCTGTGACACCAGAGACGTAGCATTGTGTATTAACGCGTAATAACATTTGTAATACTGAATAGTATTCATAAAGTGCAATATTTTGGAATAACAACCGAATGCGCTGTCCAGTCATCATTTCCAGAAATAAATCACACATCCAGAGCTCTGTTCTCCCCCCCCCCCCCCTTCCCTCCGCCTCGACACCCACCCCCAGTGCAATCCAGATATTGTTCCCAACCAGCCTCCCTCCAACACAATACCCACAACACAGCTGACAACATAGATCAGGGGAATGCTTGTCGAAGTAGATATGTCTTCAGTCTTTTCAACATTCGGGCAGAGATGAGGTATTCCGCAGACTACGATGATCTCCAGGCTTGAATTGCGGAGTTCCAGACATGTGGTATGTTACCCAGTATAGCACTTGAATTAAAAAAACAAACACACACACACACACGAAATTTTGTTATACATCATGGCGTTTCTTTAACCTGAATCAGTGGAACAGAGCAGACTCAGGAATCCGGAAGAAAACTTAAACATAGCTCTGAGCTTTTCCACATCTATTCATGACTCATCCCTGAATCCGTCCTTTGTCTTGCTTTGTTTGTCTTTCTTTATATGTTTGTTGTTTGTTCGTTTATCAAAGGTTGCTTTAAGTACAGACGTACGCTCGTATGGAACTGAATGCAGAACGCGACGTAGATCAACATATGAGGTTCATCCCTTATCAAACACTTGATTCGTGTTTTTCGGACCTCTCTGAACGATTTCCTAAAGCATTTGATCTCTCACTGCAAAACTGTCAAAATATTCTACTGTGCAAGCTGTACAAAAAAAAATGTTTTGTTTTGGGCCTTTGAGTTTGTTAAGTCTAAGTGCATTCTCTGTTTTTAATAATGATATTGATTGTTCATGGCGCTTAATCTTACATCATAAGCCCTGAGCGCTTACAAATACATCAAATGTTAAAGAAAACATAAATGAAACCAATAAGAAGATGAAATTGCAATAAGTACCATGCATCTACAAACATGGGTGCATATTGACATACACCCACGCACACGCAGAAACACAGACACAGACACAGACACAGACACACACACACACACACACACACCACACACACACACACACACACACACACGCACACACACACACGCACACACACACACACACACACACACACACACACACACACACACACACACACAAACACGCCCCCCCCCCCCCTACGCACATACACATTAGTTGCAGAATCAATTTGATGGGCAAGGGAAGGGAAAGAAATAACTGCTATTGACAGGTGAAGAGGATTGTTTTAAGAGATGCCTTGAAGGAAGACAGTAAGTTTGAACTACGCAGATATTGGGAGTTTATTCCACGAAACCGAACCCTGTAAAGAAAACAAACGATCGCCATAGGGTTTAGTTCCAAACAGAGGGATTTTGAGCAGAGTGTTGTCGGTAGAAGAACGCAACTGCCTAGAAGGAACATAGAGATGAAGGAGATCAGAAAGGTAGGAAGGAGCAGAGTAAGGACAGTTTGTAGTCTATTCGTTTTTCGACCGGCAGCCAGTGAAGAGGAAGAAGTAAGGGAGTGACACGAGAAGACCTGGGTTGTCTGAGAATCAAACGAGCAGCATCGTTTTGTACTTTCTGGAGACGACTGAGAAGATTCTGGGGACAGCCAGCCAGCTTGTATGTTAGGTGTCATAAATGATTAAAGCATCATGAAACATCGGTTTTCTTTCTTCCAAAGATAAAAGGTTTCCACCGACACATGGTGAACGAACAGCCTTGCCAGAGTGTGTGATGGAAAGGAAGACTGTTGTGTCGATAAACAACTGTATTTACCCAAGGTTTAAGATGCATCTCTCTTCCCGTTGAGAATTGACTGGCATGAACTATCCCTTCCTCTATAGAACGAATATGTATCACGAGTGATTGAGTGAGTTCATTAATTTAGAGTCTGTTCACACTTGGGGATATTAGACTTTAAAAAAAAAGCAAGGGGAAGGGAAGCGTTTATAAAATCTATTAATTTGATGCACGGAAAGCACTTTTGCTATTTGCACGATTTCTGGTTTGTGGGTTATTGTTTTGATAGAATCGTGTATAGTCACATCCACGCTCGATTCTTTATACAATGAAGTTAATATTGAACAATGAAAAATAATATGGTCCACTGATAGAAGATTTGAACAACCACATGCTACACTTTGGGAAAACTTGGTTTTCCACGAATTGAGACGAAGCTAGTATATTAAAGATGACAAATATCGTGAACATGATAAGATTTCATACTTCTCTGGAAGGTGTTCACTGTTCACGCATTTTTCTAATAGCGAATTAATTTCTTGAACGTCAAGCTTTAAATTACTCTCAGGTGTTTTTGTTAACGCACCATCTCTAGCTAATTCATCTGCTGTTTCATTACCGGATATCCCACAGTGTGATGGAATCCGGCAAAAAGGTATCCTGATTCCCTTCAACATAATAACATGTATGTAATGTCTTATTTCAAAAAGTAAATCTTTTCTTATTTTTGATTCCCAATTTTGCAAGCTATATAGAACTGACTTGAAATCAACGCAAAAAAAGTATAATTATTATAGACAGCAGTGTTAACGTCACACATAAAAATCAAAGCCATAAGAATAGTACACAGTTCTGCCGTAAATATGGAGATCCCTTACATAACGTATATGTATCATGAGTGACTTTTAAAACAGTCCTATTTATGTAGTTAAATATAACTGACAGGCTTTTTACTGAATATAAATAGTTACCGTGCAAAGAAAGAAAGTTTGTAGTACACATGTCAACGAAAGGTTGAAAAGACATTGAAAAACAAAGCTAAAGTTTGAAGTGATCACTTATTTGTGTGCCACAAACATCTGTCTCTCGCTGTTTGTACAGAAGAAATGAACTCTCCGTTTGAACAAACTTCACTGTGTTCCCTCCAGCCGGGTCTCAGATGCATGTCCATGCAGCCGCTCGAGCAAACGGAACGTGACAGTTTTCTTCATGGTTGGTTTGTCTTTCATCCATCCCCCCCCCCACTCCCCTTTCCCTCTCCCCAACCCGACCCAGCCTCCTACACATTCCTTGTACTTTGATTCTAAAAGAAGGAGAGAGAGAGAGGAGAGAGGAGAGGAGAGAGAGAGAGAGAGAGAAGAGAGGAGAAGAGAGAGAGAGAAAAGATAGAGAAGAAGAGAGGAGAGAGAGGAGGAGGAAGAGGAGAGAGAGAGAGAGAGAAGAGAAGAGAGAATGAGAGAGAGAGAGAAGAGAGAGTGGGTGGTGGGGGGAGAGAAGAGAGAGAGAGGAGAGGGAGAGAGAGGGAGAGAGAGAGAGGAGAGGAGGGAGGGAGAGAGTGGGAGAGTAGAAGAGTGGGATGGGGTGTGGTGTGTGTGTGTGTGTGTGTGTGTGTGTGGAGAGAGAGAGAGAGAGAGAGAGAGAGAGAGAGAGAGAGGAGAGAGAGAGAGAGAGAGAGTGTGAGGGTGTTAGCAGCTTTTCGGCGCTACGCAAGAGAAGTCGGGATTGGAGTTAATGCACAAAACGTGAGATCCAGACATACTATACAATAAATGCTGCTGCAGTAGTCTAATCTGATGCTATATGATGTACAAGAAGAAAAAAAGAGAGAGAGAGAAGAGAGAGAGAGAGAGAGAGAGAGAGGAGGGGACAAAGAGAGACAGAGAGAGACAGAGGCAGAGACAGAGAAAGAGAGCGCAATGAGGGCTACAAACTCTTGGCAAAACGTTTTGTGAAGAGAACCTTGAACAAAGCACTAAAGCTGCTAAAGAAACTGGAACCCAAGTTCCTCACTGGTAATGGGCTCATTCATTCTGGATTAAACTCGTTCAAAAAAAACTGTTTTCAAATTTCGCATGCTTTGTGTCGAAATGAGAGATGCATTCGTATCTTCTTAACGTGTCTTTGAATGTTCGTGTATTGCTTTTGAATTATTTCTGTTTGCTTTGAATTTCTTTCTTTCAGTTTTGATTAAATGGAACAAAACCTGGCTTATGTATCTACTTTTCTCCAACCCTTGCACACTCATTTTGAGAGAGAGAGAGAGAGAGGGAGAGAGAGAGAGAGAGAGAGGACAGAAGAGAGAGAAGAGAGAGAGAGAGAGAGAGAGAGAGAGGAGAGAGAGAGAGAGAGAGAGAGGAGAGAGAGAGAGAGAGAGAGAGAGAGAGAGACGGAGCAGACAGAACAAATAAAATGTAAACAAAGAAAAAAAAAACAACTTTATCTGAAACTTAATGACACCATACACTTGAAAGATGATTGAAGAGAAAGAAAAGACGAGAGAAGAAGGAAAAACAAAGATACAAAAAGCAAACACAGTGTTCATAATGATAGTTATAAGACAGGTAGCAGAGCCTACACGATCTACAACCAGTAGAACACACGAAAACATACAGGCTCATAATCTTTCTCTCTCGCTCTCTCTGTCTCTGTCTCTCTCTCTCTCTCTCGCTCGCTCTCTGTCTCTGTCGCTCTGTCTCTCTCTGTCTCTCGCTCTCTCTCTCTCTCTTTTCTCTCTCGCTCGCTCTCTCTCTCTGTCTCTCGCTCACTCTCTCTGTCTCTCTGTCTCTCTCCTCTCTCTCTTAAATGCTTCTATACTCAAGCGTGCTCTACCTTACATTGTTGATACCCTTACGTATGTTTATAATTTGTGTATTGATCAGAATGTCTTCCCATGTGGTCTAAAGGCAGCAAAAGTTATTCCCTTACCCAAATCAAGAGATCTCACTGATTTAAACAATTTTAGACCAATATCTCTTTTATCCGTTGTATCGAAACCTCTTGAGATGCATGTTCACAAACACCTAACTAAACATATGGAACATCACAAACTGTTCCACCCATTTCAGTCAGGCTTTCGTCGAAATCACTCATGCCACACGGCCTTAAACACGCCTCTGTGATACATGGCTATCAGCCATCAACGAAAGAAAACTCACTGGAACTGTTTTCCTCGATTTTAAGAAAGCCTTTGATCTTGTAGACCACAACATATTATTAAACAAAATGACTGCATATGTTCAAAATCCGGCAGTAGTCACCTTCTTTCAGTCAAATCTTGAAAACAGGACCCAGCGTGTTTACTTAAACGGTACTTATTCCTCTGAAGGAATAGTGAGCTGTGGCGTTCCACAGGGCTCTGTCCTTGGACCTCTTCTCTTCTGTATTTTTATAAATGACCTACCGATGCACATATCTCACAAAGATGTCATCTGTGATCTGTTCGCTGACGACAGTTCTCTTCACGGTAGTGATACAAACATCATGGCTGTACAAATATCGTTACAACAAAGTATAAATGATATCTTAGAATGGTGCAACCAAAACCGAATGGTCCTTAATCCGCACAAAACAAAATGTATGGTCCTAGCATCGAGACAGAAACATCAACGACAGCATCTTATGTTGAGCCTAAAAATGAGTGAAACCTTGATCGAGCAGGTTACCGAACGTCTTAGGCGTGATTATTGATGATAATTTTAAATGGCAATCACATATAAATCATGTTTGCAAACAGTTGGCTCGCAATCTGTTTTTGCTCAATAAACTCAGTTATTATGTTGAACCACACATCCGGAAATTATTTTTTGAAGCCCATTGCCTTTCTCACATCAACTATGCGTCCACTGTCTGGAGTGGTGCCGGTGAAAAATCACATAAAAAAGATCAACTCTATGCATAGGCGGGGAATTAAGCTGATTCTTCCCGACAAGTTTCTATCAACCACGGGCAAATTCGCAAAACTAATGATGCTACCACTGCAGAGCCAACTGATCTATAATAAGGCAGTACTAATGTTTAAAGTCCATGCAAACATGGCGCCAACATATCTTGCTGAGTTTATCCAAATGGCAACAACGCGATATGATTCAAATAATTACATTTTACCACGTGTCCGCATTGATTTGTTCAAATCTAGTTTTGCATTTTTTGGTCCATCTGTGTGGAACTCTCTTCCTCCGTCTGCCAAAACACGTCAATCACTGCCGTCCTTCAAATCAGCAATACATAAACATTTACTTGAACAATAAATCTAACCTTTTGATCATAGTCTGAACGCCCTACTTTTATGTTTGCCTCTATATTAGCTGATGAAAATGTGTATGTATGTATGTGTGGGTGTGTGTGTGTGTGTGTGGTGTGTGGGTGTGGGTGTACGCGTGCGTGCGTGTATGTGTGGGCGTGTGCGTGCATGTGAGCGCGCACGTACGTCTCAGATTATGTTTGTGTAATTTTGTAATGGATTTTTTTTTTTTAATCATTATTATTCTTATTACTATTGTTATTGTTATTATTATAACGTTGCTATATTCTTCATTGTTTCTACCATTATTAATATGTGCCGTGTGTTTAGTTGAATGTTGTAGAATAGCAAGGACAGATTGGAAGAATAGGCACTGCCTAAAATCTCTATCCTTGAGTAATAAAGTTTTTGAGTCTTGAGTCTTGAGTCTCTCTCTCTCTCGCTCTCTCTCTGTCTCTCGCTCTCTCTGTCTCTGTCTCTCTCTCTCGCTCTCTCTGTCTCTGTCTGTCTGTCTGTCTGTCTGTCTCTCTCTCTCTCTGTAAGTGACGAGGAATGGGTGTCTTGGAGAATGGCAGGGGAGTCCATGGAGAGACTCTCCAGAGGAGGAGCAGGCACACAGAGTCACGTGACTATTCAGTCTGGCAGGAAGACTTTGGTAGGGACAGTCTCACTTCCTACCAGAATTCGGTCACTTCGCGAACGGACATGATTAACAGATGAAAAAAAAACCACACACTCGGCATTTTCTTCTGAGAGCATGTAAGACCTCCTAGTGAAAGCTTGGACAGACTGAAAGAAAGACAGACAAAAGGAGAGACGGAGACAGAGAGAGAAAGAGAGAAGCGTACGTGCGTTCTGTGTGTGTGTGTGTGTGTGTGTGTGTGTGTGTGTGTGTGTGTGTGTGTGTGTGTGTGTGTGTGTGTGTGTGTGTGTGTGTGTGTGTGTGTGTGTGTGTGTGTATGTGTGTGCGTGCGTGCGTGTGCTTGCTTTTGTGAATGTGCGTGCTCTCTCTCTCTCTCTCTCTCTCTCTCTCTCTCTCTCTCTCTCTCTCTCTCTCTCTCTCTCTCTCTCTCTCTCTCTCTCTCTCTTGACATTTTCCACACCATAACCGCTATCCTTCCCAACACAATCAGACTGATGT
>CM031602.1:59745197-59747697 GCA_018398815.1 Conus ventricosus
TGACAGCTACAGTACTCTTCTTTTGTATTGTCGGGGTAGGCCGGAATCTACACTGTACAAGATCATGTCACTTCTTGCGATAAAAAAGAAACAAACACACACACAACATCACACCCCACCCTTCCCGCCTCCGCTTCCAAAATCCCATTTCTGGTCGTATAGTTGGCATTTTCTCACCTTGTAAACATTCTTGTTCATCGTTTGCGCCTGTGACTATGACTTCGTTCTGTGCGAAGACTGTCTTGTTGTAGCGTTCAGTGTGGGCTTGGGTAAAATGAGCTAAGACTAGGTCATTTCGAATCATTTCACTCGTCTATCAACGTACATTGCTGTCTTTCAATATTGACATAGTAAATTTCAACACGATGATCTTTGAATCGTTTCGTTTGGGATCTAATCTGCATGTCATTTGAAGCTAAGTGAGGTTCCAAACATTCCCTCCCCCCCATTGTTTTTTCTCTTTTTCTCAAATTCTATTTCAATCAAGTCAATTTTCTCTTGCTTGACTGGTGGGAAGAACCTGCACGCTACCATCTTGTTATTGGAGTGATAGTGTTCTATCTAACTGTGTATACATCCATACATTTCTTGCATTCGTCTAGTCTTTCAGAAAAAACAACAACAACAACTCAATATCACTACAACCCTCTGCGACAACAGTCATGCATCATCACGGTTTGAAACTACACACGACGTCATTGTCCTTTATCTTAATACCAATCGACATTATTTTCTTGTTTATAATTCGTTTTCAGGCGCGTGAGAACTTTCCTCTCTCTCCTCTCTCTCTCTCTCTCTCTCTGTCTCTCTGTCTCTGTCTGTCTGTCTTCCTGTCTCTGTCTGTCAGTCTCTCTCTCATTCGTTTGCCCGCCCT
The DNA here is from genome assembly GCA_018398815.1 of Conus ventricosus. Classification (NCBI taxonomy): domain Eukaryota; kingdom Metazoa; phylum Mollusca; class Gastropoda; order Neogastropoda; family Conidae; genus Conus; species Conus ventricosus. The sequence continues at coordinate 59,746,072 of CM031602.1, forward strand.
CTGTCTCTGTCTGTCTGTCGCTCTCTCCTCTCTCTCTCTCTCTCTCTCTCTCTCTCCTCTCTGCTTCTCTCTCTTCTCTCTCTCTCTCTCTCTCTCTCTCTCTCTGTCTCTCTGTCTCTCTGTCTCTGTCTGTCTGTCTTCCTGTCTCTGTCTGTCTGTCTGTTCTCTCTCTCATTCGTTTGCCCGCCCTCTGTCTCTGTCTGTCTGTCGCTCTCTCTCTCTCTCTCTCTCTCTCTCTCTCGCTCTCTCTCTCTCTCTCGCTCGCTCTCTCTCGCTCTCTCTCTGTCTCTCTCTCTCTCTCTCTCGCTCTCTCTCACTCGCTCTCGCTCTCTCTCACTCGCTCTCTCTCTCTCTCGCTCTCTCTAGCTCTCTTTCTCTCTCTTTTCTCTCTCTCTCTGTCTCTCCTTCTCTCTCTCTCGCTCTCTCTGTCTCCCTCTCTCTCGCTCTCTCCTCTCTCTCTCCCCCCCCTCACTCTCTCACACACTCTCTCTCTCTCTCTCTCTCTCTCTCTCTCGTGGCGCGCCATTGCTTCCTAGTCAACTGATTTCACTAACAACTTTTTTTTTCTTGTTGTTTCATGAGCACTAGAAACCAACAAACACATGTCCGTCCGCCTAGTCATACAAATAACAACTCCATCTTCTAACTGTATTTGTTGTTGGCATTTAGCTGTTACTTTTTGTTCTGTTGTTGTTGTTGTTGTTGTTGTTGTTGTCAGTGTGTTGTTAGAGGTTGTTGTGTCATCTGTTACATGCTGTCAAGCTGCTGCAGTCATGAGAGAAATGAATGTTCTTGTTCAGCTTTTATTCGTACGGTGTTGTCAGTCAGTTCTTATGGTGAACACGTCGTCAACCCTATACACATTTTGCTGCTATCAGTCAGTTAGCTAGTAGTTTGGCCATTGCAGTCAGTTTAGACACACACGTTTTCACTTTTTGTTGTTTTGATAACTGTCTGGCTCTGGGCCTGTCAGACAGATTAAGCGTAGAACTCTGGCATTCCTTTTGAGTAAGCAGCAACACGCTGGCACAGTCTTGAACAAGAAGGCACCAGTCCTCCTCCTCCACAGCATTCTCCGTCAGGCTGTGGTGCTCAGGGCACTACTGCCGTTCCAACCATGGCTTGGTCAACGCCTCACCGCGCTTTGTTCTGCTGACGCGTTTTACATGACAGAGAGAGAGGAGAGAGAGAGAGAGAGAGAGAGAGAGAGAGAGAGAGAGAGAGAGAGAAGAGGGGAGAGAGTGAGAGACGAGAGAGAGAAGAGATGAGAGCGAGAGATAGAAGAGAGAGAGAGAGAAGAGAGAGAGAGAGAGAGAGAGAGAGAAGAGAGACAGAGAGAAGAGAGAAAGGAGAGAGAGAGCTAGAGAGAGCTAGAGAGAGCGAGAGCGAGCGAGCGAGAGAGAGAGAGAGAGAGAGAGAGAGAGAGAGAGAGAGAGTGAGAGCGAGCGAGAGAGAGAACGAGAGAGGGAGAGCGAGAGAGAGCGAGAGAGAGAGAGGAGAGAGAGAGAGAGAGAGAGAAGAGAGAGAGAGAGAGAGAGAGAGAGAGAGAGAGAGAGAGAGAGAGAGAATCAAACATTGTCCTTCACTTCAAACACATTTTTCATATGGCGCTCGCTCAACGCCACA
>CM031602.1:59757697-59765197 GCA_018398815.1 Conus ventricosus
ACATGAATACATCCAGTTGCAAACTGAGACGACTGCAGGTAGGAATCTCTAAACAAATCTTAAATAAATGTTAGCGAACCGCCAAGAGAAACGTGGACAAACGAGACAAGACACATGAATACATTTTGTGTCTCCTGCTTCTTCTGTTTCCCCTCATTCAAGAACTTCTGGGCAACAATCAATAAAAAAAAAAAGAAGACTCTTCATCTCTCCTCTCAGCATCACCCCCCCCCACCCCACACACACACACACACACACACACACGCGCGCGCGTGCGCGCGCACAAACACACCTCTGCACCATACCCGCCTTCTAATGACGGATATGCCAATTCACCGAGTTTGTCCAGCTAATGAGGGAGGTGGGGTGGAAATGAAGGGGGCGGGGGGGGGGGGGGGGGGGGGGGGGGAGAGATGATGTTAGTGGCGGAAGGAGAGTTCTGAGCAAAAGAAATGGACACCCATTTCACTGGCCCGTTGACGTCATGCCAGTCAAACTAATGCCCGCCATCTCGTGTGTAAACTGCGCGTCTGTGTGCCTCTCCGCCACATATCTGTAAAAACCCATCCACGCCATTGCGATGTGTTCCTACACCCTCCTCCCACTCTTCCTCTTTCCCCCCCCCACCCTATCCCCCTCCACCTCACGAACGTACAGTTGCATAGTGCCTCCCCCTCCCCCTCCCCCTCTTCCCCCGTCCTCCCTTTTTTCTGACTCTTCCAGGGAGACAAACATAAATTCCTACACCTTCAAATCCGTGAATGTGTCTTTCTGTTGAACCGGCTCTTGCTGAAAAGACAAAAACATAGAATCTGTGAGTGAAATCCTGCATGATGATGCCAAAATGTAGTTTCACAGCACCAAAGTCCAAGAACATTTGTTAATTTCCCTGCACAATTTTTTTTTCCACCAATGCATGCTTTGTCTGCGCGTGTTCTGCCTACGTGCGTTTCGCCTATAAATTGTCATGGACGTACATTTCGCCTACTACATGTAAAATCTCCGATTCATGATCTTTCCACTGTTTTTTGTTCCTGTTTGCCAAATGATCAGAACGTTTTAGTGTCATACGTCCTCGCTGACACGATCATTGAAAAGGAAGGCGGCAAATGCAGAGCAAAGGTTGGCTGACCTGTGCATGGGTGAAACGCAAGGTGCTCACTACATCAGACCTCAAGGCAACGACTGCTAGATTGCTCTAGATATCAGTCTTCTATGAGTCACAGAAAATGATATCAGCTGACATCGTTTCTTCACATTTTCTATTGCTGAGCGCTGTTCTAAGGTACCTTCAGCTGCAGATTTCAGCCACACTGTGTGTAAGTTAATGGTAGAAGAAAGGTCTTTGTCTGTCTGTCTGCTGCTGTCTGTCGCTTCTTCTTCTGTCTTCTCTCTCTCTCTCTCTCTCTCCTCTCTCTCTCTCTGTCACACACACAGACACACACAGACACACACACACGCGCGCGCGCGCGAGTGCGCTCTGAGATCGTCTTGCTAATCTGTCGAATCTGACGCCAGAGAATTTTCCTGGGTTTTCAAAGCATCTGAAACGCATACAAATAGTTTTTTGATCGGATCTCGTTATATTGGTTTTGGCCCAATCAACTCGAATTCGGTTCAGTGTTACTCATTTCTGTAATTCTTAATCACTCTCGTCGTTGTTGTTTTTTTGTACTGTTAAGGAAACATTTTACTAACATTGAACGTGCTTTTTTTCCCCTCTCACCCCCCCCCCCCTCTCCCGTGTCTCCTATTTCTCGCTTTTTCACAGGTATCGCTCTTTCCCACTGATTCTGAATGATTAATTTCAGGTCGCTTTTAGGTGACTCACCACAAGAGACCCTCCATCTCTTGATGGCCATTGGTGCCTCTTTGTGTACAACATACACATGACACCATTTACTGTATGCCCTGTTTCGATGACAATCATTTCTGGTCCTGCTACCTTCTTCGCCGCCCCCCCCCCACCCCCATTTCCTATCCTCCTCTGTAACCCCAGGCTCTCTTCTTCTGCCCGTTGCAATGGCCCACCCGAAGGTCGCCCATGCCATCCCTAACGGCTCTGAATGGCTGATACGACGACTGCAAGCACCTCATCCCAGGCATGGATGTGAGGAGGAGTACAAACTGAGGTCACCTGCCAGAACTAGGCAAGAAGACCACCTTCTTGTCCCATGATATTCATCATGACATCAGCTCGTAGTTTGAGATATACCACAGACCTCGCTGTGTACTACCTTGCATACTAGTCCTGGACACCAGCCAAGCAAGAAGAACTGTTCCTGCAATATACCACAGACCGTCGCTGTGTAGTTCTTGCATACTACGTCCTGCACAGCAGCAAGGAGATATGTTTCGCAATATACCACAGACCTTCGCTGTGTACTTCCTTGCATACTACGTCCTGGCACCAGCCAAGCAAGAGAGATACTGTTCCTGCAATATACCACAGACCTTCGCTGTGTAGTTCCTTGCATACTACGTCCTGGCACCAGCCAAGCAGGAGAGATATGTTCTTGCAATGTCGTTCAAGAAATCGGAGCGACGCTGTTAGAGTGGCGAATTCAGCTGTGTTGTTTCTGTTTTCGCATCCGAGTCCACAGGAGACAGGAAACTCCACGTACGAGTCACTGCAGTGAACAGAAAGTCAACTGGTCCACTGCTGTGATGGTATTCGATCCATACCCCCTCAGCACTGAACACTGTAAAGTACGGCACCACGACAGCCAGCATTGTTGGGGAGGCGAAACAGTCATGCACGGACAAGACGAGAGACACAGAACCTCTAACGCTGTCGAGTACAATGTCAGGGACGATAGCTGCAACCCTCCACTCGTTGCACGTGATTTCTAAAAACGGAGGTTCGTAAGAATGCGTTGTCCAGCACCCCCTTTTCCCACTAGTGCACGTCATTAGGTAGATGATCAACATTGGAGAAAAGACATAGCTGTTCCCATTTTTAAAGAAAATAAAGCGACATTGAACACTGTACATAGAAACCGAAAGACCACGAAAGAAGCGAGCGGGAAAAAAATGATGATATGATGATGATGATGATGATGATGATGATGATGATGATGATGATGATGACGATTATGATGATGACGATGATGATGATGATGATGATGATGGTGATGATGAATACTCATATAGCGCCTCTTCTTCGCTAGAAAACCCAAGCTCTAAGCGCTTTACAATCCACACTCGTTTCCACGACGGGCTGCCTACCTGGGTAGTGCCGACTGAAGAGCTGCCAACTGGCGCTTCATTCAGTCGTTTCCGTGTTCATCCAGTCCATATCAGTCAATATTGTTCACTCAGTTCCTCATTTCCTTCATTCTTTCTATTTCTCACGCAGGGTGCATGCTAAGTGTAATGTGTCATCCATCCTAACGGACAAAATACCTTCTCTTCCCAAAGTTGGTGATGGATTTGACGTGTGTGCAAGATGTTATGCCAAATAAAACCAACCAAGTAATACAACAAGAGAAGAAAGCTGCTGTTGATAAGGAAGTCAATACGTCGTAGAAAGGTTGGAGGAGAAAAAAGGCTTATAGCGCAGTTACACATACGATCCAAGTCCCAGAACATAGCACAAAACATCCAGAAGATACTGAGACCAATTAAGCATTTAAAGGGTTTTTCATAGATGAGGAAGCGACGCTACATTCTAGTGCTAGCATACAAGATCTGACAAAGAAAAATGGCAAACCTCCTTCTATGGAAATTTTTCCCGTCTGACAAAAAAGGCAGTCAAGAAAATGAAAGTTGGAGAAGGATTTTTTTACCCTTTGGGGATTGTCAGAACATAAATGTCAAACCTATCACTATCAGCTGGGAAGTTTATTTGTTTGCCATTAAAAATTCATCCTCCGAACCTTTTGGGTATTTATGCTATTCAAAACTTCCTTTTCCAGTAAATCTATATTTTCTCCAATTGATTTCTGCACGCTTTCGTTCCCGCAATCTCTCTCTCTCTCTCTCTCTCTCCCCTCTCTCTCTCTCTCTCTCTCTCTCACTCTCTCCCCTTTTTCTCTCTTCTCCTCTCTCTCTCTCTCTCTCTCTCTCTCTTATGCACGCGTGCTTTCAAACACTACAAAGAGTACTGACATCTCTATGTATTACAGGAGTGTAACTCCATCTTCAACACATCTTTCTTTTTTATCGTGATGTTATCGCTTTATGTTCATGGGTTTGCTAACATCCACACAGCACGCAATATGGATTCAAAGCCTAGTCTCACCCTGGCTGAAAGAAAAGGACATCGTCTTGCGCAGAGCATTCTAATACAGGGGAAAAAAAAGGGAGGGGGAGATTGAGCTGCAATCAGGTGAGGGGAAGAGAAGTTGTTGTTGTTGTTGTTGTCGTACCCTGGCTAAAAGACTCCAGGGATCATCCGAAGAGAAGTAATTTAAAGAAAGAAAAAAAAAACATGAAAATATGACATCAGCGAGCATTTTAGATGATATACAGATTATAGCGCACCGCCTCCTCCTCTACACACCCTCCCTCTCTACTTCCTCCCTTTGGTACCCCCATGAAAAGTTGTCGTTTTGTTAAGTGGATCTGATTTCTTCAAGGGAAAGACTTTCTTCTACCTCTCAATCCACCACCCCTCCTCCCCCTACGATCCTTCACCCTCGTCTCACGTTCAAACCACCACCCCTTTTCACTACCATACATCAAAATTTGGATAAACGTGTTTCATTTGTTAAGTTTCAAAACGGAGTGACTAAGGGCGGAAAATGAAGCCAAATTTGCAAAAGAGAGGGGTTAGTTACCGCCAAGGACACAGACAAACACAGTACAGGACTAGACACAATGCATTTCTACCTCTTGGGTCTTCTTCAGGCGAAAACAAATAGCATTTAGGACAGTGACAAGAACAACATGTAGTCACTTAGCTTCGCTTCTCCTGTTCGTCTCCAAATCAAAAATGGCCGCCCTTCGTCTCCAAATCAAACAGGAGAAGCGAAGCTAAGTGGTTGCATGTTCTTCTTGTCACTGTCCTAAATGTTATTTTCTTTTCGCCTGAAGAAGACCCAAGAGGTCAAAGTGTATTGTGTTTAGTCCTATACTCTGTTTGTCTGTGTCCTTGGCGGTAACCAACCCCCTCTCTTTTCAAATTTTGTTTCATTTGGTAAACATGAATAGGTGTTGTGACCCTACGTCCTCTTTCTCCACGTATTCAACAACTTTTGAGCAACAGTTAATAATTTGTTTTATTTTTATTAAATTCACACCCCCACCCGCTCGTCTACACACCATCTCTATCCCATCCCCACCTTTTAAAGAGTTATGTCTGCATAAAAGAAATGTCTTTTTACTTAGCAATATGTCTCTATGGAAAAAAATGTCTTTTTACTTAGTAATATGTCTGCATGAAAGAAATGTCTTTTTACTTAGCAATATGTCTCTATGAAAAAAATGTCTTTTTACTTAGTAATATGTCTGCATGAAAGAAATGTCTTTTTACTTAGCAATATGTCTGTATGGAAAAAAAAATATCTTTTTACTTAGCAATATGTCTGTATGAAAAAAATGTCTTTTTACTTAGCAAAATGTCTGTATGAAAAAAAATGTCTTTTCACTTAGTAATATGTCTGTTTGAAAGAAATGTCTTTTTACTGAGCAATATGTCTGTTTGAAAGAAATGTCTTTTTACTTAGTAATATGTTTGTTTGAAAGAAATGTCTTTTACTCAGTAATATGTCTGTTTGAAAGAAATATCTTTTTACTTTAGTAATAGGTCTGTGTGAAAGAAATGCCTCTTTACTAAGTCATATGTCTGTTTGGAGAAATGTCTTTTTCTTTTCTTCTAGACAGTGAGTGAGAGGAGGGGATTTGAGGACGGTGAAAGGAGAATTCTGAACAAAATGAATGGACATACAGACAGATCTCTACTTCTTTGCCGTCACGTCAGTCAAACGAATGTCGCCATCGTGTGCTCGCTGCCTGTCTATGTGCCTCCCTCGACATAGCTGAGAAACCCATGTACGCTTGAGTCGACATTGCAACGTATCCATATACCCCCCCCTTCCCCTACCATTCTCACCCCCCACCAACACACAGTTACACAGTGCCCCCCCCCCCCCCCCATCCCCTCCCCAACCCTCCACCGCCTTTCTAACTTTCCTGGGGAGTCAAACATAAATCGTTGCATCTTCAAAATCAGTGGACGCGTCTCTCTGTCTGTCTTGCATGCTGAAGAGAAGAGAAGATAAAATAGAAGCTGTAGCAACTCCATTGACGTGTGATCGGCATCAAGATGCCAGAGATGTTATTGCAGAACCAGGTCCAGAAACTGGTGCCAGATTGCCCACAACATTTTTTGTTTGCTTTTGGCCTGCACGTGCTTGGTCTGCACGTGTACTGCCTACTTGCTTTTCGCCTACACACTGTCATAGATGTGGGGTTCGCCGACCAATTTCTGACTAAGCAGGTGAAACAACCTTACGGACATGATCATTGAAAAGGAGTTGTCAAATATAGAACGAAAAGTGAGTCAAACTGTGCGTTGGTCAAACGCATGGTCCTCGCTATATCAGGCCCAAAGACAAAGAGAATTGTGTCAGTCTTGGTATCAGTCTACTGTCACAGTTTTTTTTTCTTGCTGAGCGCTATTCTAAAGTACCTAAGAACAGTATATAATAAAACCCCACACACCACCTAGAAATTAATGAGAGAGGAAAGCACTCTCTCTCTCTCTCTCTCTCTCCTCTTCTCTCTCTCTCTCTCTCTCTCTCTCTCTCTCTCTCATCTAAGCGGCATTAGGCTATTCACATGAATGTGATGTTCACTATCATAGTGTGTACAAATATGACACTACCAGAATATCAACAAACCTTTATAACTGCAATTTCAGTTCGCACCATTCTCTTGATATATTCTCTTTTTGTTCTTCTTATTTGTCTCTGTCTGTGCATTAAGCCAGTTAGATTTATGTATTGCACTGTGCAGAAAGTATTTTATTTAGGAAGCATCTCCTTTTTTACGAGTCGATACTGCTTCTATTGGTACTTACATTAAAGAGATGAATCTCAGTGACGTTCCTTTGGTCCACTGGTTTCAAGCCATTCAAACTGTTGTCGCCATATCTGCACACACTTCTATCCACACTTTGCACATTTATGAAGTCCAGGTGTCCTGTTTAAATAAAAATAAAGCTATAGAAGCTTACCCACTCAGCCCTATCCCCCCCTCATACACATATCCCTCTCTCTCTCTCTCTCTCTCTTCTCTCTCTCTCTCTCTCTCTCTCTCTCTCTCTCTCTCTCTGTGGTGTGTGTGAAATCGTAACTGTGAATTCAGCTCGGCAGTTCGTCAGCTCGGCAGTTCTTTGAAGATATTTTCGTGTGTCTCTTGCTAATTGGAAGGACAGGATATAATAGGACAATACCATGCATGCTTTCAGATGGTAGTGTATTTCGGAGCAATCTGCAATTAAATACCATTCTGATGGTGGTGCATTTCAGAGCCATCTGCAGTCAAATGCCACTA
>CM031602.1:59772697-59782697 GCA_018398815.1 Conus ventricosus
ACAACAACAACAACACAACAACAACCAACAACAACACAGAAAGACAACAAAAGAAGAGAGCAAAAGAAAGACAAACTTAAGCCAATGAAATAATAAAACAAGACAAGATCACTGCTGATCATAAGAAAGTCAGTACAGCTTTGAAAAGCAGCGGACGCAATGTAGCGCAATTAAAATAATAATAATTTAAAAAAAAAAAAAAAACGTCACAAAGGAGAGCACGAAACGTCAATAAATTCCAGAACCCAATCAAACTGAGAGGTTTTCCTAAGCGAGGGGGCAGAGCGACATGGCAATGCCAGCACGAAATATCTGGCAGAGAACAATGGCAAAACTCCTTCCGCGGGATTTTGCCCGTCTGACAAAAGGTCATCAAGAAAATGAGAATTGAAGAGAGGTTTTTAATCCTCTTTCTTCGGTAATTACAGAGCTGACAATCCTCGGAGCATACATGTCAACACTGTCTCTTTCAGTTTGGGAGTTTATTCGTTTGCCGTTGAAGGATTGTTTTGAACCTTTGCTGTTTCATTAAGTTGAAAACTCCCTTTTCCATCAAATTATGCGGTCTCTTATCGACTTCCTGTTCGCTCGCGTTCGTGTATGTGTGCTTCTCTCTCTCTCTCTCTCTCTCTCTCTCTCTCTCTCTCTCTCTCTCTCTCTCTCTCTCTCTCCTCTCCCCACTCTCTCTCTCTCTCTCGCTCCCTCTCTCTCTGTCTCTCTCTCCCCCCTCTCTCTCTCCCCCCCCTCTCTCTCTCTCCCTCTCCTCGCCCTCTCTCTCTCTCTCTCTCTCTCTCTCTCTGAAAACCATGAAAGGTCACTGCGAGTAGACACATTCATAAAAAAGGCGCCTAAATCGATCTGCCGAACTATGATGCACACGTTTCAGAAATAGGTCACAGTGACGGGAGTGCTGCAATGGGAGCAGGGATGGATGGCGCTTCGTGGACACGACTGAAGGGACTCCTGATCGATCATCACCCCAGCACGCTGGTCAGGCTATGTGCGCCGTCCACACATGCTTCAGAGCGAAATACACATTGCTGACTCGCACACTGGCCCAAATGCACACCGCTTAGATGATATGACCAACATGTTCCTAGAGCTTATGAAAATGGAGACAAAATGACGAATACAAAGAACAAGAGGGATATGAATTATCAAAGTGAAATTAACGAATAACAAAGAGAAAAGAAGGAAGAAAAAGGAAAAAAAAAGGAGTGGAGACTGGAAACGTTCCAGACTGCTCCAGCATGAAAGGAAAGTTCTGCATCAAGTTTCTGCGATTGTTATCGTTCCTGCCTGCAATGCCAAGCGTCGAAACAAGGCAGTCGATAAATCTTCTCTACCGCCTGCCATTTACCACAAGGAGCGATTTATAGTCTCTCCTGTCAGTCCTTCAACTCGGGTCCCTTTGTCTGCACACAATCAGCGCATGTAAAAGAACCGATGGCATCAAAGGAATTGTCATGTGCAAGGTTTTGTGGGAACATGTTTTATTGTTAAAGCATAGGCAGAAAAAGGAAAGGATGGTGCTTCTCTATAGTGATGCATTTACTGGGCAGACCAGCCCAAAGTTCACACACACACATACACACACACACACACACACACACACACACACACACACACACACACACACACACACACACACACGCGCGCGCGCGCGCGCGCGCGCACGCACGCACGCACGCACGCACGCACGCACGCACGCACACACACACACACACACACACACACACACACACACACACAAATATAGTGATAATGGTGGTGTGACTAAGAGAGCAACGCGATACAATACACTATACCCCATTAAAGTATAGGTTAGTACAATACAATACGTAACAATACGGCACAGTCCAGTAGGATACGATACAGTATCACACATCATTTTAAGGCTGAGGATATTCCACCCTCCCATTCGCCTCACACCGTGACCATCATCTTTAATGATTGAAGGCCGAGTCTGGAAGAAGGTCCAGCTTCTCAAAACAGCTGGAATTGTTTTTAACATGAAAATCCCTTTCAAGGTGAAGCTTGCATTTTGTTTTGTTTGGTTTCCGACGCAGACCTTTATCATCACGAGATGTAGACGGACGATCGTTGCACGTGGCGCAGAGAGAAACGGGAGCGTGGCACTAGGTATAGGCATACTGGGAGTTTGCTGTGTGCTCAGCGTGCAGATACGGGGCTCTCATCTTGTCTGCAGGCACTGTATTCAGTACATCACCTTTTGCAATGTGTAATTGGGAGTGATCTTCAGACGTGATAATCATGTCTTCAGATCTCCATTTGATACCCACACCTTGAACTTTGACCCCCACTTTTTTTTTTACTGTGAGTTACACGCCCGAGTCTGCCTTATGCATCTGTCTACCAACTATCACAAAAGACTCGAACGATGGATAAAAGTGCATATATATAAAGACGAGGCATACAGACGTTGCCTTGCTTGCGACTGAGTCTGGGCCAGATATGCCCACGTATCTTGATGCAGAGTTTAGGAAGAAAAAACCCTCCTGGTTCCGAGCATCAGCACAGAGAATGTGATGGCTATTTTGTCCTCAGAGGACTCCTTAAGGATTGTTATCTTTCAATTACTAATGTTCTTTGTACAGCATAGGTTTTATTCCTATTGTCTACCAGAAGGGTGATTCTCTCTCTCTCTCTCTCTCTCTCTCTCTCTCTCTCTCTCTCTCTCTCTCTCTCTCTCTCTCTCTCTCTCTCTCTCTATCATAAAATATACATCAGGAGAAACATTACGTGAGGCAATGATAAACCACGTCTGGCTGTGGCTGTTTCTGATGCGGCAGCACAAAGAGATCTGATGAAAAGGATCGTACACATACGACCGACACATCTGCATGCGGGACAGATGCTTTTACTTCCACATTCCGATAGAACCGATGGTTAGATACACAATGTTTGATGACAGTTTTATTGACGAAGAAGGTCTGGAGCCAGAATCACTTCATCCACAAAAACAAGATGCAAAGCATATAAACGTACTCCCAGTTTATCCTGGATACGCGTGAGATATTCCATAAAGAGGAAAAACCGTCTTGGGCTGGTGTAACCGTTAGTAATGGCTATTCTGGTAAACATCGGCTATCGTCTGTGACCTAAAATGAACATACTTGCAAATCTTCAGAAAGATCGGCCAAGAACTTTCTGAGATTTTCCATAAAGAAGAAAACCATTATGGGCCGTTAGTAACGCTCTAACGGTAAACTTAAACATCGGGCATCATCCGTGACCCATAGTGAACATACCTGCTAATGTTTACAAAGATCGGCCAAGTACTTTCTGAGATATTCCATAAAGAAGAGAAAAAAAACGTTACAGGCCGTTACAACCGTTAGTAATGCTATAACGGTAAACTAAAACATCGGGCATCATCCGTAACCCATAATGAAGATACCTGCTAATTTTCACAAAGATCGGCCGGGTACATTTTGAGATATTCCATAAAGAAGAAAAGCATTACGGGCCGTTACAGCCGTTACTAACGGCTGTAACGGTAAACTAAAACATCGGGCATCATTCGTGACCTATGATGAACACACCTACAAATTTTCAGAAAGATCGGCCGAGTGCTTTCTGAGATATTCTATAAAGAAGAAAAAGCGTTACAGGCCGTTACAGCTGTTAGTAACGGCTGTAACGGTAAACTAAAACACCGGGCATCATTTGTGACCCATAATGAACATTTCTGCAAATTTTCAGGAAGATCGGCCAAGTACTTTTTAATATATTCCAAAAGAAGAAAAACCGTTACAGGCTGCTACAGCCGTTAGTAACGGCTGTAACGGGGTAAACTAAAACATCGGGCATCATTCGTGACCCGTAATGAACATACCTGCTAATTTTCACAAAGATCAGCCAAGTTCTTTCGGAGATATTCCATAAAGAAGAAAAGCGTTACAGGCCGTTACAGCCGTTAGTAACGGCTGTAACGGTAAACTAAAACGTCGGGCATCATCCTTGACCCATAATGAACATACCTACAAATGTTCAGAAAGATCGACCCGGTAGTTTTGTCTGGAGCGAGTGGAACACATTCTGACCACGGACACAGAGACAGACAGACAGACAGAGAGACAGACAGACCGACACACAGACAGCATTTCTTCGTTCCCATTCTAAAGTACTCCCTGTTCTTTAAGAACTGGGAGTACAACAAGGAAAGAAAAAGAAACCAGCCGGAGGAATTGGTGAATGCGTGCGTTGTTTTCGCAATACAGACACAAGCAGCAACAAGTTTGACCTATTTCCTTGTGTAAATAAAACGAATTATACACATTAAAACGCAAAGATTGCTTTAAGTAGGGAGAAAGAAAGAAAGAATGAAAAATAAAAGAAAAAAGCCCATGCTTTTACCTGTTAGTGATTTCTTTTATTGTATTCATTTAAATATCTGCAAACAAGACGAAACAGTAACAGAAATAATGAGTTACATAAAGCAGCCTTTGGTAGTCGTGTATTTGCAGACAAGACTAAACTCTAACAGAAATAATGAGTCACATAAAGCAACCTTTGGCAGTCATGTATTTGCAGACAAGACTAGACACTAACAGAAATAATAAGTCACATAAAGCAACCTTTGATAGTCGTGTTGCATCTATATAACTTCACTGCCTGCATAATGGGAAAGGGGAAAATACTGATACATGGATTTGATATACTAGAGCGCTCAGATTCCACTTCCAGGATTCGTCCTTAAAGAGTACTGGGAGATACTGACATGGAAATATCTCAACATATTTATTAAACGGTCCTGCACTGAATCACACTTCGTACAACGATGAAGGTCAGATGTCCTGTTTTCCTGGGAAAAAAACAAACAAAACTGGACGAGCCACCCACCCACCCCACCCCCATCCCAGCTCTTTTACATCCATGCAGTCCTCTGTTCTCTCTCTCTCTCTCTCTCTCTCTCTCTCTCTCTCTCTCTCTCTCTCTCTCTCTCTCTCTCTCTTTTATGCACACACACACACACACACACACACACACACACACACACACACACACACACACACACCACCAACGCGCACGCACGCACGCACGCACGCACGCACGCACGCACGCACGCACGCACGCACACACACACACACACACACACACACTTGTTCACCATCACTCTCCTTCTCGGGATTCCTTACTGTGAGCTGAGCGCTCTGCAATGCTTGTAGTCAGTCTCTTGCTGATTGGGAGGGCAGAATATCATGGGACAGTGCCATTATGATGTGCATTCAGATTGTAGTGCATTTCTGCGGAAATCTGCAGTCAAATTCCACTTGGCTGAGTGACGCATCAGTCCTGGGGAGTTCATGCTGGAAGCTGAATGGGAAAGAGGCTTATCAAATGAGCGTACTTTTTTTTTTTTTTCAAAACGTCTTTTTTATTTGCTCAGCAATATACCATTTTATGAGCAGCTGCGTGCGGCGACATGTTGGTTAGTTTTTGGATTCCCGATTCTTGGCTGTGATCAAGCATGTGTGGACATTGTTCTTGAGTGACAGCACGCCTGCCTCTCTCTCTCTCTCTCTCTCTCTCTGTCTCTCTGTCTGTCTCTGTCTATCTCTCTCTACCTCTCTCTGTCTCCCTCTGTGTCTCCGTCTCTCTTTCTATCTCTCGCTATCTCTCATACACACATCCTTTCTCTCTCTGTGTCTGTCTGCCTGTCTGTCTGTCTCTCTCTGTCTTTTCCCTTTGCTTGTCGATCTGTCTGTATGCCTTTCTCAGTCTCTGTCTCGCCCGGTCTCTTTTTGTCCGTATGTCTGTTTGTTTCTCTCTCTCTCTCTCTCTCTCTCTCTCTCTCTCTCTCTCTCTCTCTCTTCTCTGTCTGTCTGTCTGTCTGTCTGTCTGTCTGTCTGTCTGTCTATCTGTCTGCCTGTCTCAGTCTCTAAATCTGTCGCCGTTTCTGTCTGTCTGTCTGTCTCTCTGTCTGTCCATTTGTCTGTCTCTCTCTCTCTCTCTCTCTCTCTCTCTCTCTCTCTCTCTCTCTCTCTCTCTCTCTCTCGCTTGCTCTGAGACAATCTCCCTAATCTATCCAATTAGAAAATCAATGCTTTTTCGGGTTTGTCAAAGCTGCCTGAGACGCACGTTAAAAGAATTGTAGTCGGATGTGATTTCATTTTTATGGCTCATCCAATCTGAATTGGATTCAAAATGATGAACATCTGTCATTTTTTAATCACTCTTTTGGGGGTTTTTTATGTTAAAGAAAACATGTTACAATGACTGAACGTTATATTTGTTCTGTGTCCTGTTGCCCTTTAACTGGAATTCCTCTTCACCGATGATTCCAGACCTTTCTTCTTCTTCTTCTGTGGACGCAGGCCGATACTCCTGCGGACACTCCCTATATGGACAGGCAAGTATTAATCCCATCTACCCAACAAAGGGAGTGGAGTTTTGTGTGTATGACCGTTTTTTATCCAGCCATTATGGCAGCCATACTCCATCTTCGGGGCAGGTGCATGCTATGTGTAACGTGTCATCCATACCAACGGCCAAACTGGCCTTCTCTTCCGTAGGTTGGTGATGGGATTTTACGTGAGCGCAAGATGTTATGCGTGCGTTCACACACGGAACCTCGGTTTATAGTCTCATTCCAAGGACTGTATGGGAAATGGAGTCAGAACCAATGTTAACTCCGAGCGAAAAATCTCCGTATACCGAAACGGCCCGGCGGAGATTCGAACCCGCAACCCTTGGATTACGAGTCCGGCGCTCTACCGACTGAGCTATTCCGGCCCCTCTAGGCCTTTCATATCAGATTTTAAAATGATTATGACTCCACCGACCAACCTGGACAAACGAATCACAAGTCAAAACACGACGCGTTTCGACCACTTAGTGTCTTCTTCAGGCAAGATAAACAACATTTAGGACCACAAAAAATAAAGAACGAGCAATCATTTGTCTTTGTCGAATTCGTTTTCATTTTCTTTGCTCTGAGTGTTGTTTATCTTGCATGAAGAAGACCTAAGAGGTGAAACGCGTTGTTTTATCTTGCGATTCGTTTGTCGCCGTTGTTCGGCGGAGTCATAACAATTACTTTTAAAATTTGTTTAGATCTCCGCCAGCAGTGGCCTCATTTTGCAACTCACTTTCATATCAGGTGGCTTTCTTTTCGGTCACCCACCAGAGGAGATGCTGTGTCTTTTTGATGGACACTGGTGCTTTTTCGGCCCTGACATACCCAGGACATAATCGTACATCTGATAGTAATCGCTCTGTTTTGGAGCCTCTGCTGCCTCCCTCCTCTCCCTGCTTCCACCTCTCCTTATCCACAGATCCCCCTGATATCTCTCTCTCTATCTCTCTCTCTCTCTCACACACACACACACACACACACACACACACACACACACACACACACACACACACACACAGACGCATGCACAGACACACAATCAGACAGACAGACAGACAGACAGACACTCTCTCTCTCTCTCTCTCTCTCTCTCACACACACACACACACACACACACACACACACACACACACACACACACACACACACACACACACACACACACACACACACACATCACTCACTCACTCACTCACACACGTATGCACGAACGCACGCACGCACACAAGCAAGCACGCACGGACACATACACACTTACTTATACACACACACACACACACACACACACACACACACACACACACACACACACACACACACACACCGCGCGCGCGCGCGCGCGCGCGCGCACGCACGCATGCACACACGCACGCATACACACACACACACACACACACACACACACACACACACACACACACACACACACACACACACACACACTCATGTACGAACGAACGCGCGCACGCACACAAGCAAGTACACCCCGGAAGCCGCCCCCTTCCCCCCCCCCCCCCCCCCCCCCCCCAGTGCTTCACCGATAGTGCCGATGCATTGGCGACACTGCAGACGGTATGTAGGACGACCTCATGCCAGACATGGATGTCAAGAGGACAATGACGCTGAGGCTAGCACGAGGGCAGGGCATGAAGAACTACCTTTGTTTTTTCCAACGATGATCCTGAGGATGATGATCTTGTTGACATACACCTCTGTACTTGTCTGACGCTATACAACAGGGCTGCTCCGTTGGATTCCTTGCAACATGTATCTCGGCCTCAACCAGGAAAAACGCTGGCACTAGCATCGTCAGTCAGGAAATCTGAGCTACGCCATAAGAGAGGTATTGGTGAAGTAGTGACATCAATGGCATTGTTTCAATCTTCTCATTTGAGACCACGTCTCGCAACAACTCTAAATACGAGCCAGCCAGGACACACAGAAGCTCAACAAAAAGTTACGACTGTACTCGAACCCATTGCCTCTCAGCATGAATTCTTGAAAACAAACGACTGCACCACTGGCTGCTTGTAATGCTGCTGTAGACATAAACAGTCCAGCGCAGAAAAAAACTTGGTAAGCACAACCACTTACGCTGTTAGGTATAATGTCAGCACAATATATACAGCTCTCTATCCTCTTGCGCAAGATTTAAAAATCACAGAGGTTCCTAAGAACGAGTGAGTTGGCTACCACTGCCCTTCCACAACGCAGATTATTAGGCAGAAAAAAACAAACCCATGGACATTGGAGAAAGAAAATACCTTTTCTCATTCTCAAGGTAATAAATGCAAGCTTGAACACTGTGCATACAAACAAAGAAGGATTAAGAAAGAACAAGGCGAAAAAAATAAATGCAAACTTCAGCTAACGGAACAGTGAAACAAGACAAGAAAACCACTGAATGTAAATAAAAAAGTCAATACATCTCAGAAACGCAGTAGAAGAAAATGTAGCGCAATGAAATAGGGAAAAAAAAGAGAGCGACAGAAGACAGCACGAATGTTCCATAAAGCCTCAGGCTAATCCAGCTGAGAGGTTTTCCTAAATGAGAGGGTAGAGCGACAGTCCTGCGCCTGCACGAAACATCTGCACTAAATGAGAGGGCAGAGCGACAGTCCTGCGCCTGCACGAAACATCTGCACTAAATGAGAGGGTAGAGCGACAGTCCTGCGCCTGCACGAAACATCTGCACTAAATGAGAGGGCAGAGCGACAGTCCTGCGTCTGCATGAAACATCTGGCAGAGTTCTATGGAAAACTCTTTCTGCGGGATTTTGTCAGTCTAAAAAAAGAAAAAAGAAAATGATGAAGAAAATGGAAATAAAAGAGAGGTGTATATCTTTCTTTTCACGGCTATTGTAAAATCGACAATTATCAGAGAATGACTGTCAAAACTGTCACTTTCAGTTTAAAAGCTTCATTGCTTGCTGTTAAAACAGTGATCGCTTGGACTTTTCGCCGGGTTTTCTGTGGTTCAAAATCATCGTTTCCAGTCAGGTTATGTATCGTTCACTGACCTCCTGTTCGCTCGTTTTCCGAGTAATGCGTGAATCAACCAACCAATCAATCGGTCAATCTCTCTCTCTCTCTCTCTCTCTCTCTCTCTCTCTCCTCTCTCTCTCTCTCTCTCTCTCTCTCTCTCTTCTCGCAGACAGTCAAGGGATAAGTGTGTGAATAATTTTGGTAAATCTGTATTGAATTTGTGCTACATGTTAAATTGTGTTATCGTAAACGGTACGTGTTCTGGTGATGGTGATGGCCAATTTACTTACATTCCTCCACATGGAAATGGTGTTATTGACTATTTTATCATTTCAAAACAGTTGTTTTTGTGTGAATGTCATTTGTATGTCAGTGACCGGATCGATTCGTGGCATTTGCCTGTCGAATTTAGCCTACGAAATGCTGTTAAACGTACGGTCAATTCGATGACAACAAAAGGACGGTTCTGTTTCTATGGTGACGTACTCTCCCTGGGGTGATCGGACCAAAGTTTACACAGAGAAATCGGTCACAATGATGCCGGTGTGGACCGCAACACAATACAGAGCGATACAATATAACACAATTCAGTATACAGCAGGACCATACAATACATCACGATACAATATCATAC
>CM031602.1:59792697-59795197 GCA_018398815.1 Conus ventricosus
CTAGGAGCAGGCAATATATAAAGAGATCTGCATTCAAGAGGGATTACGATGGTTCCCTCATGCAGCTAGTGAAGGGTTTTCATATTCATAATATATTTTCTTAATTTCATGTCACCATTTTCTTCATCTTCAACCCCCCTCCTTTTCTTTTCTATAGATCTAATCTGGATCAAGTCATTACTATAATTAATGACGGAAGAATTGTTAGCCTGCACTTGTTTCCCCCCACTACTTAATTGTTCGAGATTATAACACCTAACAGCGTATGGGGCTGAGTGCATCGTCTTCGCAGTACAGGACTGTATTATGTCTACGTCAGCAATATAGGCGGTCGTGGTGCAGTAGTCTGTGTTGCAGGATTCAGGCCGAGAGGGCGTGGGTTTGAGTACCATCAAGGCTATGACTGCTATACTCTGGTTGGCTCATTCATAAAGTAGGAAAAATAGAGACAACAGCGCTGATTTCACCAATAGATGGACGCCTCTCTAATGGCGTGGCTCAGATTTCCTGACCGATATTGCAAGTGACTGTTAGTAACTCTCGTGCGCGGCTGATGCCAGGGCTGTATAATTGCAAGACCTGTAGCAAGAGTATAGCCCTACTGTGTGGTCTTTGACATAAACCAAGCTTGATGTCAAACATCTTTATGATCTGATGGTAATGACTTAGGGAAAAAAAGTGTCTCTTCATGCCCGGATCTTGCGCTGACCTCATTTTCATTGTGCTCACCACATCCACGCCTATGTTGAGGTCGTCTCAGAATCTCAGTACTGGCAAGGTCACGGGCAATGTCGTTGGATGGACGCCTGGGACACCCTCAAGAGTGAACCGGCAGGTGGGGATGGGGGCAGACGGGGTGGGGGGGGGGGGGGGGGGGTAAGGAAGGCGGCAGATACTCTATATCACGATATTGCTCGTGACCTTGCCATTACTGAATACTTGACAATTATCATCTTTGAAGAAGGGCATAATAGTAAACAGTGTCCCGCATGTGTCGTCACCAGGAAGGTACCACTGACGCTGCGTCCGCTCTGGGGGGGGGGGGGGGGGGGGGTGGCTTCACAACGACCTGATTTCACTGGATTTTGAATTAGCAGCGAAGAATGACGCAACAACAACAGCAGCAACAACAGCAACAACAACAACAACAAGAAAGAAAGCAAGCACATTACATCCAATCATAGTAGCGTGTTTTCCTAAAACCACCAAAAAGAAGAGCGACCTGAAATGACAGAAAATGAATCACTATGAATCGAATTTAAATTACATGAGTCATCAAAACGTAATGAAGTGCGATCACAAAAAAAGTTTTCATGTGCTTCTCAAGGGGCTTTGACAACCAGCTAACAACACTGATTTTGTAATTGAAAAGATGAGGGGAAATATCAGAGAGAGAGAGAGAGAGAGAGAGAGAGAGAGAGAGAAAAGAGAGAGAGAGAAGAGAGAGAGAGAGAAGAGAGAGAGAGAGAGAGAGAAGAGGAGAGGAGAGAGAGGGAGAGAGTGCACTTGATCCAACTGGGAAATGATTAAATTGGGGTTTGCATCTTGCAACGAAATGAATGTTCAATACTTTAAAAAAAAAAAGCTCTTCAGAATGTATTTGTATCTATTTAATTTTGATTTCCCTGGCAATTGGGAAGAGCATTTCACACCACAATCCCTTTTCTGAGGGACTGTGGTCGTTCAGCATAATGTTTCTTCCTAGCTTCCTGTATTTCAAAAGGTATTTCAATTCCATCTCCGCTGTCGGAGGCAATAGTCGACGTCTTTTTTTTGAACATAAGCATGCCGATCTTCTTTATTCAGGGGCTCCCCCCCCCCCCCGCCCCTCCCCCATCCCGAAGACATTCCAAACATCTTAATTCAGGTAGTTTTAATCTTTCTAGGCAAATGAAAATTTTCTCTCCCCCTCTTTTCCCCCCTTTCCCCCTCCTCTTCTCTCTCTCCTCTCTCTCCCCCCCTCTCCCCCCTCTCCCCCTCTCTCTCTCTCTCTCTCTCTCTCTCTCTCAGGTAGTCAGGCAGAGGGACAACACCCACAGTTTCGCATTCTTTACTTGCATGACTTACGCTTCACTCAGTGTGTGGTGTTGTGTGTGTGTTTTGTGTGTGTGTGTGTGTGTGTTGTGGGTGTGGTGTGTGTAAATGGGGTGTGTGTGTGTGTGTAAATGTGTGTGTGATGTGTGTGTGCGTGCGTGCATGCGTGCGTTTCGTGCGTGCGTGCGTGCGTGCGTGCGTGCGTGGGGTGCGGTGCGTTTCCCTGTTGTGTGTGTGTGTGTGTGTGTGTGTGTGTGTGTGTGTGGGGTGGTTTTGTGTGTTTGTGTGTGTGTGTGTGTGTTTGCGGTGCGTGTGTGGGGGTGTGTGTGTGTGGTGTGTGTGTGTGTGTGTGTGTGTTTTGTTTTGTGTGTGTGTGGTGTGTGTGGGGGTGTGTGTGTGTGTGTGTGTGTGTGTGTGTTGCGTGTGTGTGTGTGTGTGTGTGCGTTGCGTGTGCGTTTTTTATGTG
>CM031602.1:59802697-59805197 GCA_018398815.1 Conus ventricosus
AACGTCTGAAATGGCATTTGAGAACAAGACTGCTCAGATACCGACTGGCATCTAAACACACGCATAGTGCTGTCCCACAGTGTCATTCTCTGTCAGCCACAAAACACTCGAACATTACTTTGCTTATTCAAGAAGGCTGAATTCATGTTTAGGATTCCAAAGTGAACGACGATGAAGGAAGCATGCGCACTGGATTTCACAGTTAGGAATAGGGTAGGGGAAGAGGTGTGAGGGTTATAGGAGGTGTGAGTGACTTTTTGTTGACCAAAGGTTTGCTGAATGAGGGGATGTGTGTGAGTGTGTGTGTGTGTGTGGTGGGGGGGGGGGGGGGGGGGGGGGGGGGGCGGGAGGCGGAGAGTCACAAAACTTATACATGCTTATCAAACGAAATACATTCATCACAAGGTTGTTTAATGGTAGAAAGCTAGGGCCCATAGAATAGGGGTGAGGGTAGGAGATTGTAGGGTAATGGGGGGTGGGGGGGGGGGGGGGGGTTGTTAGTGGCAGACCGTATACCCCTTCATGAAATCAAGTACTTCGCACCAAAAAAGAAACCAAAACTCACCAAGAGGTGTTAACGAAGGAGAAGGGAATGGGAGAGAGAGGAAGTCGGGTATGTACATAAGCTGCAGATCATGTGAAATGTTTGTGCTGTCGTGTTTCTATGTGTTTTTCTCTTTGCGTTAGTTCCATGTGTTTTTCTCTTTGCTTTCATTCTATATGTTTTTCTCTTTGCTTTAATTCTATGTGTTTTTATCTTTGCTTTCATTCTATGTGTTTTTTCTCTTTGCTTTCATTATATGAGCTTTTCTCTTTGCTTTCATTCTATGTGTTTTCTCTTTGCTTAAATTCTATGTGTTTTTCTCTTTGCTTTCATTTTATGTGTTTTTCTCTTGGCTTTAATTCTATGTGTTTTTTTCTCTTTTCATAAATACAAGGAACAAATTTAACGCTCATAAATACAAGGAACAAATTTAAACGATCTTTGCTTTAATTCTATGTGTTTTTCTCTTTGCTTTAACTCTGTGTGTTTTTCTCTTGGCTTTAATTCTATGTGTTTTTCTCTTTGCTTTAATTTCTTTCCTCAGGAACGCCCAGCCCAAGGCACGTTTTGGGATTTCGGGATGAGGGGGAAGGGGGTAAAGATTCGAAATCCACAGGAACCCTTCCCCGACTCCAGCCACCACCCTATTACCTCTGACTGCCGTTGATCAACACTGAACTTATGTGGCGATTTAATAATGGAAGTCGAATGGAGGAATGAGGAGATTGACAAAGAAGACCAGCATTCCTGAAAACAAACATACGAATTTTAAGTGTAATTGATAGCAAACCGCCAAGAAAAGATAGACAAACGAATCACAAGACAAAACACGACGTGTTTCGACCTATTAGGTCTTCTTCAGGCAAGATACAAAACACTCAGAACAACGAAAATGAACGAGCAATCACTTGTTATCTTCATTCACTTCAACGCAGGATAGGCGTTGAATGAAAAAATACGAATCAACGCATAAATACAAGGAACAAATTTAACGCTCATTAAAAACATAAAACACACCGACACGCAACATTTGAGACAATTCTATTCTTCAGACGTTGCAAACGACAGAAGTGAACACAGCAAGGCTGCTCACATCGCAGTCAGCATGCAAGTACTTTTGTTAACGAATAAGGAACAGGTTGTCGCACAGGTGAATGGCGGGTGCTGTCTGTTGGTTTCTCACGGCTGTATGACAGACATGAGAATGGCTGGTGCTGTCTGTTGGTTTCTCACGGCTGTAGGACAGACATGAGAATGGCTGGTGCTGTCTGTTGGCTTCTCACGGCTGTAGGACAGACAGGAGAATGGCTGGTGCTGTCTGTTGGGTTCTCACGGCTGTAGGACAGACAGGAGAATGGCTGGTGCTGTCTGTTGGTTTCTCACGGCTGTATGACAGGAGAAGGGCTGGCGCTGTCTGTTGGTTTCTTACGGCTATAGGACAGGAGAATGGCTGGTGCTGTCTGTTGGTTTCTCACGGCTGTAGGACAGACAGGAGGAATGGCTGGTGCTGTCTGTTGGTTTCTCAACGGCTGTATGACAGGAGAGGGCTGGTGCTGTCTGTTGGTTTCTTACGGCTATAGGACATACAGGAGAATGGCTGGTGCTGTCTGTTGGTTGCTCACGGCTGTATGACAGGAGAAGGGCTGGTGCTGTCTGTTGGTTTCTCACGGCTGTATGACAGACAGGAGAATGGCTGGTGCTGTCTGTTGGTTGCTTACGGCTGTATGACAGACAGGAGAATGGCTGGTGCTGTCTGTTGGTTTCTCACGGCTGTATGACAGGAGAAGGGCTGGTGCTGTCTGTGGGTTTCTTACGGCTGTTGGACAGACAGGAGAATGGCTGGTGCTGTCTGTTGGTTGCTCACGGCTGTAAGACAGACAGGAGAATGGCTGGTGCTGTCTGTTGGTTTCTCACGGCTGTAGGACAGACTGCGACCCAGAGGCATGCCCACAAATC
>CM031602.1:59810197-59812697 GCA_018398815.1 Conus ventricosus
GTAATCCTGGGGTTGCGGGTTCGAATCTCCGCCGGGCCGTTTCGGTACAGGGGGATTTTTCCCTCGGAGTAAACATTGGTTCTGACTCCATTCCCATACAGTCCTTCGAATGTGACTATAAACCGAGGTTTCGTGTGTGAACGCACGCATAACATCTTGCACGCACGTAAAATCCCATCACCAACTTTCGGAAGAGAAGGCCAGTTTGGCCGTTAGTATGGATGACACGTTACACGTAGCATGCACCCTGCGTGAAAAATGGAAAGAATGAAGGAAGTAATGAAATTGAGTGAACGATATTGTTTGGATGACACTGGAAACGACTGAGTGAAGCGCCAGCTGGCAGCTCTTCAGTCGGCACTACCCAGGTAGGCAGCCCGTTGTGTAAACGAGTGTGGATTGTAGAGCGCTTAGAGCATGGTCTCTAGCCGAGGACAGGCGCTATGTAAGTATTCATAATAACAATAAAAATAAAGGTGGCTGGAGAGACGTGTGGTACCTTGAGTAGAGTGAACCAACAGACAGGGGTGGGAAGAGAGGGCACTGAGACAGAAAGGACGCAGGGGGTGTGTGTGGGTGGGTGGGGGGTGGGGTGGGGGGGTTGGGGGTGGGGGTGGGGGGTTGGCCGGTGATGGAGGCAGCAAACACACCATGACTATACAATCATCATCAGCTACACAGGGCATATACTACACAGTGCCCTGCATACGCGTTCTGCGTATACAAGCACCACAGGCAAGCAACTGACGCGGTGGCCTCTCCAGTGGGTGGCCTGAAAAGGGCCGATATGAAGGGTTCGGAAACAGCCGTAAAGAACGATGCCAGAGAGACTGCAGTGCAGAGGAGACCTAGCACAGAAAGAAAATCATATATTCCTAGGTTCAATCATGGTGTTTTCCTAAACCTGAAAAAAAAGGTCCATCAAAAGTGACAGAAGTGGATCATTCTCAATGCAGTTTGAACTGGAAGAGCCACAAAATTAACTGACGTCCAATAAACAGAAAGTTTTAATGTGCTTCTCAGAGGGCTTTGACTACCCCGAAAACACTTATTTTTTATTTGAAACTATAAGGGGGGGGGGGGGGGTATCAGAGAAAAGGGAGAGAGAGAGAGAGAAGTTGGAGAGAGAGCGAGAGAGAGAGGGAGAGGGAGGGAGAGAGACAAAGACACAGAGAGAGAGAGAGAGAGAGAGAGAGAGAGAGAGAGAGAGAGAGAGAGAGAGAGAGAGAGAGAGAGAGGAGAGAGAGAGAGAGAGAGAGAGAGAGAGAGAGAGAGAACTTGATCCCAAATCGAAATAATTTCCACACGCGCTTGCGCACTGCACGGAACTGAAGCTTCAATACTCAAAAATCAATTCAAACTGATTCTGCGATGATGTCCGTGGCCATCCTGTGCAGATGACACATAAATAGACTCAATTCAATAAGTAAAGCAAACACAAAAACACGTGTCCACTGATTTGAAGGTTTAGGAATTAATTGGGTTGCCTGCCTGAGAGTGTCTACAGGAGGGGAAGGGTGGTGGTGGTGGTGGTGGTGGTGGTGAAGCGCTGTGTCACTGTGTCTTTTGGGAGGTTAAAAGGAAAGAGGAAGTTTGGGGTATAGGAATACCTTGCAATGGCGATTCTGGCGTGGATAGGGTTCTCAGATACGAAAAAAAAAAGGGGGGGGGGGGGCACATAGAATTGCAGCAAACACGCGATGGCAGTTTTTGTTTGCATGGCACGTCAGAGAGCCAGTCAAATATCTGTCCATTCATTCCGCTTTGCATGCACTCTCTCCTTTCACCAACATCATCTCTCCTTCGCTCTCTCGCTCAATCAGAGGGGAAAAAACAGTTTTCCATTTAAACTGGCAGGTTACTTTTAGTCTTTGGAGATGGAGGTAGGGGTTGGGAAAAAGAAGTGTGAGGACACGTGAAGCGTTGAAGAAGACAGACTTTCTTTGAAAGTGTTCACCGAAAGTTGTTGAATGAGTGGAGAGAGAGAGAAAGAGAGAGAGAGAGAGAGAGAGAGAGAGAGAGAGAGAGAGAGAGAGGGGGGGGGGAGAGGGGCACCAAGCTTGTTGCTTATCGAATGAAATGAATTCACCACAGAAAAGTTGTTCAGTGGTAGGAGAAGGCGAGGGGTGGATGTTTGGGGTGAGAGAGGGGGATAGAAGGGTGGGAGGGGGGGGGGGAGTAGGGAGGGGGGGGGGTGGCTAGCGGAAGATCGCATTCCATTTTATGAAATGAAGTATACTCCCCCAAAATTGTGAGTTGTGCAGGAAGGAGGAGGGAATGGGGGGGGGGGGGGGGAGGGAAAGAGGTGGGGTGTGCAAAGTAATCCACGTGTCGTGTGAAATGTTTGTTATTAAGGTAATGTATCTATGACCATTTTTTTTCGATCTTTGATTCACTTTTTTTTCACCACGAATGTCCTGCTTATGGTACATTTTTTTGTGGTCAGGGGCAAGTACGTTTTAGTGGCCAGGGGCAAGATTGGGGTGCGGCAACAAATGAA
>CM031602.1:59817697-59830197 GCA_018398815.1 Conus ventricosus
GTAAGCAGATGTGTCTGTCGTCACGTTCGTACAGGACCTCAAAAACACTGACGGACGTGGTGCAGTAGTTATTACACAGGTCTTAAATGAATGTGAGAAGGTAAGTGGTTTCTCGTTGCAAAGTGAGACACTGCAGGCGGAAATCTAAACAAATCTGAAATAAATGTCAGCGAACCGCCAAGAGAAACGTGGACATACGAGTCACAAGACTAAACACGACGCGTTTCGACCCCTTAGGTCTTCTTCAGGCAAGACACAAACAAATACGACAATGAAAATGAACGAGTTTGTCACTAGCCTCGTTTTTATTCAACGCCTACCTTGCGCTGAAGAGATCTAAGCTAAGTGACAAACTCGTTCATTTTCATTGCCCTGTTATTTTGTGTCTTGCCTGAAGAGGACCTAAGAGGTCGAAACGCGTCGTGTTTTGTCTTGTGACTCGTTTGTCCACGTTTCTCTTGACGGTTCGCTAACATTTATTTAAGATTTGTTTAGATTTCCGCCTGCAGTCCTCTCACTTTGCAGCTACATTATTACACAGGATTCAGGCCGAAAAGCTGTGGGTTCGAGTATCACCAGAGCCATGATTTATTTCAGTTTCTGTTCACCTCAGCTGGCCCATATCTTGAGTCGGTGGTTACTGCTGACTCAACATAGGAAGATAGCGATCAGACCACTGATTTCATCACTTACTGGACGCCTCTCTGACAGTGGTGGTTCAGATTTTCTCACCGGGTGCGGGGGTGGCTGATTCACTCGTGGCAAGTTGATTCTGATATATATCATCAGGGAACTGCAGACCATAGCCCTTTGATACACGTTTGGATATAGATGGAACTAGATGTCAGCATCTTCATCATCCTTAAGATAATCACCGAACAGTTTTTTTTTCAATGATTATCTTACGGACGATGAAGATGCTGACATCTGCTTCATGCCCTACTCCCATGGATACCTTAGGTTCAAGCTGTCTTCACATCCAGCCCATGGTCGTTTCTTCAAAGTTTTCAGAACAGGCACATAAGCACCATCATTGAATGGACGTGCAGCACATGGGATGGAGTGAACGGGCAGATGCGGGTGGCCAGGGGACATAGGATAGAGGAAAGGGGGGGGGGGGGGGTCGGACGATGGAGACAACAGATACCCCATGACTCTGTAATTGCCATCACCTGGACGGAGTGTACAGTAAATGATGTCATGCCCGTGTTGTACCTGAACAGAAACCAATGGCCATGAACAGACGCAGCCTCTCCTCTGTTGAGTGGCTTCAAAACGACCCGACATTCAAGGTCTGGAATCAGTGGTGAAGAGTAATGCCATAAGACAGCACTGAAGAGGAGACACAGGACAAAAAGCAAACGATAGAATCATACATGCAGCCATAATAGAGTGTTTTCCTAAACTTAAAAAAGGGTTATTGAAAATGGCAGAGATGAATCCTTCTGAATCCAGTTTGAATTTAAATGAGTCGTATAAAAATATTATGAAGTCTGCTCCAAAAAAAAAAAAAAATCTTTAACGTGCTTCTCTGGGGTCTTCGACAAACCGGATGACACTGATTTTCTAATTGGAAATATTAGGGAGATTACCTCAGAGAGAGAGACAGAGAGAGAGAAAGACAGACAAGAGAGAGAGAGAGAGAGAGAGAGAGAGAGAGAGAGAGAGAGAGAGAGAGAGAGAGAGAGAGAGAGAACTGAGACAGAAACAGAGAGAGACAGACTGAGACAGAGGCAGAGACTGAGACAGTGACAGAGAGACACAGAGACAGACAGACAGGCAGACAGACAGGCAGACAGACAACCAGAGAGAGAGAGAGAGAGAGAGAGAGAGAGAGAGAGAGAGAGAGAGAGAGAGAGAGAGAGAGAGAGAGAGAGAGAGAGAGAGAGAGAGAGAGAGAGAGAGAGAGAGAGAGCTGATCCCACTCGAAAATGATTAGCATAAACCCTTGCACACTGCCACAAGCTGAACATTCGAAATTACGAACAAAGACGATCACAAACATGTGTTGTTTTGTTTCAGTACCATCTTCTGTGCTGTCTCGGTACCGTAGCACTCATACCACTCTTTCTGACCCCTCACCCACAGCCAGAACCACAGCCTGGCCCGGCCCACTAAAGGCCAGCACCAGCAATCCACAGGGAGCAGTCAACGTCAAGTCGTCATGAGGAACTCCCCACAGGAGACACTCACTGTACTGATAGCTCAGCGGCTTCGCTGGTGTTCAGTGGCGCCTGTTCTGATTCATGGTACTTAGGTTATTCCCCTTCTGTAACAGTAATTGCTCAGTCGCCAAGCTGGTGTGAGCGACTTCTCCCCTCTGGAGGGTACCTGACACCACATTCGTCCAACCAGTCCTCACGAATTTGACAACGTCGATGGCCCCACCTGAACCAAACCCAAGGCCACAGATGTGAACAGGCAATCAAGCCTGAGTTCACCGTGACAGCAGGGAATGAAGGGCCACAGAATTTGAAGCTTTTTTTCTTTTTTTTTTAAAACACGGATTATACAGGATGAAAATGGTGCTACTGATTTCCATTCTGATCTGAGACTGAATGAAAAGGCTGTACTCTACGCTTATTTCATATTATTCTGGCTTGAACCAGGCTCGAGAAATACAGATACATGCAGTGTACGTTAGGAAATTTGGGCAACACTCTCAGAAACGCATCCATTAGGTGGGAAAATATACGTCTGTGTGGTCCCAGTCTTCCCAATTGAGTCCATAACGCACTCAGTACTGTTGGAGCCAATCGGTTTAGAAAAAAAAAAATTACAAAAATAAATGTCTCCGATGGGAATCAAACCCATAGCCTCACAATCTGGACTCTGCAACGCCAACCACTTCGCCACGGAGCTAGTAATAAAGAACATTGTTACATGCTGATGGCTACAAATGGAATGGTGCTGAGCGCAGAATTTCTGTGAAATGATTTCGCGGAATAACAAGGCTCATAGACTCAGCTTACAATATGCCATCCCGAAGACTAAGTCATCAGTAATTGACGTATTCGATGGCAGATGGCAGACTGCTCAAACGTGGACTGGCATCTATACACACGCATGGCGCTGTTCCATTATATCCTATCACGCCAATTAAGCAAGACGCAAGAACACTGCTTTCACTAATCATCGAAGGGCTGAATTCATGGCTTGGATTTCAGAGAGAGTGAGGGTGAGGGAGACAGTGGGCGAGCGAAAATGCAAGCAGATGCACGTGCATGCATGGTCGCGAACGCACGAGCAGGTGTGTGTGTGTGTGTGTGTGTGTGTGTGTGTGTGTGTGTGTGTGTGTGTGTGTGTGTGTGTGTGTGTGTGTGTGTGTGGACGCAATAATCCTAGAAAAAACTAAAGTTCAAAAACCAGTCCATAGAAATAGTACACACTTTCAAATATTTAGGTATAATCTTTAGCAGAACAGGAATTTTTTTTATAAATGTAAGAAGTATTTGTATGACCAAGCGCAGTGTGCAATATTTCTTTACTAAAGATTGCAAGATTTCAAAATTTGCCTATAAACATTGTACTGGACTTATACCAATCAATGGTTCTGCCTGTACTTTTATATAGCTGTGAAATTTGGGGATATAGTGATTTAAAGCTAATGGAAAGTTTTCAGCTTAAATTTTAAGTATCTTCTTCATTTAAATCGTTCCACTAAAACAGAACTAATATATGGAGAACTAGGAATGTATCCTGTTTCAGTTCAAGTATATGCACGAATGATAAACTTCTGGTCATCCTTACTTTCACCACATTAAACAAATATTCATCTAGATTGTATCAAGTTTTATATGATTTGTACAGAAATCAGGGTTTTACATCTAGATGGTTGATGTGTATACAGAATATCCTTATCGAAACAGGATTCGACTTTGTGTGGGAGACACAAATGTTTTCGTCTGTTCACAGTATCTGTAGAAATGTTCGTAATTCATTAGAAGATGTTTACATACGTGCATGGAACGATGCTTTAGAATCTAGTAATAAGTGTTTACTTTATAGGAATTTTAAAACAGTTTTGCCGTGAAAAATTTATTGAAATGTCGCCTGATGTTTATATATACCCTCTAATTCGGTTCCGCTGTGGTAATCATAAACTCATGATCGAAATTGGCAGACGATTTGGAATACCTCATGATGAACGACTCTGTCGGGACTGCGACCAGAATGACCTTGGCGACGAATTTCATTTTGTAATGAAATGCACCAAATATGATGATATTAGAAATACGTTTATACCAAAACAATTTACATGTATAAAGTCCGTATTCAACTATTGTCGTTTGCTCTGTGGTAATAAAAAAGTGTTGCTAAACTTAGCGAAGTTTTTAAAACTTAGTAAAGTTGTGTAACATTATGTCCAGTGCGTTAATTATCGGGAATATTTTTGGGTGTTTGATGTGTTTCATTTACATTTGTTTATTTTGTTTCAAGTCCTCCATGCCCCAAAAGGATTAAATCTTTATCTTTGAATCTTTGTGTGTGTGCGTGGAGGGGGATAATAATAATAATAATAATAATAATAATGAATACTTATATAGCGCCTATTCTCGGCAAGAGACCAAGCTCTAAGCGCTTTACAATCCACACTCGTTTACACAACGGATGGGTTTGCATGGAAGGGGGCAGGGCAGGGGGGGGGGGGGGGGGGGGGGGGGGGGGGGGGAAGGGGGCTGAGCGAGTTGGGAAGGTTCTACAGATCTGTCGTTTTTTTCTTTTTCTTTTAAACAGGACACTTAACCTTCATAAATGCACGAGGTATCGATATACATGTATGCAAACATGGGGGTAGCAATTTTGTATGACACCGGTGGGCCAAACGAACGTAACTATTGTTTATCTATTTAATGTAAGAACCAGTGAAAGTAGCATTCCCTAATACAAACGAAACCGCATTCTAAGAAAAACATATTTTCTACAGAGTGTCTGTGTAACTCTCACCTACTTACTGTTTTAATTACACATACAGAGAGAGAGAGAGAGAGAGAGAGAGAGAGAGAGAGAGAGAAGAGAGAGAGAGAAGAGAGAGAGAGAGAGAGAGAGAGAGAGAGAGAGAGAGAGAGAGATGCTAACACGACGGACTCAACGTAAAAGGCAGAATAAATGCTTGTTGATAATCTGACAGTTACTCACATTGTGTTTGGATGTTTACATCAAATTCATGCACATAAACCAATGCCTTTGAAGTGATAGAGAGAAGAAGAAGAAGAAGAAGAAGAAGAAGAAGAAGAAGAAGAAGAAGAAGAAGAAGAAGAAGAAGAAGAAGAAGAAGAAGAAGGAGGAGGAGGAGGAGGAGGAGAGGAGGAGGAGGAGGAGGAGGAGAAGAAGAAGAAGAAGAAGAAAAGAAGAAGACGAAGACGAAGAAGAAGAAGAAGAAGAAGAAGAAGGACAACAACAACAACAAAGCATAAAAGGACAACAACAACGACAACAATACCACCACCACCAACAATAACAACGAAGATGACAACAACAGCAATATAACATGGAAACGCCCCATCCAACTCTGTATGATTCTCACATGTGGCTGGACATGAGCAAGGACTGGAAATCGCATGGAAGATTTACTGTTGACACCACTGGCAGCGGAACGTAGCGCTCAGCGAGGAGAAATGTGCACGCAATTATGGGAGGTCAAGGAGAGGGAAGGCGAAGGGATGGGGGATGGTGAGGGAGGAATTGGGGGTAAAGAGGATCCGGGAAGAATAGAAGAAACCAAGGAAGGACGGGGAAGGAAGAGGGGGAAGGGTTGGTAGGGGAAAAAAAGGAACAGTTACTAAAACGGTCATTCACCTCTCACGGAAAGAAAAGAAAAAAAAAAAGCACCAAAATGTGCCTCTCAGCAAAAAAGATCTGGGAAACACATAATCAGATCTTAACGTCAAATTTCTCGGCTTCAGTAAACGCAAATGATAAAGTGTAACATTCTTTAGATACACAAGTCGGGAAAAACGGAAACACATACTAAACTAGAGGTAACTGAAGATTTCCATCGTTTTGCGCACTAAGGATGATTCCCACAACAAACAAGCGAGGGACTCTTCTATTCTAACGTTTCTCCCCACCTTTCTGAACTGCCTTTAAACTCATACCTTCTCACCAGTCGACGGAAGACTTGGTGTGTACACAACGTTTCTGATCTGGGCCATTTGTCTTTTTTTTTTAGCACTGACCCCCCCCCCCCCCTCCCCCGACTCTTCTTCTAACACTCTAACTCTTTCTAGTAAATCTATGGCCACCAAAACATTTAGGGAACTCTTTTTTCTTTCGGAGTCTTTTCCACGGGGAATTATTGTTCATATTGATTCTGCTGGCCTAAATCTTTGTCTGTCATCTCTACAAATTTAAAAAAAAAAACCTTTTTTTTTTCTCGGCAAAATCTATGAGTTTGCTGTACACGAATGTTCCGGTTAAACTGCTGCGCATTGTCTACCTTGCTCTGTTCTTCAACGTTGTTGATGAGGATTGGTGAGCAAATCCATAGCCGTGCAGATCTTTATTCAGTTCAGAGATTACAACTTTGAAATGAAGCATGTCCGGTGAGTAAAATGTTCATTGTAGTGCGCTGCAAGATCACAAGAGGCTGGTGCTATGACAATGTTTATTAGGAGGAGGAGGAGGAGGAGGAGGAGGAGGAAGAGGGGCAGGAGAAGGAAGAGGAGGAAGAGGCGGAGAAGGAGTGTAAGGAGAAGGATGATGATGGTGACGACGACGACGACGATGATGATGATGATGATGATGATGATGATGATGATGATGATGATGATGACGATGAGGAGGAGGAGGAGGAGGAGGAGGAGGAGGAGGAGGAGGAGGAGAATCATCATCATCATCATCATCATCATCATCATCATCATCATCATCATCATCATCATCATCATCATCACCATCATCATCACCATCATCATCATCATTATCGTCATCTTCTTCATCGTTATCAGTGCAATGCTAAGCAGTATTTCAAAAACTGACTTTGACACCTAAGTGATCGGAGCTATCATTTGTGACCAGACTGAATGATGGCAGGGACAGGGGAGGAGGGGGGGAGGGGGGCAGAGATGGGAAAGAATGGGATAGACTGGTGCACGGGTGTAGGGGTGGAGAGAGTGTCATGAATTGTTTTAGATCATACGCTCTTCAACCAAGGATGATAATACTGGATAGTAAAACCAACCGACACTCTGTTATTGCACATTTTCGGTTTATTCAAAACCTTTCTCAAGCTAGAACGCATAAGGATGATAGCATGTGCTAGAGGTATAAACGAATTTGAAAGATACATCTAAGAAACCCCTTCTCTGTGTGTGTGTGTGTGTGTGTGTGTGTGTGTGTGTGTGTGTGTGTGTGTGTGTGTGTGTGTGTGTGTGTGTGTGTGTGTGTGTGTTTGTGTCTGTCTGTCTGTCTGTCTGTCTCTCTTGATTTTCTGTGCTTGATTTCTATGTTTCATTGTTTGTTTTCCATTTTGCTTGTGACGATTGTACATGCTGTAGATCTTTATATTCAGCATTTCCTTTTGCTTGTGACGATTGTACGTAAATCTTTATATTCAGCATTTGTTTTTGCTTGTGACGATTGTACATACTGTAAAGCTTTATATTCAGCATTTGGTTTTGCTTGTGACGATAGTACATGCTGTATATCTTTATATTCAGCATTTGGTTTTGCTTGTGACGATAGTACATGCAGTATATCTTTATATTCCGCATTTGGTTTTACTTGTGACCATTGTACATGCTGTAAATCTTTATCTTCAGCATTTGGTTTTGCTTGCGACGATTGTAATGCTGTAAATCTTTATCTTCAGCATTAGGTTTTGCTTGCGACGATTGTACATGATGTACATTTTTATCTGAAGACGTTTTCAGCTTATCAGTTCACCTTCATTAAAATATTCGTATTCTTATTCGTATTCTCTCCGTCTCTGTCTGTCTGTCTGTCTGTCTCTCTTTGTGTATGCAATGCAATGTACCAGCAAATAGTTTCCCCAATCTTACTGCAATAGAATCATTGCAATTCAGATATACCAGTGCAGTTATCCAAGAATTAGCCAAGATAAGCCTCATCAGTATTTTTTGTTTCTGTTGTCTCTGTAACAAAAAGACTCTTTCCTAAATACAGTGACATCCGCGAACAAATCAACTCCCACAGTAAAAGTGACAGTTTTGACGGCGGCCCTCTAACGATTGTCAATTTTGGAAAATCATTGAAAAACAGAGTAAAACACATATCTTCAGATTTCAATTTTCTTGATTGCTCTTTTTTTTTTTCAGACTGGCAAAATCTCACAGAAGGAGGGTCGCCATGTTTATCTGCCAGATCATTGTGACGTCACTGGAATGTTGTGCTGCCCATCATTTAGGAAAACCTCTCCGCTTAATTGGTGTCTGGATTTCACCGACGTTTCCTGCTGTCTTCTAAAGCTAGTTTTGTTTTATATTTCATTGTGTTATACGGCTTTTATTTTCTTCCTGCCAGTCCAAGATGCACTGACTCCCTTATATTTGGCAGCATTCTTGCCTTGTTTTATGTTTTGATGTTGTTGTTGGTTTGATGTATGTGTCATATCTTAAGCCCTATTCTGTAGCGGTTTTGCACTCTGCATTCTCTATGCTAAATACTGCTTTCATTTCCAAAAGTTGAATAGCTAGGTTGGCTCTTTCCTCAGTGTTGATTTCATCTATCCGATGACTTGTGTCGTTCAAGGGCAGTGAAAAACAAACTCACCCTTTAAGACATAAATGATCTGAAATCCTGCTCCACAATACACACGGGTTTGTCTTTGATCCTAACATCAAACCTTACAGCATAAAGGATTGTGGTTTATTGTCTTGTCTGTACAAGACTATTACTGACTGCCTCGGTGATACTGTTGGTCGTGGTGCAGTAGGTTTTCTTTTGTTTTCTTCTCGCAGGATTCAGGCTGACAGGGTGTGAGTTCAAGTACCTCACAGGTATGATTGATTGGTTTTCTGTTGATCCGAGATCGCTAGACCATACCCAGAGTTCTTGATTTCGGATGACTCAGTTGGGAAAATAGAACCAATATCGTTGACTTCACCACTCAAATGATTCCTCAGAAACAGTCTTGCTCATATTTCTCGAGCGGCAGACATTGCAGGTGCTTGCTTCTCTCAGGCCTGGCTCATGCTGGTTCACATTATTGCAAGGAACTGTAGAGGTTAACCCTGTTGTGTTGTCTCAGACTTTGCAAGGAACTGTAGAGGTTAACCCTGTTGTGTTGTGTCAGACATTGCAAGGAAATGTAGAGGGTAACCCTGTTGTGTTGTCTCAGACACTGCAAGGAACTGTAGAGGGTAACCTGTTGTGTTGTCTCAGACATTGCAAGGAACTGTAGAGGGTAACCCTGTTGTGTTGTCTCAGACTTTGCAAGGAACTGTAGAGGGTAACCCTGTTGTGTTGTCTCAGACTTTGCAAGGAACTGTAGAGGGTAACCCTGTTGTGTTGTCTCAGACTTTGCAAGGAACTGTAGAGGTTAACCCTGTTGTGTTGTGTCAGACACTGCAAGGAACTGTAGAGGGTAACCCTGTTGTGTTGTGTCAGACATTGCAAGGAAATGTAGAGGTTGACCCTGTTGTGTTGTGTCAGACACTGCAAGGAACTGTAGAGGTTAACCCTGTTGTGTTGCATCAGACATTGCAAGGAACCGTAGAGGTTAACCCTGTTGTGTTGCATCAGACATTGCAAGGAACTGTAGAGGTTAACCCTGTTGTGTTGTGTCAGACATTGCAAGGAACTGTAGAGGTTAACCCTGTTGTGTTGTCTCAGAATTTGCAAGGAACTGTAGAGTTTAACCCTGTTGTGTTGTCTCAGACATTGCAAGGAACTGTAGAGGTTAACCCTGTTGTGTTGTCTCAGACATTGCAAGGAACTGTAGAGTTTAACCCTGTTGTGTTGTCTCAGACAAAAACAAAATATGGGACCTGATGTCAACTGACCATTGTTATGACAATGATTGGAGGAAAAAATGAATCTTTATGGCCTGTTCTTGTGGTAAAGCCAGTTTCATTTTTCTCCTTCTCGTTCGTGCTTACGGTGAGGTCGTCTCACAGTCTTCAGTCACAGCAAGGTCACGGGCACTGTCGTTGGCTGGACGTGTGGAAGGTTCTACAGTGTGGCCCAGCAGGTAGAGAGGTGGGAGAAGAAGGTATGGGGTGGGGGGGGGGGGGAGTGAGCGGTGACTGGGGCAGGAGAGACCCCATGACTCTACAATCATCATCTGCACAGCTTATATGGTAAACAGTGTCGTGCATATGTTGCTGCTGAATAGGCACTGCGGGCCATCAATAGACGCAGCATCTCCTCCAGTGGGTGGCTTCAAAGCGACCTATAGAGGATCCGGTGAATATTAATGCCTGAGGGAGAGCACAGTAAAACAGACACAGGACAAAAACAAACGAAAAGAATAGAGGATGTCATGTCCAATCATAACTGAGTAAACCTTGAAAGAATTTTTTTAAAATTAGAAATGACAGAAATGACTCATTCCGGGTCCTATTCGAATTGGACGAGCCATAATGATATAATGGAGTCCGCTCATAAAAAAAGTTCTTTAGCGTGCTTCCTGTGGGGAGTGGAGACGGGGAGAGGGGGGGGAGGAGGAGGCTTTGTCAACCAGATAACACGGATTTTCTAATTGAAAAGATTAAGGGGATTATCAGTGAGGAGGAGGAAGGGAGGGTGAGGCGTATGGAGGGAGAAGAAAGAAAGTTGAGAGGGACAATTAAGAGATAAAACGGCGGTGAGAAACATGAGAGAGAGAGAGAGAGAGAGAGAGAGAGAGAGAGAGAGAGAGGAGAGAGAGAGGAGAGAGAGATGCAGACATTTATACATAAAGGTCATAACCCCATATGTGGGTAAATGCATATCAAACCGTTCAGTTTATCAGCATTAACTCAGTCAAGTAGCTTATCTCATCATACCTTGACACATCATTTCGCATTCTGAATGTTTTATACAAATACACAACGAACTGTTTGATGGTGTTTCCATTCGATGATACCATCAACATAAACAGTTTGAAGAAAGGTTTCTTGATTACTGTCTAACAATTTTAGTTGACTAGGAAAGCAAAGAACGAACCATCACTTATCTCCTCACATTGGGGCGCAGAACTGATGGTGACCCTGTGATGAAGGTAATGAGAATAAAGTCGTTTTTTTCTCTGTCCTGTCCTGGACTACAAGTTGTTAGATAAACTGATCCAGCTAATATTGCACAGCGAAATTTTTCTGCAGTTGTTTTGGTTGGTAACGTCACCATTTTACATAATGGGAGAACAAACGGATTCGCCCAGCTTTCAGGAAACGCATCCTTGTCAAACAAAGCAATACTTTGTTTTGCTATAAAAAAACAACTCATCACCAAATCAGATGTACGAGCGGTTTTTATTATTTCACTAATGATCCCATTTCGACCCTCAGCTTTACAATTTCTCAGTTTGTTTAATTATGGCCATAATTGGAAATGAAATGAGGCAGGGAACAGTAAACAATAAACAGTAAACAAGGGGGTAACCTTTGCTCCATAAGGACACCTAACACAAAGTAACTTTTATTCAAGGCTGGCACAGCCTTTTAAACTTGAATAATAGACGAACAATTTAATAGTGGGGGAAAAACAAGCTCAGGCCAACAACTCAACTGTCTTCATAGTAATGACTTGGCAAAGATTTTGACTTAAGGAGTGGGGGGAGGGGGGGGGGGGGGGGGGGGGGGGGGGGTTGAGATGGAAAAAACTGGAACATGAAATTAAGAAAATATATTACAGATATTGCGATGGTTCCCTTATGCAGATAGTGAAGAGTTTTCATATCTGTAATATATTTTCTTAATTTCATGTTCCCAGTTTTTCCATGAAAAATGTCTTGAATAAATGTTACTCTGTGTTAGGTTTTCTTATGGGAGCTAAAGTTACCCCACTTGTTTACTGTTTATGGCCAAAATGATTATTTCTTTCGATAGGGGCCGATTTAAATTATCATAATTATCATCATCGCCATCACATCCATCCGCCTGCCCTACAGTATCATCAATATCATCATTTCTTTATAGCAGCTTCTTAGTGATAAAACCAATTGTCCAGACTGTCTCCCTGTATTTTGCGCACTGTTTTCCCAAAGCTCTTTTCCGCTATTAAAAGAGGTGACTTATTCATCCAGCATCATTCTGTTAAACATGTTTTTAATGTCTATAGTCGCCTCTGGCGGTACCGTCTTCACCTTGATCAAGTTCGGATAGAGTTCGACAGTATTCAGTTGACAAATTACATGCATTTTGTTTATTTAACAGACATTCCTAATCGTACGAATCGTCACCAGATTCTTTTGATTTGACCAAATCTTCTTCATATGTTCAGCAGCGTTGTTGTTGTTTTTTTGTTTCGTTTTATTTTTTACACAGCTGTTAAAAACAAATAAAACTTCACTTATATTAACCTCAAGAAGTCTATTTGCCATGAGCATCTTTTGTTGAAAT
>CM031602.1:59835197-59837697 GCA_018398815.1 Conus ventricosus
ATGTGGTCAGGAATCTTTTGAGTGTTGTCCATTTGCGCCATCCATCTCTACTCATACCATACCCCTCCCATCATTTTTAATTGGTTATCAGTTCTTAAATCTGTACACTATGTCTATAACATTTAGACTTATTTTACCACTTGCAGTGATGTCTCTTCACTTTGAGAGAGAGAGAGAGAGAGAGAGAGGAGAGGAGAGAGAGAGAGGAGAGAGGAGAGAGAGAGACAGACAGACAGACAGACAGACAGACAGACAAACAGACAGAGAGAGAGAGACAGAGAAAGACACTGACACTGACAGAGAGAGAGAGAGAGAGCAGAGAGAGAGAGAGAGAGAGGAGAGGAGAGAGAGAGAGAGAGAGAGAGAGAGAGAGAGAGAGAGAGAGAGGAGAGAGAGAGAGAGAGAGAGAGAGAGGAGGAGAGAGAGAGAGGAGAGAGAGAGAGGAGAGAGAGAGAGAGAGAGAGCAAACGCAAGTTAACAGGAAGTCTATCAGAGATGATATAACAGGATTGGGAGAGGGAGTCTTGAACAGCGTGAAACAGCAGACGTGTTCCGCTGGTAACCTTTTAACAGCAAACAAATCAACTCCAAAACTGAAAGTGTCAGTTTTGCCGTTTATGCTCTGACAATTGCTGATTTTGCAATAACCATAGACAAGGGTAAAATCCTCATTTCGAATTCCATTTCCTTATTACATTTTGTTTCAGACAGGCAAAAATCCCAAGAAGGAGTCTTGTCATATTTCTCTGCCAGATCTTTTGTGCTGGCATTAGAATGATGCGTTGTCCGCTCGTTTTGGAAAACCTCTCAGTTGATTGGTCTTTGGATTCTTTTTTTTTAAAAAAGTTTTGTGCTGTCTTCTGTGGTTAGCTTTTACATTTTATTGTGCTTCCTGGGTTTTTTTCTTCTTCTCCCGCCTTTCTCAGATTTATTGACTTCCTTATATTCGGCAGTCTTCTTGTCTTGTTTTGTTATTTCCTTGGCTTTTTTTGTTCTGTCTTAGCTTTGTTCTGTTTGTATATATAGTAGGCAATATTTTCTTCTTCTTTTTTCGCACTAACATGAAAAAAACTATGTTCTTTCTTCGGTGATGATTTCATCTAGATGGAGTATGGCTGCCTTAATGGCGGGATTAAAAAATTCGGTCATACACACAAAACTCCACTGCCTGTCTATACAGGCAGTGTTCGCAGGAGTATCAGCCTGCGTTCGCAGAAAGAATGAAAGAAAATCTAATCAACTGTATTGTTGCGGGGCAACGATGGACAACTTATTCTTAGAAACCTATGGAATATCAGATCATGTGCAACACGGTAGAGGGTTCTGTCTCTTGTCCTGACAACATACCAAACAGCGTAAGGGGTTGTGTCTGACGTCTTGTCCGCACAGGGATGTTCGGGGCATGGTAATGTAGTCTGTTTTGCAGAATTCAGGCCGAGAGGGTGCATGCTCCAGCAATCACCATTGACATGATCAGTGGAATTTCAGTTTTACCCCTAGAGCACCGAGTACTGTTGACTCTGAACGTGAAGATGGAAACATGGTCGTTGATTTCACCACTCCATGGATGCCTCTCTAGCAGTCTCGCTCACATTTCCTGACCAACATGGCAGGTGGCGGTATCAGCGGTACCTGCTTGACGCTGGCCTATATCACGCAAGGGTCTGTAGAATGTAGCTCTGCTGTATAGTATGGGACGTAACTGGCGCTTCACATCAACATTCTCATCATTCTCATGACAATCACCGAAACCGAAAGTTTTGGGGTTTTTATTCCTACATGCCCTGTTATAGTGGTGATCTCAGTTTCATTTGTCTTTTCACATCCATGCTTGCGGTCAGGTGGTTCCAAAGTCTTCTGTACTGACATTGCCATGGGAACTGTCTTTGCATGGTCGTGCAGAACGCCCTTTGGAGTAACCGGCAGTTTGGGGGACGGAGGAGGGGTGGGGGGGGGGGAGGACGACGGGATAGGGCCTGGGGACTGAGAGGAGGCAGGTGGAGTGGGCGGTGATAGAGGCAGCAGATACCCCATGACTTTCAAATGATCATCCCCCACACAGCGCACGTAGCAAACCATGTTCTGTATGTGTAGTGCCGGTGTCGTATATAATACTGTCGCCGTGGAATTGTATCGCAGCGATAGCATTTCACGTGAAATATTGTTGCAGCGACAATAATTGCTGGGAAAAAATGTCGCGCGACAACTTTTCACGAAAAATGTTCCCATAGAATATTGTAGCTGTCCATAAAATGCAGTATTTCCCGGGAAATACTGTCGCTGCGACACGATTTTATGAGCGACAGTATTATATACGACACCGGAACAGGTGTCCTCTCTGGTGTGTGGTTTCACAAGGACCTCATGCGAATGATGCGGAATTAGCGGTGAAGAGTTGTTCTTTTTCCCGTCTAGTGATGGAACCTGAAGAGGAGACGGAGGGCATAACGGACAGAAAAAAAAAAAATCATGCTCAATCACACTAGAGTTAGATCTAGTC
>CM031602.1:59850197-59857697 GCA_018398815.1 Conus ventricosus
AGCAATGGTAAATCATATTGCTGTTTGTTTTCAGACGTCTCGAGCGACAGGAAGAAGGAATAGCAATTGGTATCATATTGCTGTTTGTTTTCAGACGTCTCGAGCGACAGGAAGAAGGAATAAGCAATGGTCATCATATTGCTGTTTGTTTTCAGACGTCTCGAGCGACAGGAAGAAGGATTAGCAATGGTCACAATTGCTGTTGTTTTCAGAGTCTCGGCGACAGGAAGGAAGGTTAGAAATGGGTCTCATTATTGGTTTGTTTTCAGGAGTCTCGAGCGAAGGAAGAAAGGACAGAATGGTCTTTTGCCGCTTGCATTGAAAATGTGGCCAAGATTGATTTTGTCTTTGTGCTTAACTGAGGGTTTAAAGAACAAATGAAACAAACAGTGTGTGTGTGTGTGGTGTGTGTGTGTGTGTGTGTGTGTGTGCTGGTGTGTGGTGTGTGTTGTGTGGTGTGTGTGTGTGTGTGTTGTGTGTGGTTTTGTGGGGGGGTTGGGGTGGTGGGGGTGGGCGTGGTGTATGTGGGGGGGGGGGCGGGGGGGGTGAGTGTGTGTGTGTGTGGTGTGTGTGTGTTGTGTGTGTGTGTGTGTGTGTGTGTGTGTGTTTTTGTGTGTGTGTGTGGTGCGCGTGGGTGCGTTGGCGTGCTGTGTGTGTGTGGTCGTGTGGTGTGTGTGTTGTGTGTGTTTTTGTGGTGCGGCGCGGCATGTGTGCGTGCATGATGCGTGGTACTTGCGTGGTGGTGTTGTACGGTGCAAGTGTTCGTGCTGGCGTGCGTGCGCGCGTTCCGTATGTGCAGGATATGCACACATTGAGTGGTGTGTGTGTGGAATGTGTGTGTGTGTATGGGTGTGTGTGTGTGAGGTGTGTGTGTGGTGGGGTGCGTGCGTGCGTGGGTGCGTGCGTGGTGCGTGCGTGGTGGGGTGCGTGCGTGGGTGGTGCGATGCCGTGCGTGTGCGTGGTGGTGTTTTGGTGTGTGTGTGGGTGGGTGTGTGGATGTGGATGTGCTTAAATGATTTGTTTGTTTTGGGGGTGTGTAGGTCTGTG
Source organism: Conus ventricosus (assembly GCA_018398815.1). Taxonomy (NCBI): domain Eukaryota; kingdom Metazoa; phylum Mollusca; class Gastropoda; order Neogastropoda; family Conidae; genus Conus; species Conus ventricosus. The sequence goes on from CM031602.1 coordinate 59,851,245, forward strand.
TGTGGAGAGAGTGAATTGAGAGAAGAGAGAGAGGAGAAGATGAGGAGGAGAGGGGGAGAGAGGAGAAGAGGAGGAGAACGAGAGAGTGAGGGAGGAGGAGAAGAGGAGGAGGAGGGGAGGAGGGAGGGAAGGGGGAGGGGTAGAGGGAGAGAGAGAGGAGAGAGGAGAGGGGAGAGGTGAGAGAGAGGGGAAGAGAGGGGAAGAAGAGAGAGGAGAGGGGAAAGAGAGGAAAGGAGGGGGGAGGGTGAGAGGGGGAGGACTGGAGAGGAGGAGAAAGAGAGGAGAGGAGATGAGGAGAGGAGAGATGAGAGAGAGGAGGAGAGAGTGGAGAGAGAGAGTGACACTGTCAGAAACAAGAAAAGAATCATCAATACATAAGGCGGAATATGCTTGAAAAAACAAAAAACCAACAACCCAAAACTTCTATCTACTCCTATGTTGGTGTTATCTTATATAAATAACTGTTCGCTGGAACTTGAGCCTGGCTTTGTTTTCCTGTAGAACACTTCATCGTGCTGGGGTTACATCCTGACACATTATCCCTGAAAGCTAATGCACGAACTCTCTCTCTTCTCTCTCTCTCTCTCCTCTCTCTCTTTTCTCCTCTCTCTCTCTCTGTCTCTCTCTGTCTCTCTCTTCTCTCTCTCTCTCCTCTCTCCCTCTTTTCTCCCCTCGTCTCTCTCTCTGTTGTCTTCTGTTGTTGTCTGTCTGTCTCTCTCTCTCGCTCTCCTCTCTCCCCTCTTCTCTCTCTGTTGTCTGTCTTCTATGTCTCTCTCTCCCCTTCTCTCTCCTCTTTTCTCCCTCTTTTCTCTCTCTGTCTCTCTCTCTTCTCTCGAGTCGAGCTGTGTTCACAAGCTTGGAGGTCACGGAAATTTTCCCCTTGTTCAATTAGTTGCTTTTTTAATTAATTTTGACCGGATTAAGAGGAGGAAACGCAAGGAATTTGTTCAAAATAAGACATAACAAAAATTTTACTACAATGCCTGCAAATTTTGAAAGTTTCAGAGTAAGTTGTGGATCGTTTTTGTGGAAAATTATGTCAACTAATGGCAGGAAGACAACAGTAGGCCTACACGGCGCAGGGGTTTTGTGGTGTGAGATTCGTACCTCTTCACTGTGACTTCAGCAGATTGCGGTTGTGTTCATATTCGTCCCGAACTTTCCGCCTCTCTTTTTTCAATTCATGACTACTCCTACTCGGTTTCAGTCAACACAGCCCCTCAAAAAATTGGGGCGTTGTGCTTCACCCTTAGCGGCAGTGTTCTTTTAAAATTCCTGCTGATGTGCATGGATGTTGAAAGTAACCAGGACCAGTCAGGGGACAGGTGGTTTGTCGAGGGCCCCAGACAAGAAATCAGCAGGTGTTGTCCAACCTGTCGCAATCTTACCAGTACGATGTCAGGCCTTCCATTTCCGCGCGTTCCCCGTTCCCAACGCTGCCTCCTATCACAGCTCAAACATAATTGCCTTCACAGTACGTCACAACCGATGAAGTTCTGACACAACTTCAGCAGATACAACAACATTATGCTGCCTTTTGTGTGATATCGGTTCATTGGCATACGTGGTTTGCGGACAGTCTGCAGACAGAAAACGATCAGTGAAGCAGAAAGTGGCCAGTTGACAGCCCAGTGTCAATATCTTCAAAGTACATGTGCACAGTGTATGACCAGCAGGAACATTTGAAAACCCGACATTTGACACTCTCGAACAGGATGTTGACAGGTTAGAATCTTTTTTCAAAAAGGGGAAACAACGTCAAATTTTTCAATGTTGCTAAAGGGCCCCAAACGAAGATTACCGTTGCATGCACCCGGAAAGTCGTTCAGCTACTGAATCGTTTTACCCCTCTAAGACAGGGAAAACTGCGGTGACGTGGAGAGGAGGCCCCGAGTCGGACCCCCACGAGGCGTTTCCCGTCCGTCCCCGGCCGTTGATTGCCGCCTTCATCATGGCCAGACAAACTGTCAGTGCTGCAAGATAAAGAGCACAGAGAAGAAATGGCGGATGAAGAAGGCATCCGTGTGGCCGCGGCCCTCACCAGACGGCAGTACATTGCACTGAAACATCACAGAGAGGAAGGGAGACAGGCTTATTTTTTCAGAGGTCAACTATGTTTCAATGCAACAAGGAAATAAAAGGATGGATTTCGAGGGGAAATGCCCAGAACAGTTCTCAAATAAAGTCAGGCAGAAACAGTATCAACAGTCAAATCACACTGGACACCCAAAATGGGATTCCCCTTTGCCCCCTTGTGCTGACCCTTGGAGGAATTCCCCCCTTAACAAGGCGACATCAGAACGGAACAGGCTGATAAGTCCAGGTCTTATCCAAACAGAAGTACTCAGTCTCAATCACTGCCTACTCAGACTCGCAGCGACCCGAAATGTACTGAAAATTACAATGCAAGTTCTTACACACCAAGGTGACAACGTTGGGATGAACCTTGCTAGAACCGCCGGGAACCAGAAGCCAAGGTGAATTCTAACAAGCGTTTAAAAAAGAGTGCGGCACGGCAGTCAGCCAGGGCGCATGGTGATGCTCAGGACATGACGACAGTGGGGCAGGGAAACAGACCCGCTGTTCATTCCCCGTCAACAGAAACGCCCACCTCCTCCCTCATTCCGTTTGTCCCCCCACTCGGCAGAGTCCCCTAAGAAAGGGGAAACACTTGCCGAACCTCAGTTCAGGAAAAAAAAAAAGGCAACCAGCAACCCGCTGTAAGCCTGACTGCACCATTCCACAGCCCCCCAGTCACGTTTTTTCGACCGTAGAAAGGGGCCCGTCTTCGAGCCCCCGCAAGCTACCCCCGCCCATCGTCATCCCACCTCCCATCGTCATCCCCCCTCCATGTCATCCCCCTCTCATCGTCATCCCACCTCCCATCGTCATCCCCCCTCCCATCGTCATCCCACCTCCATCGTCATCCCACCTCCCATCGTCATCCACCTTTCCCTCGTTCATCCACCTCCCCGCCCTGACCCCCTGCCTGGTGCACCCCGTTCTGCAATGTCAGCCGCGTCTGCACCCCAGCCCCAAACAGTTTTGATCATGGTGGTGACGTGCACGGCTGTGCCCCTGCACTCCAGGTGATCCCAGCCAGGGTCTGATGTCTACCAGCATCACCATGAAAACGAAACTTCAAAACCAACAGCGCAAAGAGCTCCAAATCACACGCAGACACAACAGAAACAAAAGCAAACAAAGCAGACTCAATGACAGAAGCAAACAGACCGGCTTTACTGAGAAGTCAAGTTCAGAGACAAAGATGGCTCTTCTGTTGACATTTAACAAATAGGGATTCGGCCCGGCCCCGTTACATTTTGTGGACACTCCAAGAACTTGTCCTGTCTCTCCTGGAACATAGATGGTTTGGCAGTAAGTTGGGCAGATACTGATTTTCTTCTTTTTGTACAAAAGTTTGATTTTTGTGTGTTTGATAGAAAGTACCTAGATGATATGTTCGACTTGGATGGTGTCTTCAATGGTTTAACATGAAATTCAGGACAAAAGCCATTAAAAATTCATTTATGGGACGTAGGTCTGGAGGACTTCTATTACTAGTCAATAAAATACTTAGTAAGCACATTAATCAATTAAAGGTTAATACGATCAGTGGTGTGTATTAAGATGTCTAAAAACATGCTTTGTGGGGACAAAGACATTCTGTTAATTTTTGTTTATGTCCCTCCTTTGGTTCAGTGCACTACCAATCATTAATTTCACTTGCCACATTTACGCCATTTGAAACACTGCATTCCCGGACTTGACAAACGTTTTTCCACAGGCTCAGCTGATTTTTGCGGGGACTTTAATGCAAGGACAGCAGACCTCCAAGTAGGGGTACACACTGATTACTAAGTGACCCTTCCCAAATTTGACCCGTTTTTTTAGAAAACACGTTTGTCTATAGGATACAATGTTTTAAAAGCTTTGGAGGAAAATTTATTAAATTTGGTGTACTTGTTTTTGGATTTTTGTTTCTGAATGGGTACAACAGAGGTAGTTTAGTCGTTGATTTTACATTTGTATCTTCCCATGGGTTGTAGTGTTCATTGTTATTGCCTTATTCTACGATTTGTTAGACAACGGGTTTTGAACTTTTCTGTAGGTAGAAAGGGGGTTTTAGGAATCAGAGCACATGCCAATCCTGCTAGAAAATTACAGGCAAAACACCATTGCCACCTCTACCCATCTCAGAAAATGTAACTGTTGGAAAAGGGTAGATTATCAGAGACATAATATATAACAGTACTATCAACCTTTTTTGCAGCAAATTTTGAATATGCTGCCAATTTGATTGATGCTTGGTGTTAAAAGAGCACTGTATGAATTTATAATTGTTTAATGAATGCCAGCGCTTTTATGCGCCAAAATCGTTCTTCAAAAAGCGGGTTGGGGAAAAAATCTTGTTTGATGACGAATGTCAAAACAAGAAGACGGGAGTTCGGAAGGCTTTGACCATTTTTTTAAAAGATCTGTAGATCCAGCTGAAAATGTGCCTATGTACAAATGAGGGAGGAATACAATCAACTTAAGTACATGAAGAAAGTAGTTTTAATACTGAAGCATTAACTCTTTAATGCAAGTAGTAGATGATTCTCAGGCCTTTTGGGGCTGAAATCAATAAGTATCGCAGTCGGTTCCCAAGTAAGTAATACTATTTCACAGGTTCAGTGGTTTACCATTTGAAACTTGTTAACCTTGGTTTTGTCCAAATGCGGGACCATCCAAAAATGGATGTCTCTGATATGGCTTTGACCTATTCTGGACGCTGAAATTACAATAGAGGAAGTAAAGAAAAGCCATCCAGTTTTTAAGTGTGGGGAAAGCAACTGGTCCTGTTTTTTGATAAGTGAAGTCATAAAGGCCTCAGGAGTTCAATATTCCCCTTTCTAGTTAATACTTCAATAAACTTTTCAGAGATGGTGTATTCCCCGAAGAATGGACTAAATCAATAATTATTCGTTGCATTAAAAAAGGTGATGTGAACGATACGAACAATTTCGTGGTGTTTCTTGATTAGTCATTTGTGCAAGAATTTTTACGCAAAATATTGGGAAAAACGGTATTTCCTGGGCTGAAAAAAAACGAAGTTATTTCTGATGTTCAAGCTGGGTGTAGAAAATCTTATTCCACTACTGATCACATTTTCACTTTGTAGCTTTGCATAGAAAAACATTTATAAGGAAACAGTAAATTTTTGTAGCATTTATTCGATTTCAGAAAGGCGTTCGATATGGTACAAAAATAGTCTTTTGTTTAATTACTACTCACGAATGGCGTCAAAGGAAACTTGTTTATATTTTTTGAAAAGTTATGTCAGCACCATTAAATCATGTGTAAAATTTTGGTAACTCTTACACTGATTATTTGAATGTTTGGGAAGGTCTAAACACAGGGTTGCTGCCTTGTCTACCTTATTTTCTTTATATTTATTAACGAGCTTGCAGTGACATGTTTTCACGTGGGCAAGCATGGAATACAATTCATCCCTAACGATTTTAGAAATTTTCATACTGTTATTTGCTGATGACATCGCTCTCATGTCGTTGACTATAGCAGGGGTGCAAAATCAACTTAATGTCTTATTTGGAGTGTGCTCAAAGATACGTTTAAAAGTTTTAAACTGGAAAAAACTAAAGTCATGGTTTTTCGGAAAGGTGGCTATTTAAGTAGAAAGGAAAGTTTGGGTTTTTGGTGATAAGCAGTTAGAGTTGTAAATTTTTATAAATATCTAGGTGTTACTTTTTTAACAAGCTTAGTTTCGATGTTTTCTTTGGCATGTTCATTGCATTAGAGGTAAGAAAGCTACATAGAAATTCTGAAAGTGTTTAAGAAAACTCAGCTGCTTTTCACCTAAATGTTCTTTAGGATTTTTGATGCCCCAAGTTGTTCCTTCTCTTTTATACGGGTCGGAACTATGGGGGTTCAAACCCCGAGAATCCATCGAAAAAAGTTCATTTGCAGGCCTGTAAGCTATTGCTGAAACGTCCCTCCCTTACACCTAACGATAATGGTTTTATGGAGAATGGGGCGTTTTCCCTTATATATTACTTCAGAACGGGATGTATTCAGTTCTGGTTCGGGCTACCAGGGCAACCACTGACAAGGTATTCCAGAAAAGCCTATGATATGCTTTTTGATTACAAAATAGAAACAAAAAGATGGAAAAATTGGGTCAAACATATTAAAAACCCCTGTTGTTTTAAAACCGGTTTTGGGTATGTCTGGATGTTTGGAGAGGTTAGGCGACGGAAAAAACGCTTTATACAGATATTCAGAGAACGCCCACAGAACTGTTTTTGCCAACGGTTGGTTTGTCATGTATTTAGAGAGCAATCGGTTTGATTATTTCTATCATTTTTTTAAAAACATTTTTTGAACGTGAAAAGTATTTTGAATTCATTAAGAACAGGCAATTTTTAAACTGCCCTCGTGGTTTTGAATGGG
>CM031602.1:59862697-59875197 GCA_018398815.1 Conus ventricosus
ACATCAACAAATGTGGTATAGGGATCACCACATCAACAAATGTGGTATAGGGATCACCACATCAACAAATGTGGTATAGGGATCACCACGTCAACAAATGTGGTAGTTTCATACAGTTAAGATAACTCAAATCATCGCACGATACGGAGCCATCCCTTCTGATGAATATGAACAGGTTCAAGAAATTATACGGACAAGACATAGTCCTGTACTCTGTTTGTCTGTGTCCTTGGCGGTAACTAACCCCTCTCTTTCCAAATTTTGCTTCATTTTCCGCCCTAAGTCACTGTTTTGAAACTTTGGTATACACGTTTTAGCATAAGTTACAAAACATATTGTAACTGTGAATTTAAATGATCCTAGCGTAAATCTGCATAGAAAATGAAGTTTAGTTGTTCTTTGGTGTCATGCGCTTGTTGATTTAACGTATAATTATATTAAATTAATTCGAAACGCTATGATCAGCACAGTGATTTTAGATAGACGTTCTCGACATATCCAAGACATTTAGCATCATGTACATGTAAAATAGAAAAGAACTGCCAACGTATGGAGCGTTGACATCCACTTTGAAAGACATACGAAATCCAAAAATGGACTGCAAGCATTCAAGTGAATTATATAGACAAGACAGTCAAAGCTTGGGGTTAACATATGTCTTTTTTTTATGTAGAAATACACACGCGTATTGTGTTGGTTTGTTTGCATGCTTACTTACATCCCCTTTGAAACACATGTAAAACTCTTCATATTGAAATACCAGCCAATCTTCTTTATGATTTTTTTATGGTGAAAAAAGCATGAGACGGGGGAATTAAAAACTACAACGATCAGTAGAGTTCCGTCCCTTGGTGTGCTGGTGTCTAGGTAGGCAAACCAGGACCACACACACACACACACACGCACGCACGCACGCACGCACGCGCACGCGCGCGCACGCACGCACACACACGCACGCACGCACGCACGCACGCACGCACGCACGCACGCACGCACGCACGCACGCACGCACACACACACACAAGCACATTTGTGTGGCATTTGGCATTTGGCAAAGGGTCAGGCATCATTGAAGCCTCACTGACAACAGTTTGCTCCATCTTCACTGTTCACTGTTTAGTGAATCATTTGGGCGCTTTCAACATTCACCACCCCACCCCACCCCCTTCTATCTATCCCTTCCCCACCCTGTCAGAAAATCCAAACATTTTCAACTCTTCCACACAGCTAGAAGTGTTGCACTCGCTGTTTGATCGATTTGCAAGATCAACAGAAGCACACAATCTCGGGTGTGCGTTTCGTTGCACGCCCATTCGGATAATTTGGTGTGGGATTTCACTATACAGACAGCGGGAGGGTAGACAATCTGCTGCTCCCTGCTCTTCAGTCGAGAGCCTGATGGCGGGGAGGTGTGGCGTGATGAGCGGAATTGTTGTCACATTTCGCATTCTACGAACGCCATTCTTCAGCTATGGTTAGCGTTCAACGAGTTGGTGTTACCTCTTTTTTTTTTTCTTCCAGATTTGTTGGAGCGTGTGACCTACTGTGAAAATTGTTTGTTCTCTCTCTCTCTCTCTCTCTCTTCTCTCTCTCTCTCTCTCTCTCTCTCTCTCTCTCTCTCTCTCTCTCCTCTCTCTCCCCCCCTCTCTCTCTCCCTCAGACAACAATTCATACCACAAAAATATTTCAAGAATCCTTGTCTTTTCAAATTAGTCTTGTTAATGTCATCATCTAATGAACATACTGTGAAACAATTCGCTATTGATCTATATAAAGCATTCCAGAAAAGATAAGATAATGTTGCTTATAGCCCAGCCGACCCCAAAGGGCCACATCAGGGCTGTCACCTGTTAAAATCAACTCAAGTCATTAATTCACACAATTCTTTAAAATACATTTTAAAAAACCCATCTGAAAGTTTTTCCACTGTAAAACCTCAGATCCGATGCAAAATGTTAATCTCTTTCAAGAACTCAAAGATCGCGTCAGGCGGAACATCTCTGAACAAGGTTTTCATGGAATCTGCTGTAAAATGTTTGTACCTCACATCGTGCAAGTCCCAACACTCTAAAAGGAGATTTTTCATTGTGAGTGGCACATGATATGGAATGCACCACAGAGCTTCTTCACTCTTTAAAAGGTAGGAATGGGTAAATGCGAATGGCCGGTGTGCAGCCGGCACAGAACTGTTTCTTGTTTACGACCACCAGATGCGAAGTGTTTATGTAACATGATGAAGACTAGTGTCAATATGCGACATGAATCACAATGTATATTCAAATTCAAAGGGGATTTGGCCTTTATGAATAAATCATTTGAGTCCTGAGTCTCTCTCTTTCTCTCCCCCCTCTCTCTCTTTCTCCTCTCTCTCTCTCTCTCTCTACCTCGCGAGCGAGCGAGCGAGCGAGCGCCCGCGGGTACGCACACACACACACACCACACACACACACACACACACACACACACACACACACACTTTAAGATAATCCTTAGTTTGCAAGTTCTTGAATTCATTTTGTTAGAGAGCAGCTCTGAGTAACGTCATTATCTAACGTCAGCTGGCCTTAGACCATTGCGTTCGCTACGTACCCAAGACACTACCGGTATACCCTAGGCTTGGAGTGCACGTTCTGAGTGAGCCTGAAACATTATGCACACACTAGAATGCTTCACGTCAAGCGGAATCGATTTCCAAGTGAAATAGAACTTGTTTGCACTGACTTGCAGTCACTGTGAGGCGGGATGGTAGTTTCAGGTGTGTGTGTGTGTGTGTGTGTGTGTGTGTGTGTGTGTTTGTTTGCTTGTGACGGTTGAAGGAGCGAACAAGGGGGGGGGGGGGGGGGGGGGAAGCAAAATCGAACGAATGCAAATAGAGTTACATCCCTTGGTGTGCTGGCGTCAGGACATTCAACAAATCAAGGCCGCCGCCACACATGCATGTTTTGGGGTGTCGTTTTGTGCCTTGGTAAGGGTCAGGCATATGACGACATTGCTCTCAACAGTTTGTACCCATCTCTGATGTGACTTTCAATCACTTGGGAGCTTCCAAGACCCATCCTCTCTGTCCCCCATCCTCTCATTCCCCCGCCGTGTCAGGATATCCAAACATTTTCAATTCTAGAGTGTTGCCCTCGTAGCGTGATCGATTTGCAAGATCATTTGGTCGCACGTCCATTCGGATAATTTGCTGTGGGATTTCAATACAGTCAGTGGGGGTGGGGGGGGGGGGGGGGGGGGGGGGGGGGGTGGCGGGCGGGGGGGTTGGGGGGGGGGGGGGGGGGGGGCGAGCAGACAATCAGCTGCTGTCCCTGCTCTCCAGTCTTAAGAGGAGACCTGGTCTGAGAGGTGTGACACGAAGAGCGAAATTGCTGTCACATATCCACTCTATGCGCGCTATTCTTTATGCTGTGATTTACAACACTGTGTTGGTGGTTAACTCCTTTCCAATTTTATGGGAGTGTGTGACAAAGCGTGGAAAGTGTTTGCTCATCTTCTTTTCACTCTCTCTCTCTCTCTCTCTCTCTCTCTCTCTCTTGTTAACACACACACACGCGCGCGCGCGCCACACACACACACACACACACACACTCTCTCTCTCTCTCTCTATATATATATATATATATATATATTTGTTAAAATCAAAGTATTAAAAGGAATCTTAAAATATAATATCTACACATTTGTTTCAAGCTCTAGGCTCTCATCAGGATGATACTTGGGTCGCCTACCGCCGGTGTTATATAGCGTGTAGGGCCCAGTTGTCACTGTTTTCACGTGCGGGTTAATTGCACGTGTTTTTTTTTATATAGGATTTTCAGGCGTTAATTGCACGTGGTTTTTTTTTGTTTTTTTTTTTAAAGGATTTTCAGGCTATTGTTTGGGGTGTGTTCACTAACAACGATTTCCATTTGTGCTGCAGTTGTTTACTATTTCTGTTTTAGTGTTTAAAGTTGTGGTTTACATAGTATTAACCATTTTTCAGTTAAACATAAGTTGCATCTTTTTGAAATGTTGCTGTGTGGTGATGCCCTTTTAATGATTTTCCAGGATATATTGTAGTTTATTTTTGCATCTTTAAGTTTCCAAATGTATTTGTTCAGTTCTGTTTGGTTTTTGTATTTTACTTTATTGAATGACTGTGTTTGTGGTTTGCATATCTGGTTTTGAAGTGGTTTTCAGTAATCCCTATATATGTTTCTTTTTCATTTTCTGATGTCACAGTGGCTTGGTATACATACATACATACATACATACATACATTTGTATATATTAAGATTTCTCTTATTCATGTTTTTTTCATACATTTTGTTAGAGCAGCTGTGAATAATATCATCGTCTGGTGCCAAATGGTCTCTAACCATTGTATTTCCTAAATACGCACTCAAGGCACTAACCATGCACGTTCGGATAGAACCGGAGCAATACGCATACACCAACACTCCTTATGTCAAACTGAATCGATTCCCACGTTGCCTATCTATCTTTCGAATTCATCCACACCCATCTGAAGGAAACAGTGATGTGGAACGGTTGTTTTTGGATGCTGTTGATGGTTGGGGACAGAGGTGGAAGGAGAAAACAATGAAGGCAAATAGAAAAAAAAAAAACCAGCAAAGGTCAGTTAAGTTACGTCCCTTTGCTGTGCTGGCATCAGGGTGTTCAAACCAAAAACTGCCAATGCACACCCCGCTTGTGTGACGGGTTGGCACACTGGCAAGAGACAGCCATCCTGAGGCTTCACTGAGAACAGTGTGTTCCCATCTCCACTGTGACAGTTTTGTCAATCATTCCGGAGCTTTCCACACCTATTCTCCCCTTCTCCTTCTACCTCCTCCGCACTCTTCCGCAAAATCCAAACATTTTCAATTATTCCTCACACCTCGGGTGTGACCCTCGCTGAGTGATGGATTTGCAAGATAAACAGACACAGACAATGGGGTGTGCGTTCCATTCACGTCCATTCAGATAATTTGCTGAGGGATTTCAACACATTCAGTTGGGGGAGCGAGCAACAATCTGCTGCTGCCCCTGCTCTTCAGTCTGGAGTCCCGGTCTGAGAGGTGTGAAGTGATGAGCGGAATAATTATTGTTGTCACATTTCCCGCTCTACGAGCGCTGTTCTTATGCTGTGATTTGCGACAAGGAGTCGCGGCTATCGCTTTGGCAGTTTTGTTTGAGGTGACCACGTGTGAAATTGTTTACCCGTTTTCTTTTCAATTCTCTCTCTCTCTCTTAAAGAAACTGAGGGAGACACACACACACATACATGCCCGCGCACGTGCGCGCACACACACACATACGCACACGCATGCACACACGCATGCACGCACGCACATGTGCATGCATTCACTCATGCATGCACTCACGCACTCACTTACTGACTGACTCACTTACTCACAGTGTCTGTCTTGTCTGTTTCTATATCTGCCTCTGTCTCTCTCTCAATGACACACACACAGATACACACCATTCAAATATTTCGCTTGTTTGTTTAGTATTTCATTCACTTTGTTAGAGCAGCTGTCAATAATGCCATCATCTGATGCCGAAATGGTCTCTAACCATTACTACTCAACACGCATGCAGGCACTAACAACCTAGCGTGCATGCTCTGAGTAAGCCTGAACAAAAATGTAGACATACTAGCACCCCCTACGTCAAGTTAAATCGATGGCCAAGTTGCCAGTCAATCTTTTGAGTAAAATCCACAACCTGCCCCAGGTCACTGGGAGGTGGAATGGCTGTTTTGAGTTTGTTGGTGGTTGCGGACAGTGGTGGCAGAAGATAACAATAAAAAGGGATTAAAGAAAAAAAAGAAACAAAAATCAATAGTCACGACCCTGTACTGTCGTCAATGTATTCAAACAAATACACACACACACACACACACACACACACCACACACACACACACACACACACACACACACACACCACCCAACACACACACACGCACGCACACACACATTTGGCATACTGGCAGAAAGTTGAAGCATTCTGAGGTATCACTGATAACAGTTTGGTTCCCAGTGCCACTCTGACTGTGCTGCAAATGATTCAGGAGCATTTCCGCCCCCTGTCTCCCTCCCCACATCGACCTTCCTCACCACTGTGCCAAGGAAATCCAAACATCTTCAATTATTCCTCACAGCTTGGGTGCTACCCTGGCTGAGCGATTGGTTTGAAAGATAAACAGATACAGACAATGGGGTGTGCATCAGATTCCACGTCCATTCAGATAATTTGCTGAGGGATTTCAACACACTCAGTTGGGGGAGCGAGCAACAATCCGCTGCTGCCCCTGCTCTTCAGTCTGGAGGCCCAGTCTGAGAGGTGTGACGTGATAGGCGGAATTATTGTTGTCACATTTCCCACTCTACGAGCGCTGGTCTTAAGCTGTGATTTACGACTAGGAGTCGCTGCTATCTCTCTTTCAGTTTCGTGGGAATGTGCGAGACCACACAAGAGAAGATCGTTTGCCCATTTTATTTTCATCTCTCTCTGTGTCTCTGTCTGTTTGTCTGTCCGTCTCTTTCAAAACACACACACACACGCACGCACGCAAGCACCCACGCACGCGCGCGCGCACACACACACACACACACACACACACATACATTTTAAAATGTCGCTTGCTCGTATGTTCTTTCATTCAGTTTTTTTTTCGAGCAGCTCTGAATAATGCCATCATCTGATGCCAGATAGTCTCTAACCATTGTTTTCGCTAGATACGCGCTCGAGGCACCAAGCTGTGCATAGAGTACATGCTCTGAGTGAGCCTGAATTTTACAATAGGTACACACTGACACACCTCATGTCAAGTTGAATCCATTACCAAGTTGCGTATCTACATTTTGAACTAACCCACAGCCTGCCGCAGGCCACAGGGAGGTGGAGTGGCTGTTGTGGTTTGTTCCTGACTGGGGATGGAGGTGTGGAAGAAAATAACAATGATGGGAAATAAATACAAGCAAAACTCAGTAAAGTTGTGTCCCTTGGTGCGCCAGCATCAAGGTATTCAAACCAAGACCGCCACGCACGCGCGCACGCGCGCACGCACGCACGCATGCACACACACACACACACACACACACACACACACACACACACACACACACACACATCTGCATGGCATTTGACACACTGGCAAGGGACAGGAATCCTCACGCCTCTCTGATAACAGTTTGTGCCCATTGCCACTGTGTCAGTCTTGTGAATCCTTGGGGAGCTTTCCAAACCCATCCTCTCTATCCCCCATCTACCTCCTCCCTGGTTCGTCAGGAGATTAAACATTTTCAATTAGTCCTCACAGTCGGGGTGTTTTACCCTTGCTGTGCAACTGATTTGCAAGATAAACAGATACAGACACTGGGTGTGCATTCCATTCCACGTCCATTCGAATAATTTGCTGTGGGATTTCAACACACTCACTTGGGGGAGCGAGCAACAATCCGCTGCTGCCCCTGCTCTTCAGTCTGGAGGCCTGGTCTGAGAGGTGTGAGGTGATGGGCGGAATTATTGTTGTCACATTTCCCCACTTTACGAGCTGCATTCTTAATGCTGTGAATTGCGACAAAGAGTCGCTGTTATCGCTTTTCCAGTGATCACGCGTGAAAATTGTCCAACCCGATTTCTTTTCAACTCTCTCCCCCTCTCTCTCTCTCTCTCAATGATTGTGTGTGTGTGCGTGCGTGCGTGCGTGCGTGCGTGTGTGTGTGTGTGTGTGTGTGTGTGTGTGTGTGTGTGTGTGTGTGTGTGTTTTTCTGTGTCTGTGTGTCTATGTCTCTGTGTGTGTCTATGTCTGTGTGTACGTATGTGCTTAGGTATATACGTGCGCATATCTACATGCATGCGTTCATGCGTGTGCGCGAATATGTAAATTTGTGCGAGAATGTGTGTAAATATTTACAGAACGCATACCTCGAATCGGAAAATCTGACGTTCGCACCAAATCGCCTGGCAATTCTCAAGTGCACTGCCGCCTTCGCTATCAGCACAAACGGTGTTGGCCAGACATAATACAAGATACTTCACTTCAGATGAACACGAGAAAAAGAAACAAAAGGAAGAAAATAAAGGCGGTTTTTTTTTCCGCTGTAAATCGAGTTCAAGTGATTCCATCGTGATATTTTCCCGAGCTGGCGAAAGAAAAACAGCCGAATAAAACACAGCAAAGTGTCTGCGGAAAGAGAAATAAAGGCTTCAATAGCTACGTTCCGTGTTCGTTGATAGCCATCATAGAAATCTGAAGACGGTGTTTCCACAGGTTTCTGATAGTCTCTCCCTTATTTCTTTCTCTCTTTCTTTTTCTTTCTTTACGTTTATTCCCTGTTTGTTTTTGTTTTTGCGTCTCTCTCTCTCTCTCTCTCTCTCTCTCTCTCTCTCTCTCTCTCTCTCTCTCTCTCTCTCTCTCTCTCTCTCTCGCTCTCTCTCTCTCTCATTCTCGCTCGCTCCCTTTCGTTTTCTTTCTTTTTATTTATTTCTTTCTTTTATTCTTTTCCTTCTTTCTCTACCTGTGTGTCTTTTTCTTTTTTTTACTTTGATTTTTCTTCCTTGCGTTTTGTTTCTCTTCACCTTAATTGTGTTCCATTTATTACTTACTTTTTCTGCTTTCTTTGATGTTGCCTTCTGTTGTTGTTTGTTTTGTTTTTTTTGGCTTTGTTTTGTTTCGTTTTTTGCCTTTCCTTCTCAACGTCTTTTCCCCTTCTACTGTCGATTTTGGTGATTCTTCCATCCCGTCACTTGCGGCATTGTTCTCTCTCTCTCTCTCTCTCTCTCTCTCTCTCTCTCTCTCTCTCTCTCTCTCTCTCTCTCTCTCTCTCTCTCTCCGTCTCTCCCTCTCTTCCCCTTCAGTTTCTGTCTCTCTTGCCTACTCTCTTTCGGTTTCCTTGCTTACATTTTTTCCTTCCTTCCACGTTTGCCTTTTTTTTTAGTTTGTCTTTCTGTCTGTCTTTCTTTAATTTTGTATTTCATTATTTTTTTTACTTTTTTTTTCTTTTCTTATTCTTGTTAGATGTGTTTGTTTTTTTCCTGTTTACCTTCTTTTTTTTTCATGCTTTCTTTGTCGGTGATTTTTGTCCTTTCTTCGTCTGTCTTTCTTCCCGTCCGCTTTTTTTTTCCGTACCTTTCTTCACACCTGTTTGCTACTTTTTATATTGTTTTCATGTTGCTTTTTTTTTCTTTCTTTCTTTTGTTTTTCTTTCTTTCTCCCCTCCCCTCCCGTTCTTCCTTTGTTGCTGATATGTTATTGTCTTTGCCTCATTCATTGCTGTCATTCTTTCTTCTTTGCTTTTAGTTCCGTCTTTCTCTCATTTTTCCCCTTGCTGCCATTCTTCATTTTTTTGTTTACTTTTTTCTTACATTTTGTTGTTGTTGTTGTTGTTGTTGCATTTCTCTCGTTCCTCATTGCTTTCATTCCGTCTTTCCTCTCTTCCTTTCTTTGGCTCTCTCTCTCTCTCTCTCTCTCTCTCTCTCTCTCTCTCTCTCTCTCTCTCTCTCTCTCTCTCTCTCTCTCTCTCTCTCTCCTTCGTTTCATTTCTTTCTGTCTTTCTCTCTGGGCTTGTTAAGCTTAACACATTAAATCATTTATTCATTCATTCTTTCTCTCTCTCTCTCTCTCTCTCTCTCTCTCTCTCTCTCTCTCTCTGTCTCTCTCTCTCTGTCTCTCTCTTTTCTCCCTGTATTTATCCTTTCTTGCTTTCCTTTCGCTCAGTAGTCTTTCTTTCCCTTCACGTCTTCATGTTTTGGGTGTTTTGTTTCGTTTCTTTTTTTTTTCCTGCTTTCTTTCTCTCCTTCTCCTCATTGTCGTCATACCCGTTGTGTCTTTGGCCGTTGTCTTTGTTGCCTCCACCTCTGCAACCACCACCACCACCACCACCACCAGTAGCATCGTCGTCGTTGTCGTTGTAGTCGTCGTTGTCGTTGTCGTTGTAGTCGTCGTCATCATCATCATCATCGTTGTCGTCGTCATCGTCGTTGTCGTCGTCGTCGTTGTTGTCGTCGTCGTCGTCGTCATCATGATCGTCATCACCATCATCATCACCACAATCTTCATCATCATGATCATCGTCATCATGATCATCGTCATCATCATCATCATCATCATCATTATCATCATCATCATCATCATCATCATCAATATTGTCATCATCCCTTTCGTCGACGTCAAAATCGACGTCGTTATTCTCCTGGCATTCGTGTTCATTTCTCTCTCTCTCTCTCTCTCTCTCTCTCTCTCTCTCTCTTCTCTCTCTCTCTCTCTCTCTCCCTTATTTTCCCCTCTTCTTCTCCTGCTGTATGTCCATTGGTATTCCCGTATTCTCGTTTTTGTTTCTTTGTACCTTATTTTCTTTCTCTCTCTTTTTTTTAAAATTTCTTTTCTTTCTTTCTTTTTCGGTCCCATTTTTCTTTCACACGTGTTTTCTTCCC
The DNA here is from genome assembly GCA_018398815.1 of Conus ventricosus. Taxonomy (NCBI): domain Eukaryota; kingdom Metazoa; phylum Mollusca; class Gastropoda; order Neogastropoda; family Conidae; genus Conus; species Conus ventricosus. The sequence continues at coordinate 59,873,125 of CM031602.1, forward strand.
TTCTTTGTTTCCTACTTTCTTTCTTTTTCTTTTGCTTTTTCTTTTTTATTCTTCTATTTTTCTAATCTTTCTCTCTTCTGTTTCTTCCAAGGGCTTCTAGAAATCTGTTATCAGAAAGCAATCACCTGTCAATAAAACTAAAGAAAAAAAAAATAAACAAACAAACAGACATAAATATGATTAAATAAATAAATAAATAAATAAATGAATAAGAGACGCATTGGCTTATTCCGGCGATGTCACAGAGTGTGTGGTTTGGACGACAGCAGGGGTAAGCGAAGACGCATGGTTTTTTGTTTTTTGTTTTTTTGTTTTGTTTCGCTTTGTTTTGTTTTGTGTCTTCGTGCGTCTTATTGAATTTCATTTCTCCCTAACATCATCAAGAAGGAAAATAATGCATTAAAGGGATAAAAGGAAAGAAATACAAAAAAAAATCAACAAAAAAACCAACAACAAAAAACAAACAAACAAAAAAAAAACGGAGGAATAGAATACACAAAGAAAGAATCGAAACAAAATTAACAGAAAATAAACAAACAGAGGAGGAGAGAAAAAAATAGAAAGAACAGGTGCACTCATTTTGTGCTTTGACAGCTATCTGATTCCAATAAAAGTTTCGACAGACAACATGATTAGATCAGAGTCATCTTGTTTTGTTCCTGTCTTGATATTTGCACACAAAAAAGGAATGGAAGTAAGGTAAGACAAACAAAAGGAAATAAAGAAAACAGAGTGAGAAAAGAAGGGAATGAATAAGAGAACAGGGTAGTAAAGAAAGAAGAAAAGAGGGAACGAAAGAGAGAAAGAAAGGAAGAAGACAGGGAAGAAGAAGGAATGAATGAATGAAAGGCAGAAAGAATACATGAATGAAAGAAAGAAAGAAAGAAAAGAAAGAAAGAATGGGTGATAGAAAGACAGACAGAAAGAAGGAAAGAAGAAAAGAAAGAAAGAAAGAAAGAAAGAAAGAAAGAAAGAAAGAAAGAAAGAAAGAAAGAGGGAACGAAAGAGAGAAAGAAAGGAAGAAGACAGGGAAGAAGAAGGAATGAATGAATGAAAGGCAGAAAGAATACATGAATGAAAGAAAGAAAGAAAGAAAGAAAGAATGGGTGATAGAAAGACAGACAGAAAGAAGGAAAGAAGAAAAGAAAGAAAGAAAGAAAGAAAGAAAGAAAGAAAGGCAGAAAGAAAGAGAAGAAGAAAGAAAAAAGAAAGAAAGAAAGAAAGGGAAATAAAAAAAAAGAAAATCACAGAAAAAAATGGATGAAAAAATAACCTAGATTAATAACATTTTCCGAAGCTTTTATCAATTATCAAAAGAAAAATGACGTCTTTCACATACTTCATTTTCAACAATTGATAGGAACATCACGAGAAGAATGCTCGACATCTAACATATTCAATGCAATTCAATGCGACCTGTGTGACGCTGATGAAGACCGCTTGATGGCTAGGTCGGTCAATGGAAAAGGATCCCCCATGTCGACATCCCCTGTATTGAAATGGCCCTGTTAGGCTGAATACAGACTGAATCTATTGACCGACTGTGAACATGAAAACGTCAATGTCGTACCCCATGCCTTCCCATTAACAGTCAAAATTAATTTCAGAACCATTCGTCTATAAACAGTTAATGGAGAGACTTTCAAAATTGTTTGAATCTGGTTGAACGAAAAAATTCTCCAGTCGGCTGTGATACCCATTTCTTCTTATTCTTCTTCTGCGTACGCAGGCTGATACTCCTGCGGACACTCCCTGTATAGACAGGCAAGGATTAATCCTATCTACCCAACAAAGGGGGTGAAGTTTTGTGTGTATGACCGTTTTTTTTTAAAATATCCCGCCATTAAGGCAGCCATACTCAACTTCGGGGAAGGTACATGATAGGTGTAACGTGTCATCCATACCAACGGCCAAACTGGCCTTCTCTTCCGAAAGTTGGTGATGGGATTTTACGTGTGTGCAAGATGTTATGCGTGCGTTCACACACGGAACCTCGGTTTATAGTCTCATTCGAAGGACTGTATGGGAAATAGAGTCAGAATCAATGTTTAAACAGACAAACCTTTGGTTTGA
>CM031602.1:59890197-59920197 GCA_018398815.1 Conus ventricosus
TCTGCGGAGCAGGAGCAAGAAAGGGGGGGGGGGGGGGGGGTCATGAACTGAGAGAGATGAGGTGGAACAGCACCATTGCTTTCTGGTCTTCATTGTCCATGTGATTTCTAAGGATGTTTTGGGGGAGGGGGGGAGGGGGGGGGGGGTTGTGTTTCTGTAGTATAATTCTTGCATCGAATAAAAAAAAAAATCATTAACCTGAAGTCAGCACAATCACACACGTACGCACGGACAGAGATTCAGACACACGGGAACAGACACGCACACACACACAACCTGAACATAAGAAGCACACTCAAATAGCGTGTAAAAATAGCCCATCAACCCTCACTCTGACACCTGTAAAGCTGTACCACGACTCAGACCTACCCGCCAACACTCTGTGTGTGTGTGTGTGTGTGTGTGTGTGTGTGTAGCTTTTCTGTAAGGAACTGGTTGTTCTATCACCTCCATCCTTTTTCTATAATCCCTCGCACCATCCATACTTTTCTTGCCCCCCCCCCCCGCTCCCCCGCTCCCCTCCCCTTCTCACCCTGTCTGACAGTAACTGGCAGCCACAGTACTTAATCTGGTTACTTCTCCATAGCGGGAGAAAAAGGGACTGTGTGAGCCAAAGCAGGATTGTAGAAAAAGACCAGCCGCCGTGGCGAAGTGGTTAGCGTCGCGGACTCCTGGCTGGGAGTTCGCAGGTTCGATTCCCATCAGAAGTCATGTGGGATTGCTCTGCCCCGACCGGCTCCTACCCAGAGTTGAGTTTGCTACGGGCTCAGTTGGGAAGACTGGGACCACACAGTCGAGTTTCATCCACTTAATGGATGCGTCTCTGAGAGTGTTGCTCAAATTTCCTGACCAACACTGCCGGTGAATGGAAGCGTAGAGTACAGCCCTGTCATGTAGTCTCCGACCGAAATGGAAATCCGTCGCATCATCTTTATCATCCACATTCTCATCGATCAGCATTAAAAAAAAAAAAAGAAAAAAAAAAGATTGTAGAGAAAGAGCCCGCCTTCCTTGAAGAAAGAACTCACGAGACAGAGCGAGGATCGTGGACTGTCGGACGCTTTCCAAGTCTCTGTCGGTCGGTGACAGCGAGTCTCTGAGGGACAGAACGGATGGGTGGCCTTGATGGTCATAGTTTGATCACATGTCTTTGATTCTCTGTGCTCTCTGACTGTCTGCCTGCCCCCAACCCTCCTCCGATCCTCTCTGTCTGTCTGTTTGTCTGTCCAATTGTCTGTCTGTCTCTGTCCATGTGTGTGTGTGTGTGTGTGTGTGTGTGTGTGTGTGTGTGTGTGTGTGTGTGTGTGTGAGTGTGTGTCTGTCTGTGTGTGACCAGCTTCCTTTTACTCTGAACCAAACCAAATCAAAGTGCTGAGACTAGCTGGTCGGAAGTAATGGTCGTCAGAGGAGAGATCACGGGTGTTAAGGTACATAGTCATGCATGCTCCATTAGTCTGAAGGCATAACATTCAAATCAAACTAATGCAGCCGTATCTGTCCGAGCCTTTACAACGAGGCACACACACAGCACACTGTCGTGAATGCCTTCAGTTGTCCAGAATCATGGTTACACGTGGAAACCTGCACTTCACACCTCTAACCTTCATTGCCATTCTCTTTCAGATCGCGACCACTCTCCCTCTCCCCACTCCACCCTACCCTGTCAGTCAGGACATAAAATCAACGATTCTTCGGCATGAAATATGACTCTCCTATGCCCCATTGACTTGCACGTCACGTCAAATACAATGTGGCAGACCTCTCTCCTCCCCCCCTCCTCTCCATCCCCATCCCCACTTGCCCTGTCTCCCCCCCCCCCCCGCCCCCCCCCCCCCCCCCCCACACACACACACTCCCCCGTATGCATTCAGCTACAGTTCCATTTGTGTGATTGAAGCGAAATTTCCACACGATCGATTGGAAGTCCACTCGTCCGGAACTAACAGTGGAGGCAAACGTTTAGTGTCCAAAGTGACCAGTTCTGAACTATTTTTCAGATTTCCCATCGCTAGAGCATTGCTGGTGTGCTTAATTAAGTGTGCAGTGATATCTGCTGATCTCCTCGGCAGCTCTGTGACAGTGTGTGGCCGACCGTGAACCGTATTAAGTTTGTGGTGGGATTCCCTCTATCTCTCTTTTCTGCATGCTTACATGATTGCATGCATGTTGCGTGCACATCTCGCTTGTGTACGGTATGCTCGTGAGCAGAGAACTAATAAATGCCGCTTCTAACTCACTTTCGCCCTCAACCAGTTTTCGGGCGAAAGTGACCTAGAAGCGGCATTTATTAGTTCTCTGACAAGTAAGACTTCAATAACCAAAAAATAACGATTTTTTACAAACAAACATACTGTGTAGGGTTATCCCCTTTTTAAATTTCAAATTTTATTTAAAATTTTTGAAAATTTCATTTTTGGGGGGGTTTAATCCTGTTTTTTTCCCCTGGTCATTTTCAAAACATCATTTTCACGCAACATTCATCAAATGCCCCTCTGTTTTTTTCATTGAAAAAACTACACCCCTTTAAATTTGTTCTCTAAAGTTTTTTAAAAACCGATTATATTTCTGCCAAAAAATCCACACATTTATCCCAGCTTTCCCTTCCACTGAAACCCATTTTTCGAAAAAAGGTTTTTTTTTTTTTTAACAAATGTCTCTTTCGCCGAGCAGCCCATCTATAATAAATAGTGTCTCGTTCCCTCAAACAATCAAAAAAGGCTTCAAAAACACTCACTCAATTTATTGCGGGGATCAACTAAAAATAGGGGCATCACCGTCCATAAAAACCCCTTTCCCTACATGATATGTTTTTGGTTCCTTTTTTAAGTGTTGTGCAAAAATAAACAAAATAGCAAAATTTAACGAAAAACCTGTTTGTAACGGGTCGAGGACAAATATTTTTTTCCCCACAACCAGTTTGTCCAAAAATTAATGAACAATGGGGGGTTTTTTTGGGTCAAAAAATTTAAAAAACTGCTCCATATTTTTATAACAGAATTTAATCAAAACCATTTATTATTTTTATCGGGCTCTCCTTTAAAAACCCTGTTCATTATAATAAAACCCCTATAGTCAAAATGCGAAAATTTAAACCCAAATTCAGTTCGTAAGATTTTTTTCTATTTAGACAAATATTGATTTGTTGTTTGTTTTTAAGGGCCCTTTAAAATCCTCCCCCTTGGGGAAGAAGACGAAGTAACTTTAAGTTTTTCAACGCAAAGGGTTTTTCCCAAAGCTAATCAAATTTCCTTTTAAAAAGACGTCACTAACCCCAAAACCCCCTTCCCTTTCCCCAAATCTTTTAAGACAAAAAAACCAAATATCATTGTGAACGCATCTCCTAATTTTTTTTGGGGAATAACTGAAATTTTGTAGAAGCATCCTTTAAAACCTTTTTTTCTTTCTGTGGGGGATGTACTTTTTTATTCCCATAGGTTTTAAATTTCAATCTTTTTCCCCGACTTTTATCGCCCGGAAATAAGACTTCCCTTTTAAAAAGGGCCAGAGGAATGCTTTTCTAAAACTTTTTTGAGGGCAAAAAAATGTAAATGGGCTTAAAAATTTCAAATTTTATTTCCCATTCTAAATATGGTTCTTAAAGTGCCATTTAAAGGTCAGGTTTTCGAACTATTTATATTCATACGGGCCAACATTTTTTTGCTTCAAATTTGGCGCATTGTTCTATTTTAGGAAACTTTTTGCTGTCGCCAACCTCTTTGCTTTTTATAACACCAAACTTTAGTGTACTCAAAACCAACAAAACCCCCAAACTAAACCGGGTTCTGTTAAAAGTCCGCAACGTCGCAAGGTCTTTTAATTCAAAGGGGTTATACACCTTACATTGTTTAAGTAACCCCCCCCGGTTCTTCGGGCCCCCGCGACTTTTTTTGGGTCCCTTTATTTTTTTAAAATTTCCCAAAAAAAAGTGTAGGTTATCACTTTTTTACGTTTTTTTCCCCTTTTGTCTGTGATCTTTTATTAAATGATCCAAACCCTCCCACAAGCAAATTTTTTTAAACTGAAAATTGGGGAATTTGTATAATTTCAAAATTTCGCAAAATGCGTTTTTCCCGACGGAAGACTCTTAAAACATTGGGGGCCTTTCCCAAACATGTAATTTTCATCAGTGCCCCACCACCCCAAATGAACATAGAAAAAAATAAATGTAATGCAAAAATCGAGGGGAAAAATTTTCTCCCCAAAAAAGGGGGTATTTTTTGCCCCGGTGAAACTCAAATCTATGTTTTGGTCAGCTAAAAGCCAAAAAATTTTCCTGCTCTTTAAACAAAATAAAACCTGTTTCTTTTTCCCCCGGGTTTAAATAAAAAAATTTGTTTTCAGATTCGCATTGTTAATTTTTGAGATAATGTCAAATTTACCCCATTGCTTCTTTTAGTGGGGCAAAACCCGTAAAAAACCATCGGGGATTTTTAAACTGGCTAATTTTGGCCCCCCGGTTTTTTAAACCTTTTAGAATTTTAAATTATTATTTGGGGTTTTAAAAAAAATATTAAACCATACGTTTTTTAAAAAAATTTTTCATGGAGGCAAACCATTTTGGTTCCGCAATCGTTTTTTAAAAAACATGTTCAAAAAAACGGGGGACGGTTTTGGGTTGTTATGTTACAAACATTTTTAAAACGAAATAAAAATGAGTTTTTTTAAAAATATACGAGGGCCAAAATATTCTTTTGGGGCCGCACTACAATCTTAAAAATATAGAAACCCGAAACCCTTAAACTTTTCCCCTGTGATTTCAGTCTGATCCCTTTTAAAAGAAAAGGGTGAGTACTCCATTAAGCAGAAAAAAAAAAACCCCCCTCCTTTTAAAAAAAAGAACTACACCCCCAAAAAGTGGGGTTCATTTCCTCCGATGAAGTTTTTCAGAACTATTAAAATTTTTTGCGGGTTTTTTTTGTGCATCAACTGGGGGGTGGGTATCGAAAGCTGATCATTTAAAAATCATCCAGATCCTTTGGTGAGGTCAGTTAAAATTTTCCATTTTTTTTTACCCTTTCAGACGAAATTTGGGCCTGAACTGAAAGCACCTTTAAACCAAATGACAAAAGGGTTTAAAATCCTTCAGCAACAAATAGCCCATGAAGGTTTTTTGAAAGGTTTTTGTAACAAATTTTAAAAATTTTAAATTTTTTTAAGAAAAGACTTTAGAAAAAAATTTTGGACCGAAATCAGGGCTTGGGCCCAACCCCTTTTTTTGGGGGCGGCGAGAAAGTATAACAAAGACTGGGAACCATCCTTACCCCTCTTTCTCTTCAGGCACGACTTTTTTCACCTGGGGTCCATAGAGAAAGACCCAAAAAACAAAAGGGACAACATTTATCTAGACCTTCAAAGGGCCTAACTAGAGCGGGATAAACGAAAAACGCTCATTCGTACTTACTTTTTGGTGTTTGCTAGGTTCGAAAGCACAGCCCAAGATCGGCAAAAACAAATTTCCCTTCAAAACTGGTTTTTGATGCGAAAAAACAATACTTAGAAAATTTAGAGGACGCCATTAATTCACAGTTAAATTTCCCTTTCGAGTAAAAAAAGGTACCAAAATGTTTTACAATACGCAAGACGAAAGTAGACTTTGCTTTTGGGCACGGGTTTATACATCTGCCTTCTAAACCCAGACCCAGATGGGTCCCCTAAAAACTACAAAAATTTAAAACCCTTTGTGCAGGAAATAAAACAAAAAGGTTGGACAAAACGACATAAATTTTTTGGGCCCAGAAATTTTAAAAAACAAAAAAAAACACAAGCCCCCCCCCAAGATTAACCCAACCAATCCCTAGGCCCCAAAGCCCCAAAGACCGTTGAATTTAAAAAAAAAATGACCATGAATATGAAAAGACAGCACTTGTTTTTGGGTTTAAAAACTGCCTGGGAAATTACTTGGTCTTTATTTTTACAAAATAGTAACCCAACTATTAAGAGAACTAATGCCCATAATTGCTCAGCCATAAAGCCAACTACTTTGCTTGCAGTAGAAAAAAACCAGCAACAATACCCCCCTAATATCCCTTGGAAAAGAGTCTATAGCTTTACGCCCCAAAATTTTTTTTTAAAAAACTCGCAAAAAGATCAATTTTGTTTTTTCCCCAAAGATTTATCGGGTGGTGATGGAGGAGAGGATGGAGGAAATAAATTTTTGGGCCCTCCCCCACCGCCTGAAATACCATCACCAGTGTACTATTGCAAATCCAAAGGGCCTTTATAAACGCTTATTTAAAGTAAACCCCCCTTGCTCTCAAAACCCAATGTTCTTTTTCCCTTTTCGCTAGGGGTTGCGTCTTCAAAAAAAAAATTTTTTTTTCGATATTTTCTCTTATTCTGTTCATTTAGTTCGAAATTGGGTCCCCTTTTTGTATTCTTTCCTCTAGCCCTTGATGATTTTTAAAAATTTCAAGATTTTTTTAGTTTTTGGGTTTTTTTCCCTTTCCCTTTTAAACCTTATTTCCTAATTTTGGCTTTCGTCAGCCTCAGAAATTTTTTTTCTTTTTTTTTTTTCTAACGCCCCCTCTATTCAGTCATTTTTGCAAAATTTTTTAAATAATTCCCCTTTAAATGGTTCTTAAAAGCCCGGATCAAGGGAAAATTAATTTCCTAAATGGGTAGGGGTGGATCGTGTATTTTTTTTAAAATCTGTTTTCTTCTTCTTCAGGGGGTTTTTGCTTCTTTTTGAAATTTTTATTCTGTTCCCTGTTTGATTTAAAAATTTTTTATGTGGCATTTTTTTCTTTTGGGGTTATTTTTTGGGATTTTTCTTGTTGTATTTTTTTAAAATTTAAACCAACCCCGGCCGGATCAAATTTGGGGGTTTTAGTAAAAAAAAGGGGCGATCCCCCCTTTCCCCGGGGAAACTCCCCCTTTTGTCAAATTTTACCCTGCCCCTTTACAAACCTTAAAGGGGGTTTTCGTTTTTTTGCGAAAAGCTGAATAATTTCCTTTTTTGTCGTTTTCACAAACAAAGGGTTTTTTTTAGTTTAAAAAATAAACAGGGTATATAGTTTTGGGTTGTTCTAGTTCTAAATTTTTGGTTTATAATGCTCTAGCCTTTTTTTCTTTTAAATTTTACGCCTTTTTTCCCCTTCGACAAATTCATAAAGCAAGAAAAGCCCGATAGCCCCCCCCAAGGGGAATCACCATGTCGTTCTCCAAAGATCGGGAAAAAATAAAAATTTTCCCTTCTTTCTTAAAAGCCGCCAGGTTTTTAAAAAATTTAACTTTTTTTTTTTTTTTATAAAAAATGCCAGAAGTAAAGGGCTCGTTTCCCTTAAAACCCTATAAAAACGAAAAAACCCCCCGAGGCGTGCGGGGAAATAAACGGAATATTACTTTTCCCCAATAATCCATCAACATTAAAGGGATAAAACCCTTACTGTTAGTTTTTCCAGACCTGGGAGCGGATGAAGTGATTGTGCCAGGCTCTGCACGCCTTTTACTTTCAAAATAAAAACTCGCTTCAACAACAGACCCAAACGGGCCCAGTTTTCAGAATTTTGGGGCGGGAAAATCGTTAAAAAAAAATTTCTTTAAAACTTTGGGGGCCAAAAGTTTTTTTTTAACACAATGCAGACATTTTTTTAAAACCTATTCTGATTATGGCTAACCGAGAATGAAAGGGCTGATTTTGCGTTTTCAAGGAATCAAAAAATGAGATGGCCCTAAAAACATAAAATAAAACCCGGAAATGCTAACCCAGACGGAAAAAAGCATTTGGGCTGTAAATTTTGCGTAGGGAAAACGCTTTTCAAATCCCTTAGATTTTGATTTTTAAAAAGCGAAAGCGCCATATTTTCAAAAAAAAAACATTAAAAGGGAAAATTTTTGCCCATATAAACAAACCCTTTTAATGAAAACAAACCTTTTTCAGATCACCCCAGAACATGAAGAAAAAGTACACTTTTCCCCTGACATCCCCGTTAAGTTTGACTTTGTTAGCAACCCGTTTTTAGCAAGGCTGTTTGACAACAATTCAGTCAAATACAAATATATTACGAAAAGTAAAAACCTCATTAAACCCAAAACCCAAAAACCAGGGCAAACCCCTATAGGGAAATTTTTTAGTTTTAGGGGCCCCCAGCAAGATCGTTTAAAAGGGAATTTTTGCTGTTTAAAAAGAAGGCCCTATTTGAAAGCCCAAACAAAAAGTTTTTTAAATCCAAAAATAACGAAAGACAATTTCGATTGAGGGGTCCAAAACCAAAATCTACCAAAGGGGGTTTAAACCCTTTAAATTTTAAAAAAAAATTTTAACAAAAATTTAAAGAAAACCCCTTAAATTGGGGTGGGGGGTTTTTAAAACAAATACCCCCTTTTGGTTCCAAAGGGAAACCCCTTTCAAAAGGGAGCCGGGAAAAATTTTAAAAAAGGGGGAAAGGGCTTTTAAAGAAAAGAAAAAAGGGGTTTAAACCAGAAGGTTTTTAAATTAATATTCCCCGGGAAAACGGGAAAGAGTTAAAAGTAATAAAATTAAAATTTTTTCAAAAAAAGAGGTTTTTGAATAAAAACCCCCAAAAAAATTGCATTTGGGTTTTTAAAAATTTTAAAAGGGCGCCGTTTTAAAACCCCCCGAAAAAAACCCCAATTAAAAAATTAACAAACAATTTTTTTTTAAAAATTTTTAAAAAAGAAAGCCCGGTTTTGTTTTAATCCAAAATCCCAAAAAGAAGATAAAAGGCCCCCCCTGGCGGGGGTTTTTAGAAGGGAAACCATTGACCCCGGGGTTTCCTCTGGCTTTGCTTTAGCCCCCTGGTAAAACCTTATTTTTAAAAAAAAAATTAAAAACTAAACTAAAACAACGGGCCTTTTCAACTAAAAAACCCCCAAACTTAGCTCCCTTTAATCTGTTAATAAATAAAGCACCAAAAAGCGCCCATCACGGAAAAAATTTGGCCTTTAAAAGGCTTTTTAAGGCCAAAAAAGAAAAAGTTTATTTTTAAAAGGGCGGGTTTTTCCAGCCGGCCGTGTAAAAAGGAATGTTTTTGAAAAAAATAAAAACTTAAACCCAAAAAAAACCCCACACACCAAAAGGGTTTTTTAAATTTTAATAAACCAAAAAATTAGGTTTAAAATTTTTTTGATTTAAAAAAAATTTTTTAGTTGAAAAAAACTCACGGATAAGAATTTGGGCCCCAAAAAGGGGTTTTAAGACTAAAAAAGAAAAAAGGTTTGGGATTTAAAGAAACCTGCCAAGGCAAGTTTTTCTCCAACCAAGCCAAAAACCCCGACAAAAAAAGGGGGGACTTTTTTAAAAAAAAAATAAAAAAAAATTAAATCGGGGTTCAAAACACTCCCCTTAAAACTAAAAGGGGGGTTTAAAACTTTAAAGTTTATGGGCCCAAAGCCAAAAAAACCGGTTGGGTAGGTTAAAATTTTAAAATTTGTTTTAAAAAAAAATTTTAGAGTTGGAAACCCCCCTCACTTTTGGAAAAAAGGATAAAAATAAAACCCCCGACAAATTTTTTTTGAAGCCCAAAGGGCGAAGGGAAAAGAAAATTTCAATAGCCCCGGAATGATTTAATTTGGGGAAACCCTTTCCCCGAACGTAAAAAGGCCAATAGGCCAAAAAAACCCAAAATTTTCTCAATTCAAGGAAACTACAATCCCCCGCCTTTAAAAACGGATACTTTTTAATCGCCCCCCCAAAACCCCAAAATTTTAAAAACCCTAAACCCGGGTTTAACCCAAAACCCACATTATTCTTTTTTTAAAAAGATTTAACCCAAAAAAAAGCCCAACGCCTTACCCCATTTGAAAAACCCCCCCCCTTAAAAAGCCAAAAAACTCGGTTGTCAACAAATTCCTTAAAAATAAAATTTAAAAAAACCAAAAAAGCCCCAAAAATTTTAAAACCTCCCCCAAGCCTTTAAAAATTTAAAAAAAGCAGATCCTAAACCCCAACCCCCAAAAATAAACCCCACAAAATTTAAAATTTAAAATTGTTCTCCAAAGGGAAAGCTTTCCCCCCCAAAAACCCCCAGAGAATGTCCCCAAACCCCCCTTTACCCCCCAAAGACCCAAATTTTAAATGGAAAAACCTTTCCCCTTAACTTCCCAAAAGGGGGGGTCAGTTTAAAACAAAAAAAAAACCCAAAACCCCAAAAAAATTTTAACCCGGGTAAAAAATTCTACGGGGCCCTTTAAAATTTTTAAAGGAACAGCCCAACGTTTGGGCGAGCCAGAAAAAAATCATTTTGACTTACTACTGAGGTTTTCGCCAGGGGGGCCTCCCCACTTTACAAAATTGAAACGCAAATGAGTAGATTATTGCGGCATACTTCAAAGGCTTAAAACCAAAAACCAAAAATTTCGCAGAAAATGTTTTAAACAAAATTTCCATCGTACAACCCGCGAGCGAACATAAGAAACATTGTATCGGCCCCAGTTGACTGTAATAAAAGAACTAATTACCCCCCCCAAAAAGGCAGAAAAGGGTTAGTTTTAAAAACGGGAAAAACGGATGAAAAATTTCCCCCATATGTTGTTTACCCAGCCCTTCGAATCACTCAAATTTTTCCCTTTAAAATGAGGGAAAAACCCCACGAAATTTTCCAAAAACACCCTTTTGTGAGTAATCATCAAATTGTTTTCATTTGCTTTCATTGTTGCCCAGGTCGGTTTGGCCCCCCTTTAAACCCCCAAAATTTAAATACAGGGGCCCCCAAATGGGGCTAGAAGATTTTTTACAGCACATGCAAAAAGTGCGTAATGACTGTTCAATTAATCGAATTTTTTCTAAAATCATAATGACCCCCTTTAAGACCAAGAACAGTAGACTCGCCACACATTTTTTGGATTTGGGGGTTTTAGAACCATTGAAGAAGCAACAAACCCCGACAGTAAAGACCAGATCAAAATTATGGAAAGTTTAGAGGAGAAAGCACACATAAATCAATCCTTCAACAAGGTTTGCCCAAAAAAGACAGGGAACTCCCTTTATTCTTTTATAACTTGCGGGGTTACGACTCTCCCCCCATAAAATGAAAGCAGTAGACAACCCCTTTGGGGTGTCATGCTTTTGCACATCCACCGGAAAAGTACATTGTTTCACTTTAAATAACTGCCCTTTTTTAGGGATCAATGCAGCACAAAAATGGTTCATTAAAATTTCCCTAGCAAATTCCCCCAAAAAGCCCCTCCCCCAATAAGGGAAGAAAATTTTTTGCCCCAACCCCCTTGTTAAAAAGGGGCTTTTTCCCCTTATGAAAAATTTAACATTTGGGGAAAAGGGGTTTGATGAAAACCTTCCTCCTAAGGCGCGTTCTTTTCTAGTCTCGGGGGGAAAAGGGAAATCATTTTCCTTCCGAAAAACCAAAAGCTCAAGATGCGGGCAGAAGTTAGGTTTAAAACAATGGGAGAAAAACATGATTCATCCCTTTAAAGGGCAGAGTATGTTTGTTGGGGGACTTCTTTAAAAAATTACAGAAAAAACCTGCATGAAACTTTTACAGTTTGGTTCCCCCATTATATTTCCCCCCGGGGGTTTATTTTGGGATGCTTTTTTAAAGTTTACTGGGTAAAGATTGATTTTTTTTCCCTAAACCTACCAATAAATTTCAGATGTTTAAAAAAAGGGAATTGCGTGGAGGAATTAGTATGGCGTCGCATCTTTTACTGTAAAGAAACAACAAATACTGGACGACTATGACCAAGTAAAAGGCTAACAATCTCATTTTTAGATGCACACAATCTTTTGGGAAGGGGCAAGGGGCCGCAATCGTTTCCCAAATTAAACGCAACTTTAAAATGACACAGGGGGCGGACAAATAATATTCAAAAACCCTTAAAGGGGGGGCATTTTAAACCCCGGCCCAACAGCGGGGATACTTTCTAGAAGTTGACTTAAAAAAATCCTCGGGAAACCCCATACCTGCATAATGACAAATCCATTAGCAGCAAAAGTCAAAAAATGGCAAAACCAGAGCCCCCAAACTTGTGCCTAATCTTCGAGGCAAAAAAAAATTTTGTCGTCATTTAAAACTTCTAAAAATTTTATTTAAACATGGTTTTTAAGTTGACAGCTGTTTTTTCGAAAAAACTTTTGAAAAAAGAACAGTTTTAAAGAAACCATACATCATTAAAACACGATCCAGAATTAAAAAACCCGATGCTTTAGAAAAAGACTTTTTTAAGCTGATTAACAACCCGCTGTTTTTTGGGAAAAACAAGGAAATCCGCACCCCCCGAAAAAATGTTAGATTTGGGCACCAAAGAGAACCCAAGCAATTTAAACTGACTTCAAAACCAAAATTACAGGACTTTTAAAAAAAAAGGGGTTTTTTTTTTGATCAGCTTTTTGGCATAATTAAGAAAAAAAAGAAAGTCAAATTTGACAAAAACCCGTAAATTTTCGGGTTTTTAAATGTTTTAAAAAATTTTCAAAGCTTTGTGTTAAATTTTTTTAAAGAAAAACTTTAAAACCCCCCGAAACCCCGGGGTTCCCCCCGAAATTTAAAACAGATACCGGCCCGTTTTGTTAAGATATCCCTACTGAAAAACATCTAAAAGACAAAGGAAAAAGAAGTAGCCAAAAAGGGGAAACCCGGGGGTACGACACATCCGATTACCCTAAAATTCCCCCTTTGCCTTCAATTAAATAATAAGAATTTTTTTTGGAAAGATGAAAGATAATTATCTGGAAAAAGGGGAAAAAAAGGGGTTTGTTGGGGTTTAAAGGGAAAAAAAGTACAGAAAATTTCGAGCCAGGGAAAACCAAAAAAGAAAGCCCCCGGAATATCTCGCATGTTGTGCAGTTTCCAAAAAATACGCATGACAACTAAAAAGAAAACCTTGTTTAAAAAATAAGACAATTTTTATCATGACCCAAAGAAAAACTGCCCAAATTTAAACTAAAATGAGATCAACACAAAAGGTTTTTAACAAAGAAATCATTAGATAGAGAAACACAAAACGGGTGTTTGTTAAAACCCCGAGTTTTCATATGCCCAATTTGGAAAATTGGGAAAAGGCAAAATTATATACATTCTTTTGGGTTTCCCTATTTTTTCCTTTTAAATTTTTCTATAAGATCAATTTTAACATCCCCCCAATTTAGACAAAAATTTTTTTTCACGTTTTCTTGATGTGCCCGGGCTTTTTTTATTTTTTTCCCCAAAATATTCCCTTTTCCCCCCTGTTTGATAATCAAAATTTTGGGGTTTGGGTTTTAGGTGATCTTGATGCATTGCCCTGTCTGAGAATCCTCGCAAATGTTTCACAATAGCAAAACTCAAATCAAAAAATTTTTTCTATTAATTCCAAGGTCTTTTTCTTTTTCATTCTTTTTCATTCTTGCTTCCTTCGAGCCCCCCCAATTTTTGACTCAAATATATTTTAAAAAAAATTAAAATTTAAAAAAAGGGAAAATGGTCGGGGGGGATTTTCTGCAGTTTCTTCCTTTTACAAAAAATCTTTTTGGGGGTGGTTGTTTTTTTTGTGTCAGTTTTCTCGAAAAAAATACACGGGGGGATTCATCTTTTTTCCAAAATTTTTTTATTTCATAATGGTCAACACTCCAAAAGGATCGTTTTCCCAAACGATGTCCCCTTCTGCTTCTCCCCGGGAAATAAAGGGACCTTACTTTTTAAAACCCAAACGGTAATTTTTTTTGCTGGTTGTAAGGGGTCCCCCTTCAACACATTTATTGTTTCTTTTTTGATTCTTGTACGGTTTTTTGACCCTTTTAATTTTTTAAATTTCTTCATTATTCCCTTGCGCGCAAAACGAGAGCATCTTTTTAACCCCCCCTGTGTTTTCGAGAATTGTCCCAAACCCGCTCCTGATATAAATGGGGGGAGAAAAACCTTTCAGATAAAAGTTTGTTAAAGTTTTCAACTAAAACCTGTGACTGGAACTCCTGGAAAAGCCTCTTTTAATGGTAACCAAAGTTTTAAAAAAATTGGGTTCCTTTTGGGGGGTTTTAAAAATTTTTTTCCATCATCAATTGAATTTTTCGGGAAATTTTTAAAGGGGCCCGGTTTTTTAATCATTGTATACGACACAACAGCAGAAAGCACCTTTTGTGTTAATGGTTCCGCATTTTTTTTTTTTGTATCTTTTAAGCTACGCAATGACTGAAATTGGGGTATTAAATCTTTTTCCCTCTAATCGTATCATGGGTTTAAAAAAAGAAGATTTCCCTTTTATGGGGGTCGTTCGGGAATTTTAATTTACAAAATGTGGGGCTCTGTATTCGCCCAGGGGCCCGGTAAATAAATTTTTCCAAAACACTTTTTTTAGATAACCATTTCCCTTGCTGTTTGTTTTACTGAACCCCCGCTGCTTTTGGGTTAGCCCTTTTTTTTTGCTGTTATTCCCTTTCCCAAAATCCTTTTGGTGAATAATAATTTTTTTCATATTTTTTTTCCCCCAATTTATCGCAACCAAAAAACACAAAGGTCAAGCCAAAGACAATAAACACGATTTCTTTGGGATCTTTTTTTTTTTCTATGGGGATAAAAGTCGCTAAATTTTGGGGGGGCAATGTCTCGATTTGGTTTTTTTGCCCCGTTTCAAGTAAAAAACTTTTTTTGCTTGATCAACATCCCTTTTTTTGTGTAACCGCCTTCCCCCGTTTTTTTTAGTTTGTTATAAAAAAAATCTAACTGCTCAATTTTCCCGCTTTTTTATAGCAATCTTGTTCGCGGCTAGTTGCTCCCACAACTTTGTTATGTCTTTTTCCCCTCCCGTCAACCTGTAGTTTTTCTAAATGCCTTTAAAAATTTCTTCCCCTAAAAACAAGCGCCCCTTCATTTCTGCACCGCCTATCATCATTAAAAGTGAAGCCATTTTTTATAAATGAAATTTTTTTTTCAAATTTAAATTCTCTGAAATTTTAAACTTGCTTAACTAGAAAAACTTTCGTACGAACGAAGCTGTAATAAAAAGCAATCACTTTGCTTAATCCCCCAAAGCAAATTTGGGCCCGATCTGCCCCTTTTTTTTTTTTAAAAAGGGTTTTACCAAACAAGTGTATCCTACACTTAGACCCTCCAAAAAAAAGCAGAATGGTAAACAAGGTTGGCGACAGTTTTTTTTGGTGCCATTTTTTAAAAAAAAAAAAATTATAATTAAAAAAAAAACATGAACAGCAATGTCTCTAAAAGCTACAGATCGGCCTAAAACCCTCTTGGGCTTAACAAAAGAAGAAGTTGATGACCCAACTATTATGCCCCAAAAAAAGGGAAAAGGGTGAAATTTTTTGGCACATTGGGAAAAAAAAAACAGTTTTCCCGGGGCTGAATTCAGCATAAACAAAAACAACCCGAAAGTCGCCACAAAACATTTTAAAGATCATAACAGGTATGAAGCGCAACTGGGGGTCAAAAAAGGTGAAAAGCGTCGGGGAAACGGTTCTTAGTTTGTACACTAAAAAGTCGTAGATGTTTCTCCCAATTTAAACTGAACAAACTTTATGTAATATTTAAAAAGAGGGTCCAGTTTTTTAAAAAAGTCATTGAGGGCTTAGGGTGGGGAAACTGTATTACCGATTTTGGGAAAATTTTATCGCCCTTAATCATGGGGTTTAAAATTTCTTTTTAAACATAAAAAATTTTATTTCCCTTCAAAATGACCGAGCCAGAAAATCAGCAGAATCAAAAACCTTTAAAAGGTGGGGAAAAATAAAACCCAACCAGAAAATCAGGAGAAACAAAAAACACGAATCAGGGGGGGAACCCGTGAAAAGCATCCTCATCCTGGGGGTGTTAAAAACAGGAAAAAAATTAGCAAGTGGGAAAAACAAAAAAAAAATTTAAAGTTACAATCAAAATATAACTCATCATGAAAACATAACACCAAACCCCCCCCCAGAACAATTTTATTCCCAAAGCCAGCTAAAAAACTCCATGTGATTCAAAAGGGCCCACAGCACCAAATCTTCATAGAATAATTTAACTTAAAAATGTTGTCAAATTTTTTTTCGCCCTTGGGTGCTGGGGGGGTTATTACTGTTATAAAAAATAAAAAATGGCAACAAGAAACCAAAAACATCCCCCAAAAAAAATCTGAACCACAAAAAAAAGAAGACAAAGCCCTGGGCCCCAAAAACCCCCAAAAACAAAAGATCGTTTTGAAACCATTTAAATGTAATAATATTTTAAAAACTTAATTTTTGTTTTTTTTGATAAAAAAAATCAGGGGAAAATTATAAAATGATGGAGTCAATTTAATAAAGACATGGGTCTAAAAAAGACATTTCCATAGACCGAATTGTAAAAACAATGCGGTTGGGTTAGGGTGTTTAAAAACTTTTTAAGATCTATGCTAAACCCCAATGATGCGCAGAAGGGGCAAAAACAAAAAATCCTAAGCGGGTTTAAACCCCTTTTTGAGGCGGTTTGTACCATAAATTTGCCCTTCCCACTTTAAGATAAAAACATAGATTGTATTTTTTTTGATAATTAAAAGAAACTTTTAAAAAGAACTTTGGTTTTACTTTAAAGGATTTCTTTTGTTATGATCTTAGGGTTTAAATTGAGTAAGAACTTGAGGAGGGCTTTAGGGACGACTTGAAAGAACTTTTGAAGTGACTTGGGGGGGACTTGGGGGGGACCCCTTAAATTAAGAACTTAGAATTACTTTAATAAAAACCCTTTAGGAAGACTTTAAGGCAACTTGATAAGAAATTGAGTAAGAAATTGGGAAAAAAAAAAGGGGGGACTTTAATTAAGAACCAAGAAGTACTTGGGTGTGGGTGGGGGTGGGGGGGCGGGGGTGTTCAAAGCGTGCACCTTTAATTATTTTTAAAAAAAAAAGGGTGTCCAAATAGATATAATTAAAATTTTTAATAAAACAAAAAAAAAACCCAAAAACAACGAAAACACAAATATACAAACACGATTTCACGCTATAATTTAAAAAAAAAAATAAACTTTCCTTTAAAAGTCTTGTGAATCCTCTGGCTCATCCCATTTAGTTTTTAAAATTTATTAAGAGCAGCTTTTAATTTTGTTTCATTTTCAAAACAATGAATTTTTTAAATTTTTTTCCTTTTAAATTTTACTCTTTCTTTTTGTTTTTGCTCTTTGTCTCTTTTTTCTTTTTCCCAAATCTTTTCTCTTTTTTCCCCTATTTTTCTCTTCCAAAAGGTTTTTTTTTTAAATGGAATTTTCCCCGGCCAAAAAAATTTTTAAAAATTTTTTGGGGTTCCCCCTTTTGGGTTTCCTGATCCGTTTCCCAAAATTTTTAAAAATAAATGGGGATGTCTCCAAGAACACGTAACTATAAACAGGCAATAAAACCTTTTTTTTATGTTTAAACAGCAAGAAATTGTGTCAACAGCAAGAAATAGTGCACGGGTCAAACCGAAAATTAAAAGGGGCCCACACAACCCCCAAATAAGTCACGCAAGGAAAAAAATAAGTCACAGAACTTGTATTGACATTTTTAAAACGTTTCCACTCCCCTTGCGTGTGGGGAAAAAAGGTTCCGTGCTCTTTTGCAGACCGTGGGGGGTCCCCCCGGGGGCTTAAATGTAAGTCCCGTGGGGCGTCCCACCTGGGGAGTTGCAGTCAGCTAAATTTCAAAGGGCTGACGCCAACGACACCAAAAATCCCCCGAACCCTTACCAAGTCAGAAGACACAAAAAACCACAAATAAATAATCGGGGTTTTAGCCTAATAACAGGTTTTCCGTAATTCCCTGTCTGTGGGGTATTCTGGCATTTTGGAAAAAATTTCCCCATTTCTGTCCTGCTGTCTGTTTTTTCTTTTGTTTTTTTTTTTGTAGATAATCGTTATTTTTTTGGGTTTTTTAAAGAGAACTAAAAAAATTCCGGGTTTTAAGGGCACTTCCCCCCCCGAAAAGGGTTGAGGGGGAAAGTGAGTTTTGAAAACGGGATTTATTAAATTCTCTTGAGCCCCATATCTCTCTCCTCTCTCTCTCTTCCCCCCTCTTCCTCCCCCTCTCTCTCTCCTCTCTCTCATGAGGGGAAAGGCCAAAAAATGATTAAAAATTTCCGTATCCGAAACCGAAACCTCTTCTCCTCCTCTTTTCCCCTCTCTCTCCAAATCTCTCTCTCATTCCCCTCTAAGTGCATTAAACGCTTTCTCCAACAACCAATCTGAATTTTTAAATTTGTTTGGTATCCTTTTAAGCTACTTTTTTTTTTTTCTCCGCCCACCTTCATCATCATCATCATCTTTACATCCTTCTTCTTCTTCTTCTTTTTCTTCTTCTTCTTCTTTCTTTCTTCTTCTTTTTCTTTCTTCTTCTTCTTCTTCTTTTTCCTTTCCCCCTCCTCCTCCTCCTCTACTTCTCTTCTTCTTCTTTTTCCCCCTCTTCTTCCTTTTCCTGCCAAAAGGCATCCCCAACATACCAAACCCATCTCATTTTTAAATTTTCATGGTATTATTTTTCCGCCTTTCTTTTTTTTATTTATTTCCTTCTCACCATCACTGCCCTCAAAAGGAAAAGACATTAGTGGCTAAAGTTTTCCCCCCCCCAAACCCCCCATTCCCTCCCTCACCATCTGTCCCTCCCCGGGCCGTTCCCAGCCTTCCCTGCCCCACCCCACCCCCCCCTTCCTCTCTCCCTTTGCCCCCCCTCTCCACACCTTTTCGTCCCAAACTGGCAATGACTCAGGAGGCCCCCACAGCAAAGGGTGGGGGCTTACCCCCCGCGTCCCCTTTTGGGTTAAAAAAAAAAGGGGTACGTTAGTGAGGGAAAAATTTAAAAAATCGGCCATCATCCCCGGGGAAAAAAAAAGGGGCCTAAAGGGGAAAGGGGGAATGGGGGGGTGTGTGATTTTCCTCCAAATCAAAAACTCTGTAAAATCTCGAGTGTAAAAGAGTTGGGGGGTGTGTGTGAGTTGTGTGTGGTGTGAGGGGTGGTGTGTGTGTGTGTTGTGTGTGGTGTGGGGTTTCCAGCTTTTTCTGTAAGGACAAAACCCGTTTCCCATCACCCCCCCCTCCTCTTTTTATAATAAACCCCGCACCATCCATACTTTTCAACCCCCCCCCCCCCCCCCCCCCGCTCCCCTCCCCCCTTTTCCCCCCTGTCTGACATAAAATTTCAGCCACAGTACTTTTAAACTGGTTTTTTTCCTTTTCCCGAATGGGGGAAAAAAAAATTGGTAGCCAAAACAGGAATTTTCGAAAAAGAGCCGCCTTTTCCCTTTAAGAAAGAACCACGAAAACAAGCGAAAGGGTCAGGGGTGGGCCAACACTTTCCCCTAAACTAGGGCTGTCGATGACAGGAGTCTTTTAGGGCAGAAAGGATTTGGGGGGCCTTGATGGTCAAAGTTTTTCCACAAGGTGGGCTTCTCTTTGATTCTGGGGTTTTTTCCCCGACCCCTGCCTGCTCCCAACCCTCCCCAATCCTCTCTGTCTGTCCAAATTTCCCGTCTGTCTCGCCCCGTCTGTCTGTAAAAATCTGTCGGTATGTTTTGTATTTCCCCTCTCTCCCGTTTGTGTTCTTTTTCAAAATTTAAATCTAAACCCCCATTAAATGAAATTTGACAAGTTAAGGGGAAAAGGGGGGGGGGGTAAGGGATTTTAATTAAAATCTTCAAAAAAGGGTTTTAAGAAAAACAGCAAAAGCAAAAAATAAAATGAACAAATTGAGCTAACAAAAAAACAAATAAAACACTCAAAATCGGTTCCAGTTTACAGAACGAAAAAATGGGACTTTTATTAAAAAACTGCAAATTTTTTCACATCAATTTTCCTGAAACCCAAATTTATCCAGGGGAACAAATTAGGTAAAGATGGTAGGTAAGGTTTTTTAAATGCTCCCCTTTAAAAAGGATGTGATTATTTGGGGAATTTTTTTCCACCACAAAGGCATGTTATGGTCTTACAAAAAAAATTTTTCTTAAAACATTCAATTTGATCTTATAAATCAAAGAAATTAAAATCCGTGAATAAGGTAAAACCCAACCCTTGATGAAAGGGAAAAAGTGTGTCCCAAAAAATTATTAAACTGGCCCTGAGGAGTATTTTTAGAAAACAAACCAGATTTTTTTAATTTTTTTTTCCCCCAAAAGTTTTCCCCACCAATTTTTTAATAGACTGTATCCCCATGGGCCCGAAAAATGGAATACTGATACCTTCTGAATCGTTTGTATTCTTGCTCCCCCCCTTTTCTGCTTCGGGCGACCCTCTCATTAAACCCGAATACCAAAGTGAGAAGGAACCCAACAGAAAGAGAAAACTCGTACCCCTAATAAAAAAAAAAATGTATTAATTGATGGGAAAGTCTTAATTAAAAACTTTTCTTATTGTTTGTTGATTTTCTGAGGGCAAATAAAACCGAAATTTTTAAAAAAACACAAAGAAGGGGGCCCGAATGTTGGGGAAGAAAAAAACAAGAAAATAATACATGGGGCCCTTAAAATGGGGAGTTAGCTCGGCGTAAAAATGGAACTGTTTTTTTTCCCAAAGGAGAAAATTTCCCCCCTTTTTAAAAAGGGAAAAGCAAATTTCGGGATCTCTTCTTTGGTAACCTTTAAAAAAAAGAAACCGCTGTAAATTTAAGAAGAAAACGGTTTCGAGTTTCTATTACCTTTTTCTGTTAGGGCCCAAACAATTTTTCCCTTGTCCCTTTTTTTCCCAAAAACAATGGTTGAAAATCAAAATGTGCTCTTTAAGTTCCCATGGTGGGCGGGAGATGAAGGGTTTTGAGGTTTTTAAATTTTTTCGTTAGGGGGTTTTAAATTTTTTTACTCTTTGAATAAATTGGAAGTAAAGTCCTAATTGTCGGGAAGCGAGGGGATTGGGTTTTGGGTTTTTTTTAGGGGAAATTAAGTCAATCTCAAAAAAACGCGTTTTCAACATTTCTTTTCCCCATTTTAAGAACTAAAAAAATACTTTGGGGACCCGGGGGCCGTCGATACTCATCTAAAAGGGAATACCCCAATTTCGCGATATGTTTTTAGGGGCGATGCATGATTTGTAAAAACCCTAGCAGTTTTAAAGCTTTTGCCAAACCAACTCTGCATTTTTCTTTAGCAAACTTTCCGGGGCACTGAAGAAAACTTCCTGTCCGTAAGTGATCTTTACCGTATCAAACGATAATGCCCCGGTGTTTGAGTACATTACATCTTGGGCCCCCGGGTTTGGGGTTTTTTGGGATAGCTTTTAAAAAAAAAAAACTTTTTTCTGGCCTTTGTTAACAAAAATATTAATAAAGAAAGGTTTCACGATAACTTGAAAATAATAAATACTCCAAGAAATTTTACCCCTCAGTCTGTAAATCCCCAGGATTTTTTTATCTATTCGAAAAAAAAGGTAACACTGGTGGGGTCGGGGCCCACTAATTAAAAAATACAAAAAATTAGTTTTTTTCCGGGGGATAAAAAAGTCCATTCCCATCAAGTAATTTTTTTAAGTTAAAATTCCCGGGTTTATACAATTTTCTAAAAAAATTTTAGTTGTCTTTTGTTTTTTTTTTTTCCCTTTTTTTGGTAACCCTTTTATCCACATCATTGTCCCTCTGCATATTGTACGATAACAATATTATTTTAAAACAGACTGTGGGAAAACATAGAGCAGAAAATTGAATAAATGAGGGGGAATAACCGATCCCTGTGGGAAACCCCCTTCGGGGGAAAAATTTTAAAGGGGGAATAGGAATTTTCCCACTTTTTTTCTGCATACTTCGCCAGATAAGAAATTTCTTAACAAAGCAAAGATATGTCCAGATAACCCAAATTTCTTTTTTTAATTTTTACAGTAATTTTAAACCCTGCCAAAACGGGCCCCGGGGCTTTCTTTATACAAAGAAAGGGGCAGTACATTTTTTTTTTGTGGGGCAAACCCCTGTTTAATCTGCGTTTTTTTAGTTTTCAAACCCCCTGAAAAATTGTACTTTTTTCTTTCCCGAAACCTGCTTGATTGGTAGGGGTAAAAGTTTTTTTATCAAAAATGGTAAATTAGTCTCTCTCTCTTTTCTTTGTGTGGTGGGGGGGGTTTTTGTGTGGTTTTGTGTGTGTGTGTGTGGGTGTTGGGGGCCAGTTTTCCTTTTTTCTCTGAACCAAACCAAATCCCCAAAAGCTGAGACACGGTCGGAAGTAATGGCGTTCCCGAGGGGATATCACGGGGGGTTAAGGTACATAATCATGCATGCCCTTAGTCCGAAAACATAACATTCAAATCAAACAAAGCACCAAATAAATGCCATGCCTTTACAACGAAAGGGACACCCACACAGCCAGCTTTTTCATCACGGGCGGGAAGCCTTCAGTTTTTTCCAGGGAAACATGGGAAAACGTGGAAGCCTGCACTTCACACCCTGACCCCTTTATTTCCCTTCTCCCTTTCCAAAACCGCGACCCCTCCCCACCCCCCCGATCCCCCCCCAACCCCATCCCCACCTGCCCGGGCTTTTTTCCCCTCCCCTCTCCCCTTAACCCCCCCCCCCCCCCCCCCCCTCCCCGCCAGTATGCATTCAGCTTTCAGCCCCTTTGTGTGAATTTAGGCAGATTTTCCCTAAAGATCGACTGGGAAATCCACTCGTCCGGGGAAATAACAGTGGAGGCCCAAAAGTTTTTTTTGTCCAAAGGAACCCCTTCTGAACTATTTTCAGATTTTTTCCCCCCCCCTAAAAGCATTGCCCCATTTTTTTCATGAAGTGTGCAGTGATGTCTGCTGAATCTTTATTTCCCCGAGGGTTCTTTTTTGGAAAATTAAGTATTTCGACAAGATGAAAACCATTAAGAAAGAAAGGATATCTCGCAGTGTTGTGCAGTTCAACATACGCATGACAACTAAGAAGCATGTTTGACAATAAGACTTCATCTGACAACGTAAAACTCGTTATCTACATGAGATCAAACACGTTTGTAACAAAGAATCATTAGATAGACAACACAAAACGTGTGTTTGTTAATCCAGTTTTCATATGCAATTGGACATTGGAACGCAAATTTAATTCTTCGGGTTCATATTTTCCTAACTTTATCTATAAGATAATCTATATCCTCCATTCAAATTTTTTTCACGTTTGTGTGTGCCGGACTTTTTTTTTTCAAGATATTCTTTCCCCATGTTGATATCAAAATTGGGATTTGGGTAGTGATCTGTGCATTGCCATGTGCTGATGAATCCTCGCAAATGTTGCACTAATAGCAGAACTCAAATCAAATAATTCTTCTATTAATTCCAAGGTCTTTTCCTTATCATTCTTGTTTCATTCTGTGCTTCCTTCTGAGCCTCCATTTTAGACTCAAATATATTTATGTAAATTAATTAAAGCGGAACTGGTCTGGTGGGATTATCTGCAGTTCTTCCTTCACAAAGATCTTTGGGGGCTGGTTGTTTTGTTGTGTCAGTTTCTCGTAAATAATACACGGGGATTCATCTTTTACAATTCTTTTTATTTCATATGGTCAACACTCCAAACTGGATCTGTTGCCCTAAAGCGAGTGTCCCCTTCTGCTTCTCCCGGCAAATAAAGGTACCTTACTTTAAACCAAACGGTAATAGTTTGCTGGTTGTACTGGAGTCCCTTCACAGCATTTATTGTTTCTTTTTTGATTGCTTGTACTGGTTTTAGACCCTTAATTTAAATTCTTCATTATTCATTGCGCGCAAAACTGAGAGCAGTCTTCTAACCCATTCTGTGTTGCGAGAATTGTCAATCAGCTCTCTGTGATACTGGTAGGAGAAAAGCCTTTCAGATAACTGTTTGTTAAAGTTTTCAACTAAAGCCTGTGATCTGTGAACTCCTGGAATGCCTCTTTTAATGGTAACTCTATGTTTTAACAATATTGATTCACTCGGCCTTTAAATTCTTTTCCATCATCAACTTGAATCATGCGAGGATAAGTTAACGGCCTCGTTGGTATATCAGTTGTATAGCGACAGCAACAGCAGAAGCACTCTTTTGTGTTAATGGTTCCGCATCTTTTGTATCTTGAAGCTACGTCAATGACTGTAAGTGCGTACTTAAATCTTTTTCGTCTAATCGTATCATGGGGTAAATAAGAAGATCCATTTGATGGGTGTCGTTCGGTATTGTATTCACAAAGTGTGGTCTCTGTATTCGTCTAGGCGCAGGTAAATAAATTTGCCAAATCACTTGTTTAGATAACCCATTCCTTTGCTGTTTGTTTCACTGACCCCAGCTGCTTGGCTTAGCTTTTTTATTGCTGTGATTCCCTTCCAATATCCTTTTGGTGAATAATAGATTTGTTCATATTTTATTCAGCCAATATTATGCGCAACAAAATACACAACGGTCATGCCAAAGACAATAAACACGATTTCTTGCATCTTTTGTTTTTCTGATGGATGATAAAAGTCGCTAAATTTTGGTGGGGGCAATGTCTCGATTGGTTTTGCCTGTTACAAGATAATATTCTTTATTGCTTGATCAACATCTTTAAAATGTGTAAGCCGCATGTCCCTGTTTTTTTCAGTTTGTTATTAATAAAATCTAACTGCTCAATTCTCTGCTTTTCATAGCAATCTTGTGCTGCGGCTAGTTGCTCCACAGCTTTGTTATGTCTTTTTCTCTCTCCGTCATCCTGTAGTTTTACTAAATGCGTAATTACTTCCGCTAAAAGCAAGCGCATTCACTACTGCACCGCCTATCATCATTATGAGTGAAGCCATTTTTTATAAATGTATTTTTTACATATTTATATTCTCTGGAATAATACTTGCTTAACTAGAAAATCTTTCGTACGAACGAAGCTGTAATAATAGCAATCAGCTTTGCTGAATCCTCAAAGTCTAGTTTGCCAAGATCTGCCAGTTTTATTTTTAAACAGGCTTTTACCAAGCATTGTGTATCCTACACTTAGACCTCCAATAACAGCAGAATGGTATACAAGGTTGGCGACAGTTTTTTTCGGTGCTCATTTTAAAAAATAAAATAATTATAATTAATAAAAAACATGAACAGCAATGATCTACTAGAGCTACAGATCGGCCTAACCGTCTTGGACTTACAAATGAAGAAGTTGATGACCAAGCTATTATGCCCAAAAAGGAAAGGCTGTATTCTTTGGCAGCATGTGGAAAAACAAAACAGTTCCTCGGAACTGAATTCAGCATAGAACAAATTCAACAGATGTCGCCACAAGACATTTTAAAGTATCATAACAGGTATGAAGCGCAGCTGGGATCAAGAATGGTGAAAAGCGTCGGGCAAACGGTTTCTTAGTTTGTACACTAAACTAGTCAGTAGATTTGCTCCCATTGATTCTGAACAAGACTTTATGTATGATTTAACGCAGGATCCAGTTTTAACTAAGTCATTAGAGTCTCTAGGGTGTGATCTGTATTACAGATTTGGAACATTGTATCGCCATTAATCATGGGATTAATTACTTTTAATCATATAGATTTTATTTCCCTTCAAAATGACCGAGCCAGAAAATCAGCAGAATCAGAAAAATTGAATCAGGTGGAGAAAGTAACCAAGCCAGAAAATCAGCAGAATCAGAAAACACTGAATCAGGTGGGGACCAGTGAAAAGCATCCTCATCCTGGGCGTGTTAAAGCAGGAAAAAAATTAGCAGAGTGGAACAGACAAAAAAAATTAATGTTACAATCACAGAATATAACTCATCATGAAAACATAACACCACCAACGCCAGAACAAGTTGATTCAATGCCAGCTATAAAAACTCCATGTGATTCAAGGCCTACAGCACCAAAGTCTTCATAGAATATTGAACTAAAACTGTTGTCATTTTTGGCGCCCTTGCTGCTGCTGGGGCGGTTATTACTGTTATAAAATATATAAACAATGGCAACAAGAACCAAAGCAGTCAAAAGAATCTGAACCACTAAATACAGAAGACAAAAGCATGCCAAAACCACCAACAACAAAAGATCGTTTTGATCCATTTGAAATGTAATAATATTTTAAGAACTTAATTTTTGTTTTTTTGATAAAAATAGATCATGGCATATTATAAAATGATGGAGTCATAAATAAAGACATGGAGTCTATAAAAGACATTTCCATAGACCAGAATGTAATCAATGCGGTTGCTTAGATGTAAGAACTTCATTAAGATCTATGCTAACCGATCTTGCGCAGAAGGCGCTAAGCAAAACATCCTAAGCGATGACGCGTTTTTTGAGGCGTGTGTGTACTATATTAGACATCTACTATTTAAGATAAAAACATAGATTGTATTTTTTTTGATAATTATAAGATAACTTGAATAAGAACTTGGTTGTACTTAAAGGATGACTTAGTTATGATCTTAGGTTAACTTGAGTAAGAACTTGAGGATGACTTGAGGACGACTTGAGTAAGAACTTAGAAGTGACTTGGGGCGACTTGGGGTGACTTAAGTTAAGAACTTAGAAGTGACTTAAGTAAGAACTTGAGGATGACTATAAGGACAACTTGAGTAAGAACTTGAGTAAGAAATTGGAAGTAACTTGGGGTGACTTAAGTTAAGAACTTAGAAGTGACTTGGGTGTGTGGGTGGGGGTGGGGCGGGGCGGGGGTGTGCATGCGTGCACCTTTAATTATTTATAAGAAACGGATGTCCAGAATATGATATAGTTATTATTAGTAAAACAACAAAACAACAACAACAACGATAAACAGCAATATACAAACACGATTGCACGCTATAATTTAAAAAAAATAATAAACTTACCTTAAATGTCTTGTGAATCCTCTGCTGCATCCCATTGAGTATTTAATTCATTAAGAGCAGCTTTCAATTTTGTTTCATTATCAATCAATGATTTTAATTTTGTTCCTTCTAGTTTTACTCTTTCTTCTTGTTTCGCTCTTTGTCTCTTTATCTTTCTCAACTCTTTTCTCTTTTTCGCTATTTGCTCTTCCAAATGTTCTTTTTTAAATGGAATGCCGGCCAAAAATTTTGAAACAGTTCTTGGTGTTCCCGATGTTGTTTGCTGATCCGTCATTTTAAAACTAACTGCATGTCTCCAAGAACACGTAACTATAAACAGGTCAATACCTTTTTATATGTCAACAGCAAGAAATAGTGTCAACAGCAAGAAATAGTGTCACGGGTCAAACCGAAAATAAATGTGCCCACACAACCAGAAGTAAGTCACGCAAGGAAAACTAAGTCACAGAACTTGTATTGACATTATTACTACTGTTGCTCAGCTCTCTTGTCGTGTGCGAATAACGGTTCCGTGCTCTTTGCAGACCGTGGGCTGTCCCACGGAGCTATAAATGTAAGTCTGTGGGGCTGTCCCACTGTGGAGAGTTGCAGTCAGCTAATTACACGGACTGACGCCAACTGACACCACAATCCACGAACCCTTACCAAGTCAGAAGACACAACAACACAAATTAAATAATCGGGTTTCAGCCTAATAACAGGTCTCCGTATTTCCATGTCTGTGAGTATTCTGGCAGTGTGGAAAAATTTCCTATTGTCTGTCTGTCTGTCTGTTTGTCTGTTTGTTTTTGTTTGTAGATAATCGTTATTTTTGGTTATTGAAAGAGAACTAATAAATGCCGCTTCTAGGTCACTTTCGCCCGAAAAGTGGTTGAGGGCGAAAGTGAGTTAGAAGCGGCATTTATTAGTTCTCTTGAGCTCATATCTCTCTCTCTCTCTCTCTCTCTCTCTCTCATCTCTCTCTCTCTCTCTCTCTCTCTCTCAATGAGGGCAAAGGCCTAAACATGATTAAACTTTCCGTATCCGTATCCGATCCTCTCTCTCTCTCCTCTCTCTCTCTCTCTCTCTCTCTCTCTCTCTCTCTCTCTATGTGCATTAAACGCTTGCTCCAACATACACATATCTGAATTTTAACTTTGTTTGGTATCATTCATGCTACTTCTTTTTTCTCCTGCTCACCTTCATCATCATCATCATCATCATCATCTCTTCTTCTTCTTCTTCTTCTTCTTCTTCTTCTTCTTCTTCTTCTCTTCTTCTTCTTCTTCTTCTTCTTTCTTCTTCTTCTTCTTCTTCCTCCTCCTCCTCCTCCTCTACTTCATCTTCTTCTTCTTCTTCCTCCTCTTCTTCTTCTTCTCTGCATAAAAGCAGTCTCCCAACATACACCTATCTCAGTTGTAAATTTTCATGGTATTATTATTCACGCCTTACTTTTTGTTATTTATTTCCTTCTCACCATCACTGCCCTCAAGGACAGACAGTTAGTGGCTACGTCTCCTCCCCCACCCCACATTCCCTCCCTCACCATCTGTCCATCCCCTGTCCGTTCCCATGCCTTCCTGCCCCACCCCACCCCCACTTCCTCTCTCCCTTTGCCCACCCTCTCCACACCTTTTCGTCCAATCTGGCAATGACTCTAGGAGGTCACCACAGCTAAGCTGGATGCTTACCAAGCCGCGTCTTTAGGGTTAAAAAAAAGGCGTACGTTTAGTGAGACAGAAGTGAAAGATCGTGCCATCATCCCTGGGGAAAGAAATGACCTAAAGGGGAGTGAGGAGATGGGGCAGCTGTGTGATTTTCCTCCTAGTCAAAATCTCTGTATAATCTCTGAGTGTAAAGAGATGTGTGTGTGTGTGTGTGTGTGTGTGTGTGTGTGTGTGTGTGTGTGTGTGTGTGGTGTGTGTGTGTGTGGTGCACAGCTTATCTGTAAGGACAACCAGTTCTATCACCCCCATCCTTCTTCTATAATTACCTCGCACCATCCATACTTTTCTAGCCCCCCCCCCCCCCCCCCGCTCCCCTCCCCCTTCTCACCCTGTCTGACAGTAACTGGCAGCCACAGTACTTAATCTGGTTACTTTTCCAGAGTGGGAGAAAAAGAGATTGTGTGAGCCAAAGCAGGATTGTCGAAAAAGAGCCGCCTTCCTTGAAGAAAGAACTCACGAGACAGAGCGAGGATCTGGGATGCCAGACACTTTCTCCCTATCTAGTGTCTGTCGATGACAGCGAGTCTTTTAGGACAGAATGGATGGGTGGCCTTGATGGTCATAGTTTGACCACATGGGTGTCTCTCTTTGATTCTGTGTTTCTCTGACTCTGCCTGCTCCCAACCCTCCTCCAATCCTCTCTGTCTGTCCAAATGTCTGTCTGTCTCTGTCCCTGTCTGTCTGTAAGTCTGTCGGTATGTCTGTATGTCTCTCTCTCTGTTTGTGTTCTTCTTCAATTTAACGCTACCCACATTAAGTGATATTAGACAATGTTAGAGGAAAGGGGGGAGGGGTAGAGGTATTAAGTAATATCTTCAAAGGCTTTCAAGAAAAACAGCAATAGCAACAATAAAATGAACAACTATGAGCTAACAAAGAACTATTGATCAAAACACTCAACATCGGTTCCAGTTTACAGAACAGAAAAAATGGGACTTGATGTAATGAAACTGCAATTTTACACATCAGTATCACTGATACAACTTGATCCAGAGAACACTTAGGTAAAGATGGTAGGTAAGGTTTTAAGTGCTCACATTGAAAAAGGATGTGATTATTTGTAATTTTTCCACCACAAAGGCATGTTATGTTCTTACAAAACTTTGTCTTAAAAGCATTCAATTTGATCTTATAAATCAAAGAAATTATAATCCGTGAATAAGGTAAACAACATTGATGAAAGAATTAAGTGTGTCAATGCTTATTAGCTGGCGTGATGAGTATCTAGAAAACATCCAGATTTTTAATTTTTTTCCTAAAATGTTTCCAGCACTGCATTTTCTAATAGACTGTATCCCTCATGGGCAGACAATGGAATACTGATACCTTCTGACTCGTTTGTATTTCTTGCTCCCCGCTTTGCTGCTCTGTCGACCCTCTCATTAAACTGAATACCACAGTGAGAAGGAACCCAACAGAAAGAGATACTCGTACCCCTAAATAATAAAAAAAATGTATTAATTGATGAATGTCTGTAATTAAATCTTTTCTTATTGTTGTTGATTTGCTGAGGGCAAATAAAACCGATTTTGAATCGACACAAAGAGGGCCTGAAGTGTTGGGTAAGAAAGATCAAGAAGATAATACATGGCCATTAAAATGGCAGTTAGCTCGGCTGTAAAAATGGATCTGTTTTTTCCAAGGTAGTAAAGATTCCACCTTTATAGAAGGAATAGCAAATGCTGCATCTGCTTCTTTGGTATCTAAAAGAGATCCGTC
>CM031602.1:59925197-59927697 GCA_018398815.1 Conus ventricosus
TCTCTCTCCTCTCCTCTCTCTCTCTCTCTCTCTCTCTTCTGCGTGTGTGTGTGTGTGTGTGTCTGTGTGTGTGAGTCAGTGAGTGTGTGTGAGTGGGGGTGGGGAGATAAGAAAAGGAGAGAAAAGACCAATAATTAAAAAAAAAAAGATCTCGCCAGTAAATGTTTTCATTCACATGAAATATCTCTCTCTCTCTCTCTCTCTCTCTCTCTCTCTCCTCTCTCTCTCTCTCTCTCTCTCTCTCTCTCTCTCTCTCTCTCTCCCTCCCTCCTCCCCCCTCTCTCTATCTCTCTCAGAAATGTTGGAAATAATATTCAGTGTATCAACCCGCTTACCGTTACGTTTTAAAATAACAGGAATAAGTTTCTAAAGTTTCGCGTTTCTTTACGAGTATACATTGTTTTCTTTTCATTTATGTATTTTTCATAAGTGCCCTTAACTGAACTCCCATCAGTTGGTACATTTTATTTCACTTCTATTCCTTCTGTCCTGTTGAACTAATATCCTTTCAAGCGCTGGTTGAAAACAGTAAAATGACATAATCCGTGTGAAGATGCGGGCAAATTGTTCCAGTAAGTACCCCCACAATATACCAGACTTGATTTGGAAAGGTCACACACCAGGGCAGAGGCACTGTTATCTTAGAAATGTGCCTGCTGTTATTAGTCTGAGACCTCTTTACAGCAGAGTGAGGAGCAGTTCCATTTACCAGTTTGTGCAAACATACAGAGCGTATTGTTTTCGAACTTTGGCCAAAAGGGAGGATATCTAAAGACTTACGATCACTTAGGGTTAATGGACTAGATATTTAAACAACCGATTTTAGTGTACGCTTCTGTAACGGTGCTAAGTGTTTTCAAACATTTGATTCGTTTTCATCTCATCAAATGGAAGCGTGATCTATAATTGACTGTTTGTAGGGGGAGAGAGAGAGAGAGAGAGAGAGAGAGAGAGAGAGAGAGAGAGAGAGAGAGAGAGAGAGAGAGAATTTATATACACGCGCATACATACATTTACGTTTGCACACACACACACACACACACACACACACACACACACACACACGCACAGACACATATACTCAAACAAACACCGAGGTCTGTCTGTCCGTCTGTCTGTCTGCCTCACTGTCTGTTTGCCTGTCTGTCTGCCCCACCCTCTCTCTCTCTCTCTCTCTCTCTCTCTCTCTCTCTGCAGAACGGCATGTTTCAATATAAAGTACACGTACACCTACCTGAATCTGAAAACTCCATTGCTGTGCTCACGTCTTAGGCCTACCATTTTGCCCGTCTCCAACCGAAAGGATAGCTAGCATTTCCACCCTCTCCCTCCATCTCCAACTGAAAGGATAGCTAGCATTTCCACCCTCTCCCTCCATCTCCAACTGAAAGGATAGCTAGCATTTCCACCCTCTCCCTCCATCTCCAACTGAAAGGATAGCTAGCATTTCCACCCTCTCCCTCCATCTCCAACTGAAAGGATAGCTAGCATTTCCACCCTCTCCCTCCATCTCCAACTGAAAGGATAGCTAGCATTTCCACCCTCTCCCTCCATCTCCAACTGAAAGGATAGCTAGCATTTCCACCCTCTCCCTCCATCTCCAACTGAAAGGATAGCTAGCATTTCCACCCTCTCCCTCCATCTCCAACTGAAAGGATAGCTAGCATTTCCACCCTCTCCCTCCATCTCCAACTGAAAGGATAGCTAGCATTTCCACCCTCTCCCTCCATCTCCAACTGAAAGGATAGCTAGCATTTCCACCCTCTCCCTCCATCTCCAACTGAAAGGATAGCTAGCATTTCCACCCTCTCCCTCCATCTCCAACTGAAAGGATAGCTAGCATTTCCACCCTCTCCCTCCATCTCCAACTGAAAGGATAGCTAGCATTTCCACCCTCTCCCTCCATCTCCAACTGAAAGGATAGCGAGCATTTCCACCCTCTCCCTCCATCTCCAACTGAAAGGATAGCTAGCATTTCCACCCTCTCCCTCCATCTCCAACTGAAAGGATAGCTAGCATTTCCACCCTCTCCCTCCATCTCCAACTGAAAGGATAGCTAGCATTTCCA
Organism: Conus ventricosus; assembly: GCA_018398815.1. Taxonomy (NCBI): domain Eukaryota; kingdom Metazoa; phylum Mollusca; class Gastropoda; order Neogastropoda; family Conidae; genus Conus; species Conus ventricosus. Next base: position 59,927,266 of record CM031602.1, read on the forward strand.
CCCTCTCCCTCCATCTCCAACTGAAAGGATAGCTAGCATTTCCACCCTCTCCCTCCATCTCCAACTGAAAGGATAGCTAGCATTTCCACCCTCTCCCTCCATCTCCAACTGAAAGGATAGCGAGCATTTCCACCCTCTCCCTCCATCTCCAACTGAAAGGATAGCTAGCATTTCCACACTCTCCCTCCGCCCCCACCTTCTGCGCACCCTCCACTACCACCTTCCTTCCACTTCCCCATCCCCCCCCCCCCCCCTGTCCGCTCTATCACTCTGGCGACGAGCGTGGCTCTCATAGTCTCTAATCTGGTTACTTCACCGCGGTGCGGTCTTTGGAGGGGGACAGAACGCGTACATAAGTGAGACAGCAGTGAAAGACTGCGGCCATCCCTTGGGAAAGAACTCATGAAGCGAGAGTGATGAGGTGGGACAAGC
>CM031602.1:59933063-59935563 GCA_018398815.1 Conus ventricosus
ATGAGATTGTAAGCAAGCTGTGAGTGTGTTTGGGCTGTGCGCTAGTCCTTCCTCCACTGACATTACACCGAGTTGACACGCTGAAACCAATGATGGTCCTTGCTATAGAAGACACTTCTAATGCAGAAAGATTCGCGCGATGAAACTGATGATGGTGTCACTCTAGAAGACACTTCTAATGCAGAAAGATTCGCACGGTAAAACCAATGATGGTGTCACTATAGAAGACACTTCTAATGCAGAAAGATTCGCACGATGAAACCAATGATGGTCCTCGCTATAGAAGACACTTCTAATGCAGAAAGATTCGCACGATGAAACCAATGATGGTCCTCACTATAGAAACGCAGGAAATGGTTTTTACTCTCAGTGAGGGTCAGTGCGACGGGAAGTGAATGAGAAGCGGGGAGAGGGGGGGGGGAAGGTGGTGAAGAGAAGGGGTTGGGAGGATGGGGAGGGGGGGGGAGCGTGTGTTGTATGCACCCACAAGTCCATTACTGGGAGACAGAGGGACACATGGTAATGGGGATGAGTCACGATGCCCGCACTTTTTTATTTTCTTTCTTTTTCTTTGTTTTCTTTCCTGGCTCTTTACGAGAGGCATTGAAGTCTTGGAATGTGTTCACGTCAATAAGAATAACAGGATCCTGATTATTAACATTACCACTATCCTTATTATTATTATTATTGCTATTATTATTATTATTATTGCTATTATTATTATTATTATTAATATTATTATTATTATTATTATTATTATTATCATTATTATTATTTTCATTATCAATCATAAACAAAATGATAATAATCATACTACTACTACTACACTAGTAGTAGTAAGTAGTAGTAGTAGTAGTAGTAGTAGTAGTAGTAGTAGTAGTAGTAGTAGTAGAAGCAGTAGTAGTAGCAGTAGTAGTGCTGTTGTTGTTATTGTTGTTGTTGTTTTCGTTATTGTTATTATCATCATCATCATTACTATTATCACCGTTATTATTAGTATCACTATTGTCACTATGAAGAGGATGATGATGATGATTATTGCATTATTTTCATCATCATCATCATTATTATCACTATTACTACCATCATTTTATCATTATTATCATTATTATTATTGCTAGTATCATTATCATTACTATTATCACTATCATTATTACTATTCTTATTATCATTACTTTTAATGTTATTATTATTATTGGTGTTGTTGTTGTCAAACAAACAAAGCACAATAAGAAATGGACATGAAGCGAGGAATGCCCTCCCAGCAAAAAATGGAGAATAAAGTACAGAGAAAGACAGACAGAGGAAGAATTTTTAAAAAAAGGGGGGAGGGGGAGAAAAAAAAAACAGAGAGAAAATTCCTTCTAACTTAAGATCACGTTCACGCATGGTGGCACTCTAGCACAAGACAGAACATCAGATTGAACAAACTTCTCTACCCATTCCAGTGCTAGATGGACGCTCCGCGAAGGAAAACGTCAACGCATTTTCAGTTCAGGTGATCGCTTTAAGACTGTCAATTGGTGGTTCCAGAATTAGTTCCATCAGAGCAGTCCGCCACTGACTGATTAAACTCTCAGCACGATTAGGCTGATGGATGTGCAGCTAAAAGCACATGTGGGATCGTCCCTTTCTGTTTGTCTTGAAAATCAACGAAGGAAAAGACAAAAAAAAGGATTGAAATCCTCGGCTCCTGAAATCTGGATATTATATTTGGAATGACCAAGAGAGAAAGAGGGAGTGAGAGAGAGAGAGAGAGAGAGAGAGAGAGAGAGAGAGAGAGAGAGAGAGAGAGAGAGAGAGACAGAGACAGACAGACAGACAGACAGAGACAGAGACAGAGACAGAGAGAGAGAGAGAGAGAGAGAGAGAGAGAGATTGGACATGGTCAGAATACCAGCAGTTCTGATATCAGTGTGTCTGAACGGATTTTGAAGCTGTTTGGAACGATGCAGAATACAAACTGCTATTGTCTTCAGTGTAAAGCGCTAGAAAGAAATCATCTTTTCGACATTATTGCAGATCTACGCACGCACGCGCGCACACACACACACACACACACACACACACACACACACACACACACACACGCACACACACACACACACACACACACACACACACACACACACGCGCGCGCGCGCGCGCGCGCACTCACACACACACACGCGCGCGCGCGCGCGCACTCACACACACACACGCGCGCGCGCGCGCACGCACACACTTATACACAAACGCACTCACACACGCACGCACACACACACACACACACACACACACACACACACACACACACACACACACACACACACACACACACACACACACACACACGTACACACACACACACACACACACACACACACACACACACACACGCACACACACACACACACGTACACACACACACACACACACACACACACACACACACACACACACACACACACACACACACACACACACAAGCACGCACGCACGCACGCTTGCATGCATGGAC
>CM031602.1:59968063-59970563 GCA_018398815.1 Conus ventricosus
TTTATAAGAAAGATGCAAAGTTGTAAAATTTTTTCAACTGGGAAAGGTACCCATCATGAGGGGCAAAGGCTATGCGATTTTTAATTTTGAATCTCTCTCTCTCTCTCTCTCTCTCTCTCTCTCTCTCTTCTCTCTCCTCTCTTCTATTATATATATATTATATATATTATTCTATATTATATATATATAATATTAATATATATTTATATATATGTGTGTGTGTGTGTGTGTGTGTGTGGGGTGTGTGTGTGTGTGTGTGTGTGTGTGGTGTGCGTTCTGCGTGCGGGTGCGGCGTGCGTGCTTGTGTGTGTGATTTTTTGTTAAATCCCGGTTTCCTTTGCTTGCAGAAGGATTATATAATCTGGGAAAAAAAATAGTAGTAATAAAAATAATAATAATAAAAAAATAAAAAATAAAAAAAAATAATAATAAAAATAAAATAAATTTAAATAAAACAAATAACGAAGCGTTAAATGTAAAAAATGGGGTGTTGGGGTGTTGGTGTGTGTGTGTGGTGTGTGTGGTGTGTGTGTGTGTGTGTGTGTGTGTGAAGTCAAGTCAAGTCAAGTCAAAAAATTTTTTATTGAGGTTAAAGAAAAAAGCTTCCCGCTTTTTTTTTTGCTTTTTTTTTTTTTTTGACATCCTGCCTGATAAACAAGAAAGAAACGAAACAAAATAACCACAAGCTGACAAAAAGGTACTCAAATTTATTGGTTTGGAGCATTTGACATTCTCGGCCTCCACGGCAAAAGACAACATCGAGTTAATGGAAAGGGTTGGCAAGAAACGGGAAGGCGGTGAGGGTGGGCGCGGGGAGTAGGGCGAGAGGGGGAGGGGAGGGGGGGGGCGGGGGGCGGAGGGGGGGGGAGGAGCATGCGTGATGTTGTGGAGGGCGGGGAGTGGAGGGGAGGGTGAAAAAGTTGTCATGCGGTGACCCGGGCAGGAAATGTCGTCAAAGGGGGTGTAAGCTTCAGGGGAGGGGGGGGGGAGGGAGGGATATGCATGTATTATTGATGCCGTGCGTGTGTCTTTCTGCCCCCAAACTGCGTTTCGGGACACATCGCTCAAAAGTCATGCAGCCCCCTCCCCGCATTCCCTCCCCACGTGCCTCTCTTCTCTCTCTCTCCCCTCTCACACACAACACACACACACACACACACCACACACCCACCACACATTTTTCATCCCAGCCTCACACACACACCCCAAAAAAACCCCACACACCCACCACACAGCTTCTCATCCCCCCTCTCTCTCTCTCTCTCTCTCTCTCTCTCTCTCTTCTCTCTCTCACACACACACACACCACACACCAACACCACACCACAGCTTTTCATCCCAGCCTCACACACACACACACACACCACCACACACACCCCCACACACACACAGCAGAAAAAATTTTTTTTTAAAATTCTGCCCAGGCTTGTAAGGGTTCACCCTTCTGTTGCTAAAAATTTGCACAGCAAAAAGAGAAGAAAGCGGAGAACAAAGAAAAAAGGAAAATCAATAACTGTTCTCATTTCACATCCTCTATTTTTCCCCTTTCACGTTTTGAAAAGACGGAAACGGTGGGCGACGCTTTGCACAGTAAATGGCTTTATGGGCACTTTTAACGAGGGGTATAAGGGCAAAACTATGCCCTTTGCCTTTCCGGCCGCACGTGTTTGTGACTCAAAGCGCACATTGCACATGACATTACCGCAATGTACTGGCATGTTTGTCTCTTTCTCACGTCACATAAGTGACATTTGATCAGATTCACTACATAGCAGCCAGCTTAAGCCCGTCAGTCGACACATCATACACAGAGGCTATGAAATGCAGGGGTGATGCTTGTTTGTTTGTTTGTTTGTGTGGACAGGCACTATAAACTGGAAGTGTGGCAAGCAATACATAGATAAAAAATGCTTCAAATCTGATTCTCTTGATTTTCTTTGTTGTTGTTGTTGCTGCTGCTGCTGCTGTTGTTGTTGTTGTTGGTGGTGGTGGTGTTGTTGCTGCTGCTGCTGTTATTGTTGTTGCTGTTGTTGTTGTTGCTGTTGTTGTTACAGTTTTTGTTGTTGTCTTATGGTTAAGGCTGTGTTTCTTCCATAAAAAAAAAAGAGTTTGTTTAGATTTTGCCATATCATTTCGCTTAGCTTTGTCAGAAAACGTACGCATATATCTGGTTGCTTTTTTTTTCATTTATTCATCAAAAACGTGCTACCTGGCACCCATATTCACGCCTACTTTATTTTTTACTAAGAGTCGGGTGGAGAAGTTCTGAACATATCATAAAAAAAACATCCACTAGATTGTACTATTTGGAACGACTACTGAAACTCCACATCAATATGTTTTTCATAAGAGATGACGAAATCGCTTTTTTTCGCATTATATGAAACACCTATTTCAAAACTTCATTGTGTTACTGGAATATTATGAGAACAAATGTTATTTCTGTGTAAAAGTAGTGCTACCTTTATGCTCTTCATTGCCGCATTACAGTTCCCAGTTG
>CM031602.1:59978063-59998063 GCA_018398815.1 Conus ventricosus
TCTCTCTCTCTCTCTCTCTCTCTATATATATATATATATATATATATATATATATATATATAGAGAGAGAGAGAGAGAGAGAGAGAATGTATATACACATATATATATATATATATATATATATATATATATATATATATATAGAGAGAGAGAGAGAGAGAGAGAGAGAGAGAGAGAGAGAGAATGTATATACACACACACACACATATATATATATATATATATATATATATATATACATACATACATATATATATATATATATATATATATATATATATATATATAATATAAGAGAGAGAGAGAGAGAGAGAGAGAGAGAGAGAGAGAGAGAGAGAGAGAGAGAGAGAGATTGAGAGAGAGAAGGAGAAACTGAGAGGGAGGGAGAGAGGGGGATTTCAATAGAACTGTTGATGGAGAACTAGAGAGAGAGGAAAGCTTGTTAAACTATCCACTGGGTTGTGCCATCTTTAAATGATTGCTGGAACTCCACATCAATATCTATTCTTCATAAGCAAAGACAGACGTACTTTTTTTCGCATTTTCTGTGACACCTATTCCAACACTTCACATGGTTATTAAACTACTACGAAATTGAATTTCGTTTGTGTGCAAAATCTACGTTCCTATCTGTTCAGTCCTCGATTGCTGTACTATAGTTCTCAGTCGAGAACTTAACAAACATGAAAAGGTTGAAATATTTTACAGAATAACAAAAAAATTCGAAGAGCGTATGATGACCCTGAACTGGAATAATTCCTTAATTTGATTCTAGTACTCTCCTAGTGTGTGTGTGTGTGTGTGTGTGTGTGTGTGTGTGTGTGTGTGTGTGTGTGTGTGTGTGTGTGTGTGTGTGTGTGTGTGTGTGTGTGTGTGTGTGTGCGTGCGTGTGTGTGTGTGCGTGCATGCGTGCGTGCGTGCGTGCGCGTGCGTGCGTGCGTGCGTGCGTGCGTGCGTGTGTGTGTGAGCGTGCGTGCGTGCGTGCGTGCGTGTGTGTGCATCAAAGTGTATTGAAGAATATTGACCAGTCAATCATCCGTCTCATCTGGAACGCTGCACGACGTATGTGTCAATATTCTGCCTGTTATTTTCTGAAATATCTATCAGACTAAACGATCGATTCGGCATCTCTGACTCTCCGGTCAGATTAGGATCGTTATGCTGCCAGGGTAGTGGCGCCGAACAAATCCCAGCATTATGGCATCATTATGACATACTTCGGTTTGTCTCTGCATACGATTTGTCTCGGAGAAAGAATACTGGGGTGGAACGGCGGGTAGATGGCAAAACGAGGGTTAGTACGGTCTGTTAGACGTTTAGTGCAGTAAGAAAAAACAACGTGTGAATCTGAGACTCAGTTTTCAACCTGGTTATGCAACCAGACGGCTCAAAATATGGCTCTTCGTTTTGGCTACGATATTTGGCTCTTTACGGTAGTTTTTCGCCCCGTCCACCGTGGCTTATTCGTTTAACTGCCTCAAGGCTTTTCGCATCGTAAGCCCAAAGATATTTTTTTATTTTCTGTATGACGTCATAGACTCGCACTTTAGTGAGTGGGGTGTTGAGTTCATCATGTCTTCTGCTCCCAGCCAAAGGTTCATGACCGTTGGATTTGAACCTGATCTGGAGGCTTCATCAAATCATACAATGTGATGTAGTTTTGTGTGGAGGTGGCCTGAAACCATGGATTCTTTCCATGACATGTAAGGTCATGTCTGTGACGACAAATAATACACATTCCCTGGACGACTGGTCGTGGGAGCCTATACCGGACAGTGATCAAGAAAAATGCCACACATGCGTTTTCTAACCCTCAGAATTCCTTTGTCTTGTGACTCGTTTGTCCACGTTTCTCTTGGCGGTTCACCAACATTTATTTAAGATTTGTTTAGATTTCCGCCTGCAGTCGTTCTCACTTTGCAACTAGACCTCAGATTCCGCAAATTGAGTTCAGGATGAGTCATATACGTAGCTGTATATCAGTAGGGTGATACTCGGGTTAGTCAGCTTAGGAATGGTTATTTCGGCTGTGGCCAACACCTACCCAGGTTCGAGCCCCTACGCTCTTTTAAGGGAAGACGGAAACTACTCATTTTCGTCCAGTCTGTGGACGCGTCCTTAAGAGCGCGGTCATGGGACGCATTTTTTTTGTGTGGGGGGGGGGGGGGGGGGGGGGGGGGGGGGGGGGGAGGAGGAGCGTGGCTCAGCTTTCTTGACACATTGCGTTGATGGTGATTCCAAGTCATTGTTCAGACATTGCAATACTTGGACTGTAAATCCAGAGAAGATCCACACTGTGAATTAAAGTACTCGATGCACTGTATATTTCTCAATGTATACGCGTAGATGCTCTTCGGGTTTTATAACATAGAATAGAATGGCGTTGCAGTGTGCCATATTAAAAGCACAGGAATGAAACAAGGGGAACACTCTGTAATGTGTACATCGCAAAATTCTCTACCTGAAATACTTCTAGGTTTGGATAACATTCGAACTAAAGATTCTTTAATTTTATATAGTTACTCATATATATATATATATTATATATATTATATATATATTTATATACTATATTCTTTATATATATAAAAGACTTGCCTTACTCAGCTTCGCAAGCTACTTAGCCTAAAACGATTTACAAAATTAAGTTTGAAGCCATGGAAGACCAGTCAAAGATTTGCGTGTGTCTGTGCGTGTTTCACTGCCAACTTTATATGGAAGCAGTTTTTCCAGAAAAATGTGCTTACAGGACACTATTTCTTCGGGTTTGAAGAATCCAGAATTTTATGTTAGGTCTGTAAAATAAATAGAGTGTGTGCCTATGTGCCAGTTACTAAGTGGAGTGAATACTTGATTTCCCTTGTTTCATCGTCAGACTCATCTCGTTACCATGAGATTCAATAGAAAACTACTGAATTGACTAATTGCAGGCTTTCATGTCTCTGACAGGCCTGTTTGATTTGCCATTGGTGTGTTACACAGAAATTGTACACTACAGCCTGTTTTGTATTACTCCGACACAATAAACATCAAAACAATCACCAGCCGCCGAGGCGAGGTGTGGATAGCGTCGGACTCCCGGCTGGGAGGTCGTAGGTTCGATTCCCATCAGAGTCATGTGGGATTTTATTTCTGCCCCGAAAGGCTCCCAACAAGAGCTGAGATTTGCTACGGAATCAGCTGGGAAGACTGGTGGTCCACACAGTCGGGTTTTCACTCCACTTAATGGATGCGTTTGCAGAGTTTGTTTTCTCAAATTTCTAGACCAAACTGCAGGGGTCTGACCTCTCGCGGCTGGTTGACGCCGGTATATATTATGAAAGAAGCGTAAAGTGACCGCACTGTCATGCAGTCTTAGATCAGGAATGGAAATTCGTCAGCACCATCTTCATATCCTCATTCTCATCGATAAGCAAAAAAAAAAGTCTCAAAATTATGATGTCCCTTCATGCCCTACACTCATGGTGACCTCAGTTTGATGTCCTCTCCTCCATCCGTGGTCTTCAGGAATTTGCGACGTCCATGGGGGCTGTCGTTGACGGACGTAGTGGCGCCCTCTAGCGGGATGAGCTCACTCACGCCGGCTCCGCGATAAGCATATTTATTCGTCAGTAGGGGTGCTTAGTAGGTTGGTTTCTGTCCTGCGTAAGTTAGATCAGACAAGGGCACTGAACACCCACCAAAGTGATTCGGCAGCGTGCAGTGTCTCCTACGGGGGTGGTGCCACTTGACGACTTGAGATTTGATTGCTCCTGTGGATGGCGGTGCCGGGCGCTGCAGAGGGAATGACCGGGTTGTGGACCTGTGCACGGCGGTTGATGGAAAGAACACACCCCACACACACACACACCACACACACACCAAACACACACACCACACAAACACACACACTAATAGAATATCTTGATTGTCCTTATACCAAATAATTCTCAGACACTTGTAGTCTATTGTTTAGGGGATGATTGATGTTTAGTTATGTGATAATATAGACCCATATATTTACGTTTGAGCGATATTACGCTTTTAGAGAGTTATAACAGAAACAGGAAGGCATGTGGCAATGTCCTACTTAAAAGAAATATTTCTGACAACTTTAAAAATTTATTTTCCCATCATGTTGGCAATTCTACTTTGGCTTTTTCTACGTTTGCTTTACTCCACAGATCCCAAATAAAGGTGTTGTTTTTGGCATCGAGTTAAAGAGCTATCCCAGCAGTTGCTTACAGACCCCGCCCTTTTGATCAATTTCCTTCTCAGAGCTCTGTCATTAAGTATGTCTGTTAATACATCACAGGCGGAATGTATTCCGTATTTTTTAAATTTTGTTGTGTTGTTGTGTTGAAAATCCTATGATCTTATTTTGTTCTGCCCTTTTACGTTTTGTGCCAGTATTTCAACTTGGCATTCCGTTGAAATAAGCCTTTTTTTCTGATGTAGATACTTTCCTTTGCGTGTGAAGATAGACGCTGTCTTGAATTTGAAAAGTGTTATAACTTATGAAATCTGCATCCAAGAAGTATCAGCTTCCTTTTACCTTTTTCAAACGCTTTGCTCTTTGACTTGTTGTTATTGCCAAAGGATCGTTATATAGATAGATAGATAGATAGATAGATAGATAGATAGATAGTTGATAGATAGACAGATAAATAGATAACAGATAGAGGCTAGATAGGATAGATAAATGTAACACACAAACATACACATACACACGCGCACTTACACACACGCCACTTACACACACACACACACACACACACAAACAACACACACACACACACACACACACACAAAACACAACACTTCCCCCCCCCCCTCTACACCCCCCCCCCCCCCACACCACACACACACACACACACTTTTTACCACCCCCACCCGAAGCAAGAACATCTGGCAACGCCGTAATAGTGTATTATTGAATGACTCAGCCTCAGAGTTATTGCCAACATCGACCTATCTTCGACTTCGCTGCGCTCTTACTTTCATCAGAATAACATTTCCCCCCCCCCCCCCCCCCCCCCGCCAACTTGCTACCAATCAGGGATTTTACGATGCAGATTTTATCTGGGGAGACAAGGAAATAGCGAGACTTAAGTAGAACACGGTTTTCTTCTGTTGACAATCTCTCAAGGGACTCCATTCTAAGTCGCACTTGCATTGAAAATGAGAGTGGTTTTTTACACAGATAGCTCTCTGAAACAAAATGAGATTGGCAATTGTTTCTTTTCCTTTTTTCCGACCCTTCGTTTGGCGGTGTTATTCGTGCATTTTCATACGTTGTGTCGGGTTACGCAATTAATTCAAATACTGTAAACGTTGTCGTCAGTGATATGAATTGACGGTGATACGCGTTCATATCGGCTGTTTCGTCAAACTGCGTTGGATTGTGATTGTATTAGTACAAAGAGCAAAGCCTCACATGCAAGCCGCACATTTCTTGCCAACAGAAACCTGGCATGGCGGAGTTTTGCACCATCGCGTGCTGCCAGCGTCTTAAAGATGGACTGGTCATCATTTCGTGCCAGAACAGGGAAACTCAATGATCAATTGTTCTGCGCAAGAAGAAATCGCCAATTTTAGAGAGGACAAAAAAAGGAGACACTCAAAAAGGTCTTAATGAACAGAAAATGTTGCGTTTTATTTTGCTGAGTGAAAAACTCCGAATTTTAACATATTATTGCTCGAGAGAGATGAGTGAGAGAGAGAGAGAGAGTGAGGGAGGAGAGAGAGAGAGAGGGTGTGGTTGTGTGTGTGTTGTGGGAGTAAGTGGTGTGTGTGTGTGTGATTGTGTGTGTGTGTTGTGTGTGTGTGTGTTGTGTGTGTGTGTGTGTGTGTGTGTCCTGTGAGAGAGAGAGAGAGAGAGGGAGACAGACAGACAGACAGTCAGGACAAGGGACCAGCCAGAGAGAGGTAGAGAGGGAGGGGAGAGAGAGAGAGAGAAGATTGCACGAGGAGACGAAGAGAGAGAGAGAGAGTGACGGACAGACAGGCAGACAGGCAGACGGAATGTCAGGTAGAGAGACAGGGCCAGGACAGACAGAACAAATAGATAGAAAAAGGCAGGAAGGACAGACAAATAGACACAGATACAGTGAGGGGAGGGACAAAAGGAAACGGAGGGCTGAGCAAGAAAAAGACGCTATGTAGGGACCAAAAGGCACACAAAAATCAAAGGAGGAGAGACCGTGGAAGGGAGGTAGAAGGGCAGGGAGTTAAAAGGGTAGGGATCAGGCTAAGGGTAAGAAAGGGAGGACTAAGGATACTCTAATTAAATAAAAGAGAGGGCTACGGGGTATGGTAAAGGGAGGGTACGCGAACTCACAGGGACAGGGAAAGGGAGGGAGGCAAGGGAGGGAAAAACTAAGCGGAGGGGGAAGGGCCAAACCAAAAATGACTAACATGAAAAAAAGGGACAGGCAAGGCAAGGATAACCTAAGGACCACGGGAACAGGGGGAGGATGGGAGCACTCAAGACCAAAAGGGGGAGAAGAAAGGGTAAATGACGGGAAGGGAAAGGGACAAAACGAAGGGTGGAAAAAGAGGGTAAAAACCGGGATAAGGGAACAAAAAAGGGACAAAACTTGGGCAATTTCCGGCCAAGGAATGGACGGGCAGGACTTTAAAATAGCAGGGACGGGGAGGCTAGGAGGAGGAGAGTTGAAAAAAGGAAACAGACATAAGAGGGAACGGGAGTATAAGACCTCAAAGCAAAGGGAACAAAAGAAAAGGGGGAAAAGGGGAGAGAAGAAGGGTAAAGGGGAAATAGGAACCATGGGGCCAAGGGTATAAGGGAGGGGGAGGGAAGGAGGGAAGGGAGGAGAAAGGAAGGATGGGAAGGGGTAGGGGGGAGGCCATAAAGGGATACAAAACGGGTAGTGAAGACAAAAAAAGAACCTGGGAAACGAGGGAAAACGAAACAAAAGGGGAAATTGGCACAAAAGAAGGGCCCAGAATCCTAAACAACTCGTGGGGGAATCAGGAAGGGTAAATAGAGGGAATGTAAGGAAGGGAGGAGGTGGTGAGAAGGGAGGGAACAATAGGGCATAGGGGAACCTGAGGAGGTAAGGGAGGCAAAAGAACGGGGACCGACAAACGCTTAACAAGAAAGGGAGGGAGGAACGGAAACAGGTAGGGTAGCAAATAATACATATGAGGTGGGATAAAGGGAAAGTTAACCGGAGGGTTATTCAAATTAATAAGTAGGGAAAGGACACCCCCCCCCCCCCCCCCCCCCCCCAGGACAAGACAAAGGAGGGAATAAGGGAAGAAACAAGGACGCACAGAGGGCAGGAAATAATACTAAATAAACCAAAAAACCACCTAGGTGGGTCATATGAGATAGATGGGAGGAAAAAGGGAACAGGTCAAGGGAAGGGAAAACAAGAGGGCAAATAGATGGGAAGATAGGGGGGGGAAGGACAACAGAAGTAACACGGGAGGGAAAGGTGAGTGGACAAACAGGGATGGAACTTACGGGTATAAACAACAATAACAGGGAGGCAGGAGATGGGGAGAAAAGGAGTACTGGGCAAAGGGATCAAGAGGGGTTAAAGAGGGCAAATTCCGGGAGTGCACATCAAAGGGAGGAGGGAGGAAAAAGGGCAATGGGAGAGAGCATCAGGGTCCAAGGCTGTAGGGAGAAGGGTAAGCAAAGAGAACAACAGGAGGGTGAAATGGGTCAATGAGCAGGGTGAGAGAAGATGGGAAGGGAATGACTGGTCCAAACGGAGGGACATCAGAAGGGTCAGGGAGGGGTAAAGGGTCAAATGGGTAGATCACGGGATAAGGGGCAGGGACAGGGGGAATCAGAACCAACCAACGGGAAAGAGGGAACAATGGTAAATGGGGAAAATAAGGGTAAAGGAGAGTGTCAAGCCACCATAAGTTTCAAGGATTCAACAGGAAAGGGACAGGGAAAAAGTATGGGATAGTGGGGGATAAGGAAAAGCATATGGAGGGAGGGAGATACAACCATATGGGATAAAGGAGGAAAGAAGGAAGGAGAAGAAACAAAGCATGACTGGGCACACGCGGAGAAGGAGGAGGAAAGGAGATGGGGGAGGGTCAACATAAAGGGTTTAAAAATATATGAAAGAAGGGATGCGAGACGAGAGGAGGGCGGGTTGGGCAACGTAAGGGAGGACACTGGTACCAAGATGAAGCAGAGAGGGGTCTGAAGGGGGAAATAGGAACGGGAAAGTATGCAAACGGGACGATTTGGGAGACGGGAGGGAAAGGAACCAACCAAAGCATACCGACCCATATTTAAAGGGCCCATATGCAAAAAAGGGAAGGGCGGGTCTGCATGTGGGGGGGGGGGGGGGAACGGGCAGGGACGATGACGGTCGTCAATGTGGCAACGGGAATCAACAAAAGGGAAAAGGGGGTAAATGGGAAGCACCAGGGTTAACATATGGACAGGAGGAATTATCAAGGGCAAATGCTAAGGGTAGGAGGAGAGGCCGGAGATAGGGATACATAGATACGGAAAAAGAAGTGGAGAAAAAAACACTGAAATAGGCCTGTCAAGGGCGACCAATAGCGGGGAGTTCGGGATAAGGAATGGGAAAAAAAGGGATAGCGAAGGGGAGTCATCGGGGACAAAATGAAGGGAGTCCTACAACTGGGAGGGAAAGAAATAAACCGTAATGAGGGCAGGGAGGGAGGAAGAGGGAAGGGGGGGACCCGGGAAGGGAAAAAGAAGGGAATGGGAAACAGATGGAAAAGTTCAACCTACCCGTAAATAGTCAAGGGAATCCAGGGAGGGGGGTCCCCAGACCCCAAGGCCGTACCCGTAAAGGGAGGGAAGGGAAGGGTAATAATATAACAGGAAGGGAATAGGGGGAGATAGAGAGACCACTCGAGGACGGAGGGACATATTAAACGAAGGGCACAGGTGAGGGAAAGGGAAATGGCCACAAAATCAGACGGTGAATAAGGAAAGCTAGGAGGGGGAGGGCACTGGATAATACGGGGGAGAACAAACGGGACAGGGAAGGGGAGGGTAGGGAGAACATAGGTGACAAGCGATAAAGGGATGGGAAGGGAGATGGTGAAAATGGGAGACAGGTAGAAAGGATGCTCAATAAGGGTTTAACGGGTAGGGAGGAAGGATCGACCGGAAATTACAGGTGAAGCAAATCGGACAAGGGAAAGGAACCACACAAGGGATAACTAGATAAGGCGAAAGGGAAGCAAGGGAGAGGGATGGGGAAAGGAAGGCGGGAAGGGCTAAAATGAAGCAACGGTGAATGGGGAACGGAAGGGAAACAGGATGAAAGGCTAAAAAGGGTTGGGCACAAGGGAGTTAGGGATAATATTATGGGGGGAAAAACTCGGGACATGACCCGGAAAGGGAACAATAAAGGGAGACACAGGTGACACAGACAGAGGGCATAGGGCTACGGGAACATAGGAAGCTGAGAAGGAAGACGGACCCTGGAGGAAAGAACTATGGGCAGGCAGACAAGGCAAATGGGGAGGGAGGGAGGCTAAGACTACTTAGGGAAGGGTACAGGATGGAGGGATAGGGACAGGGAGGGACAGAAGGGCCAAGGGAGGATTTGTAGGAGACATAAGGGCGAGGAAAGTAATGGGAGCAATCCTAGGGAATGGGAGGGATAGGGAGGGGAGAGGGAATCCCAGAGAAGGGTAGAGAAAAAATGGAAAGCGGGGAGGGATCACAAAAGGGAGGACCAGTGTAGACAGGGAGGGAAAGGGACAACTGAGGGAAGTAGTGGAGGGAAAGGGCAAACGGAAATGGAAGGGAAAAGGAAGGAAAAAAATTAGCGGAAGGGAGCGGACGGGGAACAAGGGGGAGTTAGACAAGAAGGGGAAAGAGAGGAGGGGAACAAGCGGACGTGTCAGGGAGCATGGGAAACATGGTAGCCTAAAAACGGCATAGGAGGGAGAGGGAGAACGGGTGGGGGAAGCAGGGAATAGAGGAACAAAGAATACGGGGTAAACCTTAAGGTGAAGGGACATAAGGGAATATAAGGGATAGGGCCGATCGACTAAAGGCAAGTAAAGGCATCAGGGAAAAGGGAGGAGAGACAGGGTAGGGAAGGTAAAGGGAACGAAGGGGTGGGCTAGGGGGCCCACAGGGAGTGGGTAGAGGGTCAGAACAGGCACGGGAGGGAAGGAGGACGAACAAATGGGTGGGGGCAAAACATAAAGACATGGAAAAAGGAACTCAGAGGACATAGGGAGGTATGGGGGAGTGGGAAGGTCACTATAGGGAGGGAGGGGAAGGAAGGGAGGAGAGAGGGAGAGACAGGGATAGAAAACTACCAAGGCAGAGGGGGGTACAAGGGCGACGGGACAAGGGAGACATGGACAGGAATTAAGAGGAGGACAAAAAGGTAATTAAAAGGGAAAGGGGAGGGAAGGAAAATGAGGGAACAGAGGAATCAAATAAACGGGCAATAGGTCAAAAAGGGGAGGCGAAGGGCAAGGAGGGAGGGAAATAGGGGAGGTACAGCGACAGACGACGAGGGAGGGAAGGGAGTAAAAAGGAGGGGGGAGGAAGGGTCAAGGGAGGGTAGGAATCAAGAGTTTAACACAAGGGAGTATACTAGGAAAATAGAGGGGCAATAGAGACAGGAGGCAGGGAAGAGGGACAGAAGAAGGAGGAAAGACATCCCAACGGGATAGAAAAAAGAAACAATCAATGCTGGAATACCAAGGCAACGGGCAAAGGTTGAGGAACAACGCATACAAGATAATAAATAAAATCTGGCGGGAAGGGAGAGGCAGCATCATGGGTCTATCTAAAAGATCATTGGGGGTGACAACCGAATTACGGAGAGTCATCTAAGGAACTGGGAACATACGGGAAAAATACCCAAATAGGGGGGCACCAGGGCAAGGAGTATAGGAGGAGGGTAAACCAAGGAAACCTAGTAGAGGGCCATGATGGGATAAAAAGGTAACAGGAAAAGGAACCCAGAAATAACATACACACAGGGTAAAGGGGAGCATCACCGGGACCACGGAGGGAAAGGGAACGGGAGAACAACTTTATACACGGACCAAACGGGATACAAAAGAAAGGGGTGGACAAAAGGGGTCACTTAAGGAGGAGGGACTGGATGTGGCAATAAATTAGGCGGCACACAGGAGGGACGACAGGGGTACATGACAGACTATAAAGGAAAATCCCACAAGTGAGGGGGAAGGATCAAGGGTGGAACGGGAGAGGACAAGAAGGGCAAGGGAAGGGCAAACAGAATAACAGAGGAATCAGAGGGACGGGAGGGAGGGAGGGTTAACGGGTAGGGGCAGGTTAGGGAAGGATACTAAGGGCAAAAATTGGAAGAATGGGAGGGACACTAAACGAAAACAACAAGGGATAACGCATTAGAAAGTTAGGAAAGGGAAAGGGAGCCCCAGGGAACAGGGCAGGGTGAATGGGAGGGAGGGAGGGAGGGAGCGGTGGGGCAAAAGGAGGGGAGGGTAACAGGGACAAAACATAACAATAGAGGGGACAAAGTCTAAGGGAAAGGGAGGGCACAGGACACAGGGGTAGAAGACTCAAGAGAAGGGAAATATAGAGGGAGGGGTGGTGGGTAAGGGACACGGAAAAGGAGAAATTGAAGGAGAGGGGAGGTCCGGACAAAAATGGGATAAGTAGGGTATCTAATAGGGAGATTAGGGATTACGAGGGAAAGGGGACATAATAACATAAAACCAGGGAAGGGGAGATGGGATGGGAGGGAAGGAGGGGGAGGCTAAGAGGGCAGGTCGGGAAAAGGAAGGAAAAGGCTATACTAAAATACGGGAAGGGAGCAGGAAGGCAAAAAAAAGGGATAAAGAACACGCATACAAGGAAGGAAAAGGGCCCAGGGATAAAAGTGGGAAGGAAAAAAGGGGCCGGGGATTGTAGCAGGGGGCTCGGGAAACAGGGACCGGGAAGGGAAGGGAACTGGAATAGGAGTACTAGGAGGGAAGAAAGTAGCACAAGGAGACACAAACAGGGTTGTAAAGATCGGGAACGGGAGGTACGGGACCCGGGATCATACGGGTCAGATGTGAAATAAGGGATTTAAGGGTAACATGGGACAGGCGGGCCAAAGGGAAGGGACTACACAGAAGAGTGGGTCGGTAGGAACCCGGGTGGGAGGGAGGGAGGGGGAGCAGATCTGGGTAGATTAAGGGAGGGGCAACCGTGCGGATGGGTAAGTAGGATGCAGGGATTCAAACAGGGAAGGGAGGGAGAGGAGCAAAGAGGGATGGGGTAGGGCAAGAGGAGCATCTAAAAACTTGGTTCTGATAGAGGAGGACAATGAGGGCCAAGGAACAAAGGGATAAGGGTGTAGGAAAGGGAGAGGAAAAAGGGAGGAAGGGGAGAGGGAGGGAAACAGAAAGATGGGCCAATGGGATGAAGGGAAGGGAAAAAAATAGGGACCGGGAATAAGGGGGGGAAGGGAGGGAGGAAAGGGAGGGAAAAAAGGGGAAGGGAACGGGAGGGATTGAGGGAAACGGGAGAGGAGGGAATTAACCGGGGAGAAAGGGCCATAAAAATAAAGTAGGGAACACTGAAGCCAAGGGAGGGATAGACAAAGGGAAAGGACGGGGGCCTATGGAATAAGGGGGATGGGGAACATAGGAGAAAATACAAAAAAAATAGACAAACAACGGGAGGTAACAGAGGAAGGGAACAAAGAAAGGATATAGGGAAGGGAACCAGGGAAACAAGGGAAGGGAAAATTGACGGGCAGGGAGCATGACGGTTAAGGGGGATGGGACCAAAAAAGAGGGAGGGCACACAAGTGGAACAAAAAAGGACACAGTTAGGGTAAATCGGGTATGAGGAAAGGGACCAACAAGGGAAAAGGGAGGAGAGGGAATACGGGTGGGGAAAAACGGATTAAGACCAACACGAAAATCCGGGAAAAAGGGATTAGGGTAGGCAATGTACACAATAAAAACAGAAGAAAAAAGGGAAGGGAAAAACGGAGGACTACGTTATACAAAGGGCAGGCCCAAAAAGCACCGTGGGAGGAAAACGAATGGAGGACTAACCAGGGACAGGGACAGGTAAGCATAAGGGCACACACAGGAGGTCAAATGGGAGAGGGCAAGGAGGGAAGATAAAGGAGGAAAAGGGACATGAATGGAAAAGAAGATGGGAGGGACTGGGAAATCGAAGAACACATACTCAAGGGCAGGAACGGGAGGATGCTGGAGATAGGGCGATCAAAAACGGGCAAAAATAGAGAGGCATGGGAGGGGAGGGAGGGAGGGATATCAGAAAAGGGACTTCTAATTCTGGGCCTGAGGAATGCTAGGAGGGAGGAGGGAATACCAAAGGGAGCCAATGATTAGGGAAAAAAGGGAGGTATAGGGGAATAACAGGGAAAGTACATCAGGGGCAAACCCGGGGGGAAAAAGGGACAAGGGAGGGGTAGAGGGGGTAGACCCCCCCCAAGTTAGTAGGGAGAAAAGGGAAGGACCCCAGGGAAGGGAGGGATTACCGGATAACACAGACTTAGGGCTAGGCAAAAAGGAAAAAAGAGGGAAAATGGTAGCGGGCTAAACCCGCATAAAATACAAGCTAATAGAGGGGATATGGGAAGGGAAGGGAGGAAGGGAGAAGGGCTAGGGAGGATAAGGAGATCAGTAGGTAGGTCGGGGAATTGGGAGGGAGAAAAACAAGGGACTAAGGGAAAAAAAGGGGGTCAGTGGAGGACTCACTAGGAGATCAGGGTCACAGGGGAAAGACAGGGGACTCATAAGGAACCAACAAATTAAGAGAATAGGGAGGTTTACTAATCAGGGCAATTAAATATAAGGGGAGGAGGGTAAAGGGTAGGGAAATGGAAAAGAGAAAGATTATGGAGCAAAGGGTCCCCCCCCCCCAGGGATAAGGGGACAACGATGGGAAAGACCCCATAATAGGAGGGTAGAACGACAAAAAGGGAAAGGAAGGGAATAAAAGTAGACGGGAGGTAGGGCAGGCCAGATCAGATAACAGGAGCGAACAAACGAACTAAAACAAGAGATTCAGAAAAAACAGGGATCAAGGGATAGTTCCCATTAAAAAGAAGGCAAGGCAAACAATAATCAGGGATAGATAAGGGAGGGAAGCACGGGTAAGGGGGGAAACGGGAACGGGGAGAAATGAGAAGGAAAATTGAGGGGAACGGGAAGGGACAATCGAAATGGCTCAGGAGGGCAAAGGAGAGAGGGTAGCGAGGTAACAAGGCAAAGGGAAACAGGGAGCAGGGACCAGGGATGGGGCTCACGACAAGGGAAAGGAAAATAGGGCAGGAACAGGAGAGTGGAAAACGAAGAAAGAAGAAAGGGACAAGGAGGGATACCCAGAAGGGCAAAGTACAAGGGAGGGAAGGGTCAAAGGGAGGGAGACGGTGGGTCAACATGGGAGCATATAAAAGGAAAAAGGGCTAAAAAAATAAGAACAAAAAAGGGAAAGGGACTTAAGGGAGGGCCTACTCACCAAGGGACACCAAAGGGCAGGAAAGGGAAGGAAAAGGGCGTAAAAGGGCTAAAGAGACAAGAGGGAGGGAGGGAAGGAAGAGAGACAGTGACAGAGAAGTTGACGTTGAGAGGTCCAGACAGAGGCAGGCAGATAGAGAGACTGGACGGACGACAGGAAGACAAACAGACAGCCAAACAGAGCAACATAATTCCCCACGAGAAGTAGAAGAAGAAGAAGAGAAGAAGAAGAGAAGAAAGAAGAAGAAGAAGAAGAAGAAGGAGTAGAAGAAGGAGAGAAGAAGAAGAAGAAGAAGAAGAAGAGAAGGAGAAAGAAGAAGCGAGAGAAGAAGAGACAGCGGAGCGCGAGAGAGACATGATAGACAGACAGTGAGAGAGAGAGAGAACGAGAGAGGAGAGAGAGACGAGAGTGAGAGAGACGAGAGAGAGAGAGAGACTGGCGGACAGACACATAGCCAGCCAGCCAGCCAGACAGGACCGTTGAACATACAGTAGCAGTTACGGTACAGTGGAGATAGACTGAGATGAAATCGGCCATCTACAGGACCTAGCTCCATTTAGCCACTTGTCTGTCTCTGCAAAACATCAGCACTGTGTTATGTCGTCAAGCCGACCACGGAGGCCGAGTCAGGCTTCATACCAAGGAAAATAGGACAGTGCACAAAGGAAAAGACTGGACCTAAAATTCGAAATTAACTTCACGCCTTGAAAACTTAAAAACAAACACTAAAACATGTTTGTGACAAGTCATGGTTTCGTGTGATTGAATGTTGAAAGACAGTGTTTTCCGTCACACACACACACACACTCACACACACTCACACACACACACACCACACACACACATATATATATATTATATTATATATTATAGATATATATATATATATAATATATATATATAATGTCTGTGTTTTTATCTTCATTTAATGTGCGTTTATTATCTATATCTTTCTTATCTATCTATCTCTCTCTCTCTCTCTTTCTCCTCTCTATTATATATATATATATATATCTATATATATATATTTACTAGTTTATATATATGTGTGTGTGTGTGTGTGTGTGTGTGTGTGTTGGGTGTGTGTGTGTGTTGTAGTGTATGTATGCATGTATGCGTGTGTGTGTGTGTGTGTATGTGTGAGTGTGTGTCGTGTTGTGATGTGTGTGTGTGTGCATGTGGGTGTGTGGGGTTGTGCTGTGTGTGTGTGTGTGTGGGTGTGTGTGGGTGTCTGTGTGTGTGTCTGTGTGGTTAGAAACCAAATATTGGTCACAGAAATATGTTTTTAGTTTTTTACCAAAAGCACTTCATTGCAGGCTCTGTGACATGGATATCTGTAGCCTGAGTTTCACGTGAATGGACGTTGACTTTCCTCCACAATAAAGATCACACTCCAGTATGTTCTTCACCAACGTCCTCGCAGAAACTAGGACTGTGGCATTGTCATCAAAACCCCCCCCCCCCCCCATGATTTCACGACTCCAGCTCAGTCTCTTGCGCAATGCTTCTGGTTGATATGACTGACCGAGGTTATGTGAATTACATTCATGGCGAGGACAAAAAGCCTGGTTCGTAAGTGCAGGTAACTTTAGGAAGGGAACAAATAAGTCGAGTCATGGACGACTCTTCTTCAGGTGAGTGGACATTTGCAAGACTCACATGCTGTGGTGTATGGCAAGGAGTACAGTGAACACAGTTCACACATTGGATAAGCACAGTCAGGACTGGGGTATGCACAGTTTAGTTTGTTTCTTTGTTTGTTTTTGTAGGTGGGGGGGGGGGTGGGGGTCTGAGGAGAGCAGGAAAAAAGGAAGGGGTGGAGGTGGGAAGTGATACCTTGGATGGTTCAAAAGTGCAGCAGTGGAGGGGGGGGGGGGTCTGAGGGAGAGCAGGAAAAAGGAAGGGGGTTGGAGTGTGGGAAGTGATACCTTGGATGGTTCAGAAAGACTGCAGCAGTGGAGGGGGGGGGGCGGGGGGGGGGGGATCTGAGGGAGAGCAGGAAAAAGGAAGGGGGTGGGGTGCGGAAGTGATACCTTGGATGGTTCAAAAGTGCAGCACGGGGAGGGGGGGGGGGGGGAGGGGCGGGATCTGAGGGAGAGCAGGAAAAAAAAGGATGGGGCGTGGAGGTGGGGAAGTGATACCTTGGATGGTTCAAAAGTGCAGCAGTGGGAGGGGGGGGGAGGGGGGGAGGATTGAGGAGAGCAGGAAAAAGGAAGGGGGAGGAGGTGGGAAGTGATACCTTGGATGGTTCAAAACGTGCAGCAGTGGAGGGCGGGGGGGGGGGGGGGATCTGAGGAGAGCAGGAAAAATGGAAGGGGGTGGAGGTGGGAAGTGATACTTGGATGGTTCAAAGTGCAGCTGTGGAGAAGAGGGGGGGGGGGGGTGGATCTGAGGAGAGCAGGAAATGGATGGGGGTGGAGGTGGGAAGTGATAACTTGGATGGTTTCAAAAGTGCAGACAGTGGTGGGGGGGGGGGGGGGGGGGGATTGAGGAGAGCAGGAAAAAGGAAGGGAGGTGGAGGTGGGTAAGTGATACCTTGGTGGTTCAAAAGTGCAGCGTGGAGGGGGGGGGGGGGGATCTGAGGAGAGCAGGAAAAAGGGAAGGGGTGGAGGTGGAAGTGATACCTTGGATGGTTCTAAAAGTGCAGAGTGAGGGGGAGGGGGGGGGGGTTGAGGGAGCAAGAAATGGCAAGGGGGTGGAACGGTGGGAAGTGATACCTTGGATGGTTCAAAAGTGCAGCAGTGGAGGGGGGGGGGGCGGATCTGAGGAGGCAGGAAAAGGAGGGGTGGAGGTGGGAAGTGATACCTTGGATGGTTCAAAAGTGCAGCAAGTTTGGAGGGGGGGGGGGGGGGTGGCGGGGTTTGAGGAGAGCAGGAAAAAGGAAGGGGGTGACGGTGGGAAGTGATACTTGGGTTGGTCAAAAGTGAAGCAGTGGAGGGGATGGGGGGATCTGAGGAGAGCAGAAAAAGAAGGAGTGTGGAAAGGTGGGAATGGATACTTGGATGGTTCAAAGTGCAAGCAGTGGAGGGGGCGGGAGCGGGGGGGGGTGCCGACTGAGGAGAGCAGGAAAAAGGGAAGGGGGGGAGGTGGGAAGTGATACCTGGATGGTTTCAAAGTGCGCAGTGGAGGGTGTGGGGGAGGGATTGAGGAGAGCAGGAAAAAGGAAGGGGGTGGAGGTGGAAGTGGATACCTTGGATGGTTCAAAAGTGCAGCAGTGGGGGGGGGGGGGGGATCTGAGCGGAGAGCAGGAAAGGGAAGGGGGTGGGACGGTGGGAAGATGATACCTTGGATGGTTCAAAATGTGCAGCAGGGGAGGGGGGGGGGGGGGGGGGTCTGAGGGAAGCAGGAAAAAGGAAGGGTGCGTGGAGGAGGTGGGAAGTGATACCTTGGATGCGTTCAAAAGTGCGCAGTGGAGGGGGGAGAGGGGGGGGGCGGGGGGGGCAGAGATAAGGCCGGTGAAGGTGAAGGAGGACGGGTCAAGCGTTAGAAATGTAAGATGGCAAATGGTGGCTCGAGGTTCAGGCAGGCTTGGATGGAAAACAAGGTGTATCACAATGTTCGGGCTTGTGGCTGCGGGTGCTAACGTGGAACGTTGGCATGGCTTTCCATGAATTTTATATAAAGACGATCCCACGGCCATGGTAGCAAAGAGCTGCTATCTGATATGGAGAATTATGGTGCCCACATTTTGAAACGAATGCATCTTTCTTGGTAGGAATGTTATCCCTGTTTCCTTTGGGCAATGCTCTCTCTCTTCTCTCTCTCTCTCTCTCTCTCTCTCTCTCTCTCTCTCTCTCTCTCTCTCCTCTCTCTCTCTCTTGACTCACACTTTCACCAGCCACGCACCCCATCTGTTTCATGATGTTGATTACTTTTGCTGCTGACTTCCAATCCGATTCGATGGTGCTGCGCATGTAAAACTGATGATGTATTCCCTTTGTACTTTCCGTTCACTCGCTGGGATTTTTGTCCTCTCCTGAAGACAGAGATTGAAAATATGTGGAGTTTTTTTAAAGCTTTTTCCCAAGATGGTTGACGTGATGGCTTCTCTGAGATGGACACCGAAGGACGTATGCGTCCGATCTGAATACGTGATTGTGTTGTGCATCCTTTTAAGAAGGACCTTTGGCTGCATTTTATCAAAAAAACGAAAAAGTGCGTTCTTACCAATGTTGGCCTTTAATAAACCTCCAGCAGGCAGATATCCATTCAGTTTCTTTTGCAGACTGGCTAGATGTTCGGTGGATTTCACGGAAATGTTACAGTAAATGTAATTACTAATGACACCCAGACCCACTTTGATTCTGTATTAAAAAGAAAATATTTCATATTTGCCACGGTGTGTGTGAATAAAAGAGGAAAGAAATGTGGGCCGTGTTAACCTAGGTGTGTGCTGTCTTTTCTTTCTTGACTTTGAAGCTTTGCTCGTTGTTTCACTTACTCTACTTCTTCTTCTTCGTCTCTTCTTCTTCTTCTTCTTCTTCTCTGTCTGTCTGTCTGTCTGTCTGTCTGACTGTCTGTCTTTCTATCTCCTCTCTCTCTCGCTCACACACATAGACACACAGACGCCACACAGACTCACACAGACTCACACACAGACTCACACACACACACACAACACACACACACACACACACACACACACACACACACACACACACACACACACACCACTACCCCCTACCCTCCGGGAACAAGGCAAATAAAACAAACAACACATCTGTGTTACAGCCTGTCAACTTTTTGAAGTCGGTGGCTATGGTTCCAATGTATGGAAACTAGGCTCCTATGAAAAATGAAAAAGCAAAATCCAGCCATCTTTAGCAAACATAGAAAAACAAACAAACAAACAAACAAACATACAAACAGGAACTAAACTGATCAATCAAATTTGAATGAGTTCACCTCAAGACAAATGCTAGAAACGTTACGCTGTCTCCTGTAATCTGAATTACTGTCCCCGTTGCCTCCATCAATCACACTTTAGGTAATGAACACTTCCCAGGAACATACGCACACAACCGGACATGTGCGTGCAAACTCAGGTATTGACATGAACATGGAATACACATATTCTCTCTCTTCTCTCTCTCTCTCTCTCTCTCTCTCTCTCTCTCTTCTCTCTCTCTCTCTCTCTCTCATAACAGTGCGTAGTCAGAGGTATAACAAAGAAGATAGCAGGTCTTTGCTGTGCCCTTGTGTAGATCAAGTGTAGATGATGAAGTCCACTTTGCTTTGTGCTGCCCACCACCGAATGATTTACAAGCAAAATATATCCCTGCTAAGTATTATAGCAGACCATCATTATTGAGTTTAGTTTGACTTTTGTGGTCGAGAAATGAAGGTGTTATGAATCATGTTTCTATATATCTTTCTATATTTGTACACCAAAGTGCGTGAAAAAGTTCTCAGTTAGCTTCGCACGTTTCCCCTTCAAAATGGGACTTTGGCCTTTTTTGAATGAAATATTGTTGTCGTTCTCTCTCTCTCTCTCTCTCTCTCTCTCTCTCTCTCTCTCTCCTCTCTCTCTCTCTCGCTCTCTCTC
>CM031602.1:60015563-60028063 GCA_018398815.1 Conus ventricosus
ACACACGCACGCACGCACGCGCGCACGCACGCCCTTACACACACACACACACACACACACACACACACACACACACACACACACACACACACACACTAAACGCACACACGCACACGCACTCGCACGCACGCACGCACGCACGCACGCACGCACGCACGCACGCACGCACGCAACACACACACACACACCACAAACACACACATTTGTAATTAACTCTTTTATGTCCATCCAGACTTACAAGGGTTTTCTGTCTCCTGAAACCGTAAAGAGCAGAAATAGAAGAATGAAGATAAGATTTTTTAAAAAGGCACCAGCCGCCGTGGCGAAGTGCTTCGCGTCGCGGACTCTACTAGTATCTAGTATATTCTAGTATCTACTAGGTTGTATTCACTTTAAACGACCTTTAGTATTCCATATCGTTATCATCGCTATATATTCTTCATAAGCGATGAGATAATCCTTTTTTCGCATTTTATGTACCACCTATTCCGAAACTTCATAGGGTTACTGAAATATCATGCGAGCGATTTTCATTTCTGCGCAAAAGACTTGGTGTCTTCTACCAATTCAGCTCTTCAGTCCTGTATTATAGTCCTACTTGCAGACTGACAGAAATGAAGGGGGTTGAAACATTCCACACAATAAGAAAAATTTCGAAGGCCGTATGATGAACCTCAACTGTGAATACTCGCTTATTTTGATTCAGTTGATGTCCGTTTCTTGCGTATGAAAAACTGTGTTCTTGAAGAATATTGATCAGTCGATCATCCGTCTCAGTTGGAACTCCTACGTCACGTAAGTATCAATAGCCTGTACTTTCTAAAACATCTTTTGGACAGAAAGATCGATTGGGTAACTCTGACTTTCCGGTCAAATTAGGTTCGTTATGCTGCTAGTGTAGGGGTGCTGAACAAATCCCAGCATTATGGCAGCGTTATGACATACTTCTTGTCTCTCCATATGATCCTGTTTTAGAGGAAGGACATTGGGGGTAGAGCGGAGGGTAGATGGCAACCGAGGGTCGTACGGTCTGCTAGGAAGTTTAGTGCAGTATGAAAAATAGTGACTGAATCTCAGACTCGGTTTTCAACTTAGTTATGAAGCCAGACGGATCAAAATAGGGCTCTTCGTTTTTGCTGCGAAATGTGTCTCTCTACGCTAGTTTATCCGCTGCGCAAGCGTGGCTAAGTCACATAGCTTTTGTGGAACGCCCCCACAGATGTTTTACCTTTGTAAGACGCCATAGACTCGCTCTTTAATGAGTGGCTATTGAATTAATCTAGTCTATTTTGTTTTGCCTACAGGTTTGTGACTGCTGGACCTGAACTTGAACAGGACTTGGAGCTTTCATCCAAATCCTATTTCGTGAAGTCGTTTGGTGTGGAGGTCGTCTGTAACCATGGAATCCCGCGGTTACAAGTATGGCCACCCGTCTGACGACAGATAAAACACAATCCCAGGAAAACGGGTTGTGGTAGTGTAAACAGGACTGTGGTAAAAAAAAAAAAATTTAAAAAAAAGTGCCGCACGTGCATGCTCTTACCTTAAGAATCACTCCGTGTGACTTCAAAATCGGTCATGGCTACATATGCATTGGCAGGGTATTAAAGCTTGGAATGGGTCATTTCAATAGCGTCCCACTTCAACACATATTCGAGAACCCGATATTGTTTCATGGGGAGACTGAATTCACTCCGTTTTATCCAGCGGATGTACACGTTCTTGATTCCATTGTTATTGATTCCACATCTGTTGTATAGTAATTGCTAACCCTGAACTGTAAAGCCAGAGCAGATGTACACTATAGCAGTAAAGTACTCATATTGTTGTGCAATGCCTTAAGTTCTAAGCGTCGATTTCTGTTGGGTTCATCACATTGTCTTCTAAAAGTGAGAAAAGAATCTTGTACAACTCGGAAGGTAGGAATAAACATGAAAATAAAATCAGTTGTACATTGCCTGAAATGATGTTGTTGGGTTTTTAAAATAATTTTTACACACGCCTGTGAAAGATTGCTTTCCTTTTTTATGTCGTACACATTGCTTCCTTACCCACACACCTCAGCTAAAATAATCATGAAATTAAGTTGAAGTTATGGTACACTTTAATCATCTCCTTCTCCTCTCTCTCTCTCTCTCTCTCTCTCTCTCTCTCTCTATATTATATTTTATATATATCTGTCAATGTGTTAAAAAGGGAAAGGGTTTAAAAAACTAAAGGGTTAAAACTCGAAAAATTTTGTTTCTACGACGTTGGCTGTCATCGGGATGGTTTTTGTTTGCCCACCCCCGATGTTATATAGCGTGTGGGCTAAACTTTTGCGGTTGTTTGAGTGGGGGTTGGGCTGCACGTGTTTTTTGGGGCTTTCAGGTTTTTGTTTGGATGTGTTCACTAACAACGATTTCCATTTATGCCTCAGTTGTTTACTTTTTTCTGTTTGGTGTTTAAAGTTGCTAAGTGTGGTTTGCATAGTATTAACCATTTTCATTTAAACATAGGTTGCACCTTTTTGAAACATTGCTGTATGGTGATGCTCTTTTATGATTTTCCAGGATATATTGTAGCTTGTTTTGCGTCTTTAAGTTTCCAGATATTTGCTCAGTTCTGTTTGGTTTTATATTTTTCTTTATTGAATGACTGTTTGTGGTTTGCATTTTGGGTTTTTTGAAGGGGTTTTCAGTGATCCCTATGTATTTTTCTTTTTCATTTTCTGATGTTACAGTAGCCTGGTATACAATGTTGTTTGGAGACATTTTTTGTTTAGTGGGCACTGCTCCTTTCTCGTGCAATTGCAAGATTTCCTTTCTTCACCCTTCTTTGCTGGTTGATTTTTATTTTTTTTGGATGCGTCAATCGGGTTTTTTGAGGTTGGGCATACTTGAGTACGTAGTTTGACAGTGTTTTTGTTAAATTTTTGGGACAGTTTGTGCTCTTTTGGAAATGAAGTTTCTAGGTTTTTTGAAGAATTCTTTCCCTATGTTTGTTTTGAGTTTCCCGTCTTTATGGGGGGTTATACCATATGATTTTCTTTTCTATTTTTCTTGCTTTTATTTGTGTTGTTGTCCGGGTTGTATTGTAGTTTGTAATTTTTATCCACTTGTTTGTAGTGCCTCCTGGTATTCCACTGCTGCATTGTTAAAACACTCTCTCATTGCATGACGGGTTTGATAGTCTCTTTTTTTATGCCATGGGGTATGGTCTTTAATACAGAGGTGGAGGGTTACTTTTGGTGTGTACATAAAGGGGTGTATCGTTGGGTTTCTTGTATGGTTTATATTATGGTTGTTGAGATCCAGTGTTATGTCTAAGTAGTTCACTACCTTTTTGTTTGCTTCAATGGTGATCTTTAAGTTGTGTTTTGGAAGATTTTGCATAGTTCTTTCTTCTTGTTTTCGAGGGTTTCTTGGTTGTTTGTTAGTGCAGCAAGGCCATCGTCTCTGTACAGTCCGACTTGTTTTCCGAGTTTTTTTGATGTTGGACAGCATGAATAGTCCGACCAGTTCACATGTTTCTGCCACCATCATATGAACCCATGGTTACTTTCGAATGTTGAGTTTCTTTTGGTTTTCCTGATCCAGGTTTCATTTCTGCGGGTGTAGTAATTTTTTCTTGGTGTGGGAATGATTTCCATTTCTGACCCTGTTATGTCTGTGTGGTTACTGGCAAACTTCAGGGCTTTGGAGAGTAGTTCCTCATCTATGGATGGGTAAAAGTCTACTTGTCAAATGTGAAAATACTGTATTACTTGGTTTATTGAGTTTTTTGAACCATTGGATAACTTCGTATGTGTTCTTCCAGGGGTTGTAATCAGATTTTGATTTTATGTCCTTTGTTATTTTTTTCCAGAATTTTCTTGCTTATTGCTTATTTTGCCTAATTCAGATTTCGATGGTTTATTAGTCTGCATGTTGGATTGTTATGAAAGTTGGGTTTGTGGTCTTTGAGTGTTATGAAAGCTTCTTTTGTTGCTGTCGCTTCTATCCTGTCACTTAGGTCTATGCGCTCTGAAAGTTCTTTATCTTTAGTGCGGATCTGTCTGTATATTTTTGTCAGCTTTTTTGTAGTTTTTCTGGATGTTTTTGTCAAGGATTTTGAGAATATTCCTTTGGTTCCTTTTTTGTAGTAATTGCTAGTTTTGTCAGCCTTCACAAAAAATTTTTTTGTCATTTTGTACTTGTTTTTTTTGGGTTTTTTAATGTTGTTTGGAAATCGTTGTTAGATTTTTGAATTCAATATTGGTTATCATTCTTTTCATTTGATCTTCAAAGGGTTTCATATCGTCTAGACTGGTGGGGGTCGCCATGATTTGAAATCGTAGGTTTTTTTTGTCCTCTTTTTTGGCATTCGGGTTCGGGAAAAAGAATGTTTTCCATCTCATATTGCGTACGAACTTTTCGGTTTGTTCTATTAATCTTTTTAAGTAGAATTGTGGGTTAGAAAACGTATGTTTTTTGTTGACTGCCTAAAATTGAATTTCCTCCATTTTAAAATCTTTCGGGCACAGTGGCTCAACGTGAGGAGCAATCAAGATGAATATAACCAAAGAGCCTAAAATGATTTTAAATGGCTCGACCCTTGGGGAGCAAAAATGTCATGATGTTAAAAAGGAAAGGGTTTAAAAACTCAAGGTTAAAACTCGACAAATTTGTTCTAGCGACGTTGCGCTGTCATCAGGAGGGTTTTTGTTTGCCCACCGCCGATGTTATATAGCGTGTGGGCTCACGTTTGGGGTTTTTTGCACGTGGGGGTTGGCTGCACGGGGTTTTTTGGGGCTTTCAGGTTTTTTGTTTTGGATGTGTTCACTAACAACGATTTCCATTTATGCCGGCAGTTGTTTACTATTTCTTTTTTGGTGTTTAAAGTTGCTAAGTGTGGTTTGCATATTTTAAACCCATTTTTTTCATTAAACATAGGTTGCACCTTTTTAAAACATTGCTGTAGGGTGATGCTCTTTTATGATTTTCCGGGAAATATTTTGGGTAGCTTGTTTTTGCGTCTTTAAGTTTCCAATATATTTGCTCAGTTCTGTTTGGTTTTTATATTTTTCTTTATTGAATGACTGTTTGTGGTTTGCATATCGGGTTTTGAAGTGGTTTTCAGTGATCCCAATGTATGTTTCTTTTTCTTTTTCTGATGTTACAGTAGCCTGGTATACAATGTTGTTGTGGAACATTTATTGTTTAGGGGGCACTGCCCCTTCTCGGCAATTGCAAGATTTCCTTTTCACCCTTCTTTGCTGTGTTGATTTTTTTTTTGTTGGATGCGTCAATCAGGTTTTTGAGGTTGGGCATACATGGTACGATAGTTTGACAGTGTTTTTGTTAATTATTTTGGACAGTTTTGTGCTTTTTTGGAAATGAAGTTGCTGGGATTTTGAAGAATTTTTTCCCTATGTTTGTTTTGAGTTTCCCGCGTATGGGGGGTTATACCATATGATTTTTCTTTTCCTATTTTTCTTGCTTTTTATTGTGTTGTTGTCCGGGTTGTATTGTAGTTTGTAATTGTATCCACTTGTTTGAAAGTCCCTCCTGGTATTCCACTGCTGCATTGTTGAACACTCTCTCATTGCATGACGGGTTTGATAGTCTCTTGTTTATGCATGGGGTATGGTCTTTAATACAGATGGTGGATGGTTACTTTGGTGTGTACATAAAGAGGTGTATCTTTTGGGTTTCTTGTAGGTTTATATATATGGTTGTTGAGATCCAGTGTTATGTCTAAGTAGTTCACTACTTTTTGTTTGCTTCAATGGTGATCTTTAGTTGTGGTTTTGGAAGATTTTGCATAGGGATCACTAAAAACCACTTCAAAACCAGATATGCAAACCCAAAACAGTCATTCAATAAAGAAAAATATAAAAAACAAACAGAACTGAGCAAATATATCTGGAAACTTAAAGACGCAAAAACAAGCTACAATATATCCTGGAAAATCATAAAAAGAGCATCACCATACAGCAATGTTTCAAAAAGGTGCAACCTATGTTTAACTGAAAATGGGTTTAATACTATGCAAACCACACTTAGCAACTTTAAACACCAAAAAAAGAAATAGTAAACAACTGCAGGCATTTAAAAGGAAATCGTTGTTAGTGAACACATCCAAAACAAAAACCTGAAAGCCCAAAAAACACGTGCAGGCCAACCCCCACGTGCAAACAACCGCAAACGTGAGCCCACACGCTATATAACATCGGCGGTGGGCAAAAAAAAACCCTCCCGATGACAGCGCAACGTCGCTAGAAACAAATTTGTCGAGTTTAACCTTGAGTTTTACCTTCCTTTTTAACATCATTGACAAATGTTGCTCCCCAAGGGGTTTAGCACTTTTAAAATCATTTTAGGCTCTTTGGTTATATTCATTAATATATTTTAAAATTTATATATATATATATATATATATATATATATACATATAACAAACTAATAAATTCCAAGGATAAGTACCGGGGCACCGTTCCAGCAACTTACAGAGCAGCTTGGTGTTGCAATGACTGCAAGAAAAAATTGAATTATAAACAAAGCTTGCTCTTATGTCTTAGATTGAAGAAATAGAAATACCACTGCATATGAATGCTTATCTCCCCCTTTTCTTCAATCTAAGACATAAGAGCAAGCTTTGTTTATAATTCAATATTTCTTGCAGTCATTGCAACACCAAGCTGCTCTGTAGTTTCTGGAACGGTGCTCGGTACTTATCCTTGGGAAATTTTTTAGTTTGTTGTATTTTAGTCCCTTGCGGATTCATTCAAGAAAATGGCCCTCAGCACTTGTGTCTTAAGAGGGTATCTTTTTATATTTTCTACTTTTCACAAGAAAATGTAGCTTGTTTTGCTCTTCATCATTTTCGTTTTTCTTCTTAGGTGCACCTCTGGTTGGTTTTTGAAAACTTTAACAAACATACTACGGTATTGCACACCAGCCTTTTCTGGGGTTGCAGTCTTCTTAAAACTGAAAAGGCAGAGGAGTCAAATTACCACTTTCCGCGGCATGAGGAGAAACCACCAAGTTTCGAAATATCGGTATATGGACCAGGAGTTATATGTTAGTGAGTTCACTCCCTATTGGAGGGTGTCTCCCCCTTTGGGACTATAAGCTTTCTGAAGGGTTTATTGTGAGAAGCATTTTTTTCCCCCCATTCACCCACTCAAGCACATACTGTTAGTTAGGCAGAAACATCTACCACTGCAGATATGAATGCTATCTCCCCCTATTTCTTCAATCTAAGAATAAGAGCAAGCTTTGTTTATAATTCAATATCTTGCAGTCATTGCAACACCAAGCTGCTCTGTAAGTTGCTGGAACGGTGCTCGGGACTTATCCTTGGAATTTATTAGTTTGTTGTATTTTAGTCCCTTGCGGATTCATTCCAAGAACTGGCCCTCAGCACTTGTGTCTTAAGAGGATATCTTTTTATATTTCTACTTTTCACAAGAAATGTAGCTTGTTTGCTCTTTCATCATTTCGTTGCTTCTTAGGTGGCACCTTGGGTGGGTTTTTGAAAACTCAACAAAACATACTACGGTATTGCACACCCGCCCCTTTTTTTTGGGGTTGCAGTCTTCTTAAAACTGAAAAGGCAGAGGAGTCAAATTACACTTTCCGCGGTCACTGAGAGAAACCACCAAGTTTCGAAATATCGGTTATTGACCAGGATTAAATGTTAGTGAGTTTCACTCCCTATTGGAGGGTGTCTCCCCCTTGGAGACTATAAGCTTGCTGAAGGTTCATTGTGAGAGCATTCCCCCCCCCCCCCCCCCATTCACCCACTCAAGCACATACTGTTAGTTAGGCAGAATCATCTACCACTGCAGATATGAATGCTATCTCCCCCTATTTCTTCAAACTAAGACATAAGAGCAAGCTTTGTTTATAATTCAATATATATACATATATATATATATAATATATACTTTACTTCCATAAAAAAACGCGAAAACAAAACAAGCTGAAGGTTGGGGGTGAAATTTTTTTGGTCATAATTGACAGAGTGGAAGCGAGAATTCAACGTGATTTGATTCATTACACCGGTAATGTGTGAAAATGTCATCAGCAATATGTCTTTTGTGTGGAAATTTCCCAAAGGGCCCCGTGACAAACAAACTTGAAGTCCTAATACCCTGTGTGGCCACCATTTGCGTTGACAACTGCTTGAAACCCGCGGCTCATTGAGTGGACCAGGTGGTTGATGCGTCCCCTTGGCACACCAGCCCCCCACATGGACGATGGCCTGGTGAAGTTGAGCCACTGTTGCTGGTCGTGGACGAGGAGGTCCAACCGTCTGCCAAGTTCATCCCAAAAATGTTCTGTTGGGTTTAAATCGGGACTGAGGGCTGGGCCCGGGGAGCACATTGACGTTGTTATGCTGAAGAAATTGCTGGGTGCCTGGCGGTGTGGCCTTGCATTGTCTGTTGGAATGTCCAGTTTGGGTGTTGCGCAAAAAAAGGTCGACATGGGGTCTGAGCACCTGGTTGATGTAGCGCTGTGCATTGACACCCGTCCGGGACCAGGACCAATGTTCTGAAAGATGACTGGTCCTATGGCGTGGTTAATGCCAAATTTCACCCCATATCATAACGTTCGGGCCTCCCAGGGGTTCCGCTCTACCACACGGAGTCAGCATAGCGTTCACCAGGGTCGACGCCATAATCTACACGACCGTCAGCCATGTCAATACAAAACGGCTTCTCTGAGAACAGTATGCGTCCCCACTGCTGCCTGCGCCAGTTGATTCGGGGTTGTGCCCACTGCAGCCCGTCCTGCCGGGGTCTTGGGTCAATACCCGGGCCTCTGTGAGGACGCCTACAGCCGCCCGTTCTCCTGAAGATACCGCCGCATAGTGTTGAGGCTTATTCGTTGCGGAGATTCCCAGGCACCTGTCGAGCAGTGGGTTTGCGGCTGTTTGCCGCCTGTCACGCAGATGGGTTCGAACAAGATGGCGATCCCCCTTTGGGGTGGTGACCCAAGGACGGCCTGGCCGGGGACGATCATCAGTGGTACCAGTGACTCGCATGCGGTGCTGCAGACGATAGATGGTTGAGATGTGGACGTTAAAGATGTTGGCGACCTGCCTGGCATCCACACCAGCCTCCAGATGGCCTAGGGCACGATTGCGTTCCTCTGCTCGTAGTCTTGGCATCTCTGTAGCGCTCAGACGGCAAGTCGTTACCTGAACCTTGTAGCGCGGGTATATAAAGGCTGCATGCCTGCGTACTTGTCGCTGGTTAACTTTGCTCTGCATGGTGTGCACGTGCCTCACATGCAGCAACCAGTTTGCCATTTTTGTTGACCCTCCAATGCCGGGAATGATGTGTTGCTCACACAATTTTTTCACTGCACGCGAGTCTTGGGCCCAAACAACTTGCCACAATGGTTCAATATTGCCCTTTTCACCCGAAAAATAGCCTTTCAAGTTTTCGCGTTTTTTTATGGAAGTCAGTATCTATATATATATATATATATATATATATATATATATATATATATATATATATATATATATATATATATATATATATGTGTGTGTGTGTGTGTGTGTGTGTGTGTGTGTGTGTGTGTGTGTGTGTGTGTGTGCGCGCCAGGCAGTGTATTTCTTTCCTATTTTCCGGCCCTTTCAGTTGTCAAGTTCATGCATCTTCGTACAATTTGCCGGCTTACGTAATTCATGGAATACTGTGCAGTTGTCACTATTGGTGAGAATTCAGGACTGCTTGCAGCTACGCAGTTCATGGAATACTGTGCCGTTGTCACTATTGATGAGAATTCAGGACTGCTTGCAGCTACGCAGTTCATGGAATACTATGCCGTTCTCACTATTGATGAGAATTCAGGACTGCTTGCAAGTGTCTATGTTGCCTGTAGACGTCACACTGCAGAGGATGTGCAGTGGTGCGAAGGGCCAAACGCACGTGCAAGCCCCACCTTTCTGCTAACAGAACCAGGGTTACCACAGTTTGGCATCATTTACATGCCATTAGCCACTTCATGGTGGAATGGGTGAACGCTTGTTTCAGAACAGGCAAATTAAATGACAAAATGTTCTTGTGAAAGAGGCAATTAAGTCCACACACACACACACACACACACACACACACACACACACACACACACACAAGCACGTGCGTGCGCGCGCACGCACGCACGCACGCACGCACGCACACACGCACGCACGCACGCACGCACGCACGCACGCACGCACGCACGCACGCACGCACGCACGCACGCACGCACGCACGCACGCACGCACGCACGCACGCACGCACGCACACACACACACACACACACACACACACACACAACCACACACACACACACACGTACTGAATTGCGCAAAAGGTTCACCTACTCTCCACCCATTTTAGCGTCATGGCGACGATCGTGATCAATAATTTTCCATAGTTTACCTTTAATTTTTCGTCTCCATGAAAACAAAAAAACAGGCAGGGAAGCACATGTCCCCGAAGAAAACATATCACGAGCTCTGAGAAAAAAAATCATAAAAAAAACGCATTACGTAAGGAGCAGACATGTGAAAACTCAACGAAACGAGAGAGAAGAGAGAGAGAGAGAGAGAGAGAGAGAGAGAGAGAGAGAGAGAGAGAGAGAGAGAGAGAGAGAGAGAGAGAGAGGGGGGGGGGATGGATAGAGGGGGATGAGAGTTTACAATGCTGTCCTTTAGAATTTTTTTCCCTGAACACCTTCACTCCCCCCCCCCCCCCCTCCAGACCCCCTCAGCCCGTTATATCTTTAGTGCTTTGCCTGGTATTAAGTATGTGTACAGAGAAACGCCTGACTTCTGACGGGTTTTTGCTCACTGCATTATTTACTCAACAAATCTGCTTTCCATTTTCACTGCAAACACTGTTCACTCTACACTGGAAAGATTATGTTTTACATTCAAAATTCATATTGAAATTTAGACTTGTTAACCCCCCCCCCCCCCCCCCCCCCCCCCCCGCCCCCCGTTATATGTTGATAGGAAAGAAGTTCTCTTTAAACGAATAAATCACTGAGCTGAATTGTCGTTTTTAGTAAAATGGAGTCAAATTCGAATAAGATAAAATGTCACTTTCTTCAATAGAAAAAAATAAATCACTATCCCACCAGATTAAAAAAAAAATATATATACCAGCACATTTTTACTTTAAAACGAATTATAGCTACCCCCGCTCCACCCCCACACGCACACGCACGCACGCACACACACACACGCACGCACGCACACACGCACACACACACATTTTCAACAGAAGCAAATATGTGCATACAGGAGAACGAGAGATGGTTTTATGTCCAGACATGATTTTCAATGCACTATCCCTAGACACAACCCTAGGGACATTGTGCCAAAGAGCCGCTGCCCTTGAATGTGAAGGATGACATTGTTCACCGTTGAAATCAATTAAAACAGTTGCGCCTTTACTGTACAAATGTTCTCCATTGTTCTTTGGCCGATGTTTTACTGAAATCTCTCTCTCTTCTCTCTCTCTCTCTCTCTCTCTCTCTCTCTCTCTCTCTCTCTCTCTCTCTCTCTCTCTCTCTCTCTCTCTCTCTTGCTGTTGCTGTTTCCCTGTGAGACAGTGCTTTGGTTCTCTGTATATCATAGCTGGCCGTTTAGGCCCACGTTTGGTGATCTTTTGTTTGTCTTTAACTTTATTATTCCTAGATATATTAATACCGGGAATCATGTTTGTAATGTATTACACATTTTTTTGTTTCATAATTTCTTGACGCTGCATTAATGATAGCCCCCCTTGACATGAAGACTGCATTTTGTCATTGTCAATAAAAACGATTCTTAAGCGTCTCTCTCTCTCTCTCTCTCTCTCTCTCTCTCTCTCTCTCTCTCTCTCTCTCTCCCACTCTCTCTCTCTCTCTCTCTCTCTCTCTCTCTCTCTCTTACACCACACAACACCTCACACACCCAGGCCATCCGTCTTCCCAATGTTGTTACTTCTTGCTGCTGTCTTCCAAGCCAAGTCGGTTCATGCTGCGCATGTCAAACAAACGATGCATTCTCCAGTGTACTTGCGTTCAGTTCGCTGGGGTTTGTGTCTCTCTGAAGGCAGAGATTGAAAGGCTTTTTTCCCTTCTGTTTTTTTTTCTTCTCTTTTTCAAGAGGGTGGACATGATGGCTTCCTCTTGCAATGGATGGTGAAGGTCGTTCGTGTACGATGGAATACGTGCCTGAATGTGTGTGTGTGTGTGTGTGTGGTGTGTGTGTGTGTGTGTGTGTGTGTGTGTGTGTGTGTGTGTGTGTGTGTGTATGTGTGTGCGCGCACGCGTGTGCGTGCGTGCGTGCGTTCGTCCGTGTGTGTGCGTGTGTGTGTGTGTGTGTCCTCGTTAAGAAATGTGCATTTGCCTAAACACAAAAAGCGCATTCTTCCCGTTTTTGTCTTTTAATGACTTCCAGGAGACGGATATCTTTTCAGTTTCTTCTCCAGAACTTGTTGCAGTTCCTTGTGACTCTCACAGGGATGTTGCGTTTAAAATGGTAATAAC
>CM031602.1:60038063-60040563 GCA_018398815.1 Conus ventricosus
ACTCCCTTTTTCGCACGATTAGCAATTTTCATTCAAAGAAATGCGAGAACGACAAACGAGAAGAAAGATAGATACCAAGATACTTATACATGTTAACCAATTCCATTCGATTATTACCATAATACCACCGCTCTCGCGCAGCAACATGTCCTCCATTTCGAATATGATTATGTTTGATTTGTCGAGGTTAACTTCCAGGTCTAGTTTCATAGCAACCTCATGCAAAATATTTAGCTGGTTTTGTAGACCACAAACAGAATCAGATGCCAATACAACATCATCTGCAAACATAAGAATAAAGATTTCAGCAAGGTCTGGTATAAGTTGGATGCCATGTCTGCCAGATTTTGTGATTTCCTCTGCAAGTTCGTTTATAAGAAGAGAAAAACAAAATAGGACTACAAATTTCTCCTTGTTTCAGACCCTGGGGCATAGAAATGATTCTGTCAGCTCACTACCACAACGAACTTTAGCTTTCACTACTATGTACATGCTTTGTATGGCTCTGTACATTTTACCATTTATACCATGTTTCTTTAATATGGTCCAGAGCTTAAGTCTACTCACCGAATCGAATGCTTTTCTGAAGTCAATAAAGGCTATATACAACTTTTTATGGTACAACAATTGTTTCTGACCATGCCGAAAAGAGTGAATAAATGATCGTTTAGTGCTATGTTGTTTTCGAAAACCGGCCTGACTGTCATTAAAATGTTATTATTTCAATCCACTGGGTTAGCCTTTTGTTAAAATGAAGCTGTACAGTTTGCTGCACACATTTAATAAAGAGATGCCTCTATAGTTATCTGGGGTATTTTGGTCGCCTTTCTTATGTAGGGGTTGTATAACAGCCTCCGACCAATCATCCGGATATCGACCTGAGGAAAATAATTTATTAAAGAATTTCACCAAGTACGGAACAATAGTAGTTGCTGAATTTTTAAGAAATTCGTTGATAATTCCATCTGGTCCCGCCGCTTTACCATTTTTAAACTGCGCAATGCTGAGTAATTTCCAATTCAGTAATATCCTTTTCGAGCATATCAAAGTTGATATCTTCACTAGAAGTAGTGTCTAAGTTATCACCTTCGCTGTTGTTATCATCACCTTCTACTTCTTGTGAATTGAACACTCTGGAGAAATGATTATACCATTCCTCCTTGGTTATTGTATTTTGTAGAGAACGCTTTGTTATATGCGATTTGAGTTTGCCCAAAATTTGCCTTTGGATCATTGATTGTTTTATGTAGGGATTCAACGACGTTTTTACGATGCTCAGCGCTTTTCATTTTTAGAAGATTTTTATATTCTCTGCGTTTCTGAGCATATGTCTCTCTGTCTTAAATATACATTTGTTCTATTAAATGTTCTCAGAAACTGCCGAGTAACTCGTCTACTTTCTTTGCACTCTAGGTCAAACCAAATCTGCTTTCTTTCTTTTCCTACAATTACCCGTTTCATCATGCATTGTCCGGCGTTTAAAATACCCTCATTAAACCTTTTAAGAGACGCGTTGAATCATGATCAATCAAATCAGCTGCTTCCCGAAAACAAGTCTTTATCTCTTCTGTTCCCAACCTGCGAGAAATTCATCCCTCGAATCAGAATTCCAAACGTATTTTCCAGTGTAAATGATTTTGCTCTGA
Source organism: Conus ventricosus (assembly GCA_018398815.1). Taxonomy (NCBI): domain Eukaryota; kingdom Metazoa; phylum Mollusca; class Gastropoda; order Neogastropoda; family Conidae; genus Conus; species Conus ventricosus. The sequence goes on from CM031602.1 coordinate 60,039,710, forward strand.
TTGTGAACACGGGACTGTTTCTCTTGCTATACCAACATACAATTCCACTGGCATATGTTTCGATTCAATTTTTTGAGCAACATTCAATGATTGTAGCAATGATATCAAATTTTTTGACACAATAAAGTAGTCAATGACACTGTTGCCAGTAGATGAAATGTAAGTAAAATTTCCGCTAGTTCTATCGACACCTGTTCCATTTAAAATGACCAAACTAAACTGATCACAAGTGTTCAATAAATATCTGCCGTAAATTTATTAATGTTTGATCTTTAGATGAGCGTTTGTTGTCCTTAAACTATTTGCATTCATCAGCGAAAACATCTAGAACAAGATCGTCGACATCAATTTCGTTGAAATTTTCACTTCCGGTACGCGCATTTATATCACCCATAATTATAAAAGGAACATCACCTACTAATTCAATAATATCAAGAATACATTCCTCAATGATAGATATACCATTTTGTATCTCTGTATCTTATAATAAACGGAGTGGATGGGTGGGACATAACAGCCTAGCAAAACAGATGGAGCGTCTGTGCCTGTGAAGTCACCAGAGACTTTAAGTGCAATAATGTTATCGAATTCTAAATCAATTCTATCAAAGTACTCACTCCAATTCTTTTAACAAGTAGCACAACACCTCCAGACAGACGAGCTGTTGGTGCGTCATTGACCTTAACACCAGGAGCCATAAAAACCACATGATTGGGAAATAATAAAGACGGAAATGATATGGAAAAAGTTTCAACAAGCAAGCAAACATCAAAACTCTCAATATATGCACGTGTATCAAATTCGTATAAGCAACTTAGACCCTTTAATGTTATAAGTTAATAAACTTACAGTCT
>CM031602.1:60050563-60057315 GCA_018398815.1 Conus ventricosus
CTTTAGTTTTTTACAGTTTAATGAAGATGCTAGGTACACAAGTAGGCCGTACTTTTAGGTTTACACGGATCAAGTCTAAAAATTTCATATCCCGGTATGCTCATATCAGCATCTGTTGATTCTGAGGACAAACGGGATTCCGCAAAACAAAATAAATGAAAGCTGTACCACTGTTATGGAGAATAGTTGCGACATAGTCTTTTTTATTCTGAGTTGTTGATATTCAATAGCCTAATTCGGAGTCCCTGTTTAGAAGGCCATGTGTCCAAGTTAAAGACATGTTGCAGTAGTTTTGGACTTAGTGAAGAACAGTTTTTCTTAAATTTTAAATATATAAACAAAAGTGAAATGGAATTTTTAAGATATATATATATATATATATTATATATATATAATATATATATATAAACATACATATATACACACATATATATGCACACATACACACACTCGCTCGAGCCCTGAGCAAGATACTGAGGCCTCGAGCAAGTCTTATAGTCAGTCTAACAAAATTAAACATATACAAAGAAAAGACTAATATAATTTATATTAATCACAATCGAAAAGCGAAATAAGCGAAAATCACAATCAAAGTGCGAATAGGAAATATTTCTGTCTATAAACGTTTTGAACACGGAAACGTGTTCGTTCTGAGAAAGTAAGAAAATATAATGTTTGTGAATTCTCAGCGCATACAACAAATACTCATATGACACCATTCGCTGCAGCAGTGGCCTAAAGCAACTGTCTACAACAAATTCAAATTATCTCTTTAGTTAGTGACTTCCACCACAGTCCAGCTAGATGCAACACTCACAAGCACCAACTCCATACTGTCTTTTCCTTTTCTCACATACATATATACATATACATGCACACATACGCATGTATATATGCACACATAATACATACACATACACACACACACACATATATATATATATATATATATATATATATATATATATATATATATATATAATATATACATATATACATTATATACATACATATACATACACACACATACATACATACACATACACACACATATATATATATAATATATATAATATATATAAATATATATATAATACATATACATATATATACACACACATATATACATACACATATATACATACATACATATACATACTATATACATACATACATACACATACATACACACATATACATACACATACATATATAATCATGATGGAACATAAACACACATACACACGCGCATGCTCGCACACACACACACACACACACACACACACACACCACACACACACACACACACACACACCATTGTGTTTTCAACGAGCAGATTGACGCTGTTGCATTTGAGTGTTGACGTAGGATGTCATAAGGTTGAATAAAAACTGGTCGTAAGGAATAGCTGGGGGTGGTGTTTGTGTCATTGTCACAGTATTGTTAGGATTTATTACATGGTCATGAAAGCTTCCAGTGTGCACAGGAGCAACACGGTTGCGTTACCGAAAGGGGGATAATGCGGTAGACTTGGTTTGACTGGGATGTCGATCGCAGTATACAGAGTGAGGGGTGGGGGAGGAGCGCCACGACATGTAAGATCAGAGGCACCTGAAGTTGTATCGGCAGTGTGTTGTCTCGGTGATAAAGGGGAGGGTAGGAGAGTGGAGGGGGTGGAAGAAGAGGGCCATGAAGTGAACGATCAGAGGCGCCTGAGTTTGTGTCGGCATTGAGGTGTGTCTGTGAGAATGGAGGGTAGTGACTCATGGATTCCTTGGTGGATACTCATGAAGTGGGCACTGTTTTTGCTGTCTGTGGTCGTCTGGAACCTATTCTGTTGTTCTGGATGGATGCCAGTTATTTACATTATGAACTGGACGGTTAAACTAAACTGAGAAGAATACTGGTCCATACCGTCTGGAGTTTAAAATCATGAGATTGAGTATGGAAACATAAACTGCTAAAACGAATTGCCAGTTTGGCAGTGCCTGTTTTGCTGGGGTGAATCAAGTTGCTGTAACATGCTAATTTAGGTTCGTTGTGGTTGTGAATGTATTGGGGTTATCAATAAATTCTACATTCAGCATTTCGCAAGCTTTCTGCATATTGAGATTGGTGGGGGAAATAAAGGTATTAAGGTGGGTTTTCCTCTTGCAGTATTAAAGAGCTAAGGAAATTTTAGCATTTGGAAAAAGTGGAAGCCAGGTGAATAAGTCGCACCATGTCTGTTTGGAGCTTCTCCTGTCGTTCTACAATCATTCACACCCACATGCATAATCATCACATTGACATCAGAACATCTACTAGTCTCTCTAACCATGTCAAACATCACCAGTACACATGCCCGAGACACAGATTTTGGAATAAAGTCTGTCTTGGCACTATCTGCGTGGGTCAATGTCTCTGATGACCGAACACCAATCAGTGCAACAGAGCTCTGTCAGACACTGATCGTTTTGACAGCATGTCTCGTACACTGTTTTTATTGTTCAGCTCTGCCCGGGACGAGGCAGGCAATCAGAAGCTTTCTTGCATAATTTCGAGAGGAGCTGCTGCAGGGGTGGCGGCTGCTGGATGAGCTGCTGCAGGGGGTGGCGGCTGCTGTGAGCTGCTGTAGAGGGCGGCGGCTGCTGTTGAGCTGCTGCAGGGCGTGGCTGCTGTTGAGCTGCTGTAGAGGCGGCGGCTGCTGTTGAGCTGCTGCAGGGGGCGATGGCTGCGTTAGCTGCTGTAGAGGCGGCGGCTGCTGTTGACTGCTGCAGGGGGCGGTGGCTGCTGTTGAGCTGCTGTAGGGCGGTGGCTGCTGTTGACTGCTGTAGAGGGCGGTGGCTGCTGTTGAGCTGCGCAAGGGGCGGCGGCTGCTGTTGAGCTGCGCAGGGGCCGTGGCTGCTGGTGAGCTGCTGCAGGGGCGGCGGCTGCTGTTGAGCTGCTGCAGGGGCGGCGGCTGCTGTTGAGCTGCTGCAGGGGCGGTGGCTGCTGTTGACTGCGTAGGGGCGGTGGCTGCTGTTGAGCTGCTGTAGAGGCGTGCTGCTGGTAGCTCTGCAGGGGGCGGTGGCTGCTGGTGAGCTGCTGCAGGGGCGTGGCTGCTGGTGAGCTGCTGTAGAGGGCGTGGCTGCTGTGAGCGCTGCAGGGCGGTGGCTGCTGGTGAGCGCTGCAGGTGGCGGTGTTGCCGCACTGCTCTGGATATTCACCATCTCACACAGTGTGCTAGCATCACGTAAGGCAGTGGGCTTTTGTTTTTTTTTTCAGAATAAATATTTCCCATTTGAGTCTTCAGTGATATTCTTTCTGAGATGTGACTTGTTTTCTAACTCAAAAATGTTTGTCTGAGAGAATCAATTTGTGAATAAAGTAAAGTCAGACTTGAAGCATTGTGAGCTAGGTCATTTTTAGCCACAGACCTTAGCGTCCTCAATTTGTACATGCATTGAATTTTCAAGTCAGCGAAAGACTGCTGAAGATCAGTCACTGTGTCCTGAAGACTGCTGGAATCCTTGGCATAGAGTCATGATGCCGTTTGTTTTGGATTCCTGTTTAGCCGGGGGTGACACACAGGTGCGTCCTCCGAAGTTTGCGCAGGACTTGTGGCGGCTCAACTTCACAGAGTGCACAGGTGGAGAGGACTTGGAATCCTCCTTCTTAGCCACCAGGTGATCGATGATCTGCCCCTGACTGCTGAGATATGTTTGTGACTCTGGAGTCAACTGTCCAGAGCCTGGTCAGAACTGTCTAAGTCAACTTCCGGATGGGGCACAGGTCGACATGGCTGCAGTGGATTGTTGATGGTTAGTTGGGGGTAGGAGGGAGGAAACAAAATCCTCAGTGCACAAGTTTTCCTCTTGGGTGACGTGCATTGGAGTACAGAATAGGAGCCAGTGAATGAGACTCTGTCACCAGTGTGGAACCTTGACTGAGGTGACTGTCATTGTTGGGACTTTAACAGAACACTGTCCGGCACGGTACTTAAGAAGTCATGGAGCGCTCAGCACAGTCTTGGTCAACCGACCACATCACCATGGACTAGGTAGGACTGAACGAGGTTTCTGATGACCTCACACTCCTTTGTGTCCCACTTCACACAGTCTTTACCCTGGCACAAGAAGGTACCAGCCCTCCAGCTGGACTTAAAATACAGAGTTAGGTTATTCGCTGGACTTGGGCTGGTAGGTGTAGATACGTATGACGTCTTGCCAGAGAATCACCTGTTTCACTTAACCACTGGGATGATGAAGAAGGATGTCTCTCCTCATCATAGTCAGCAGTTTCTAGCTTGATGAGTCGTATTATAGCACAGTATCTGTAGAGAACACATTACGCCAGACGATTAATTCGTTTTCACTGCACCAAAATCGCTTTTGATCCTACTAAAGTTGGTTTTAGTTTTCTTTCAAAATCGGCTTCATGCGCCTGTGTATGCCAGCGCCATGTCATTCATTGTGTATTTGCACGTGATACACAGGTAACTAACACACTCGTAAAAAAACAACTCACTTCACACTGTAGCATGCTGATCTCTGGGGTGGGTCACCGCTTGTGTTCCACATCATCAACAGCAACAAAGTTTGTCACTTGAATGTCAATATAATCATCCTACTACAAAGTACGCTGTCAAACAAAAACGTAGTCACATGTAAGGCGCCTGTGCATCGCCGTTGTTTGAAGACAGTAAAGTTCAAAATGAATCGAAATATGTTCTGACCAGTTTTTCACACAACCAAGGATCGATCGATGACAGTACTTACATCATTCACACAGGAAACTATCACACAACCATCTCCTATGAATCACAACTGTACAGACGAACAGCCGGTGGTGTGTGTGTGGGGTGTGTGTGTGTGTGTGTGTGTGGTGTGTGAGAGCGCATCATTGGGTAAACATAAAGTTGAGTCTAAACATTTTCCACAAAACTATTACTACTGACCTGTGTGCACTCTTTTCCCCAGAAAGGAGAATAAGCTAAAATCCCTCCTTCTAACCATTTACCATTATCATTCTTGATAGTTTCATCCATTAGTATTAGCTTCATCTGGACCCTAGTAAATATACAGAAGCACAGTTTACTGTTAAGGAGTCCGAGGAACTTGACAGTTACAGCACATGAAAAAATCCCATGTAATCCATGGGCACAGGTGACTGTTTGTCACAACCCTGTAGTCCAGTGTGAAGTAGACAGCACATTTTACTCATATTACTATTTTTTATCTGTATCTACTATGGTGGATAGTAGTACTGTTCCAATCTTGGTAGTTTGTTTCTTACTGATATTACCAGACTGGAATAAGAGAAGTGGCATCCCAAAGAATGCCGATGTTCAGTTGTTGTCACTGACGGCGCAGGCACTGTGACGATTTGGACGAAAGTGACAAGCACAGACAATGAACAGAAGTTCCAACACACAGTGACATTCGCACTATTGTCACACATTCAGTAGAGGAACACCATGCTGTGCAATGGTGGTTGTGTCTCCCCGTCTTTCCTGACTATGGGGCTTGCATGTACGCACGCTTGCAGGGATTAGTCGGGAGCGGGGCCCACCGCGTGCCCTGTATTAAGCCACACACACACACACACACACAAAGTATCTCCAGGGAAAGTGAAATGTGGGGATCTTGACTGCCGTGAGCTGAAATTTTGGCTTTCGAGAAAGGTGTTCAAATAGATTATGTTCATTTGTACCTATAAAACCATACGCACACGCACGCACGCACGCACGCACGCACACACACACACACACACACACACACACACACACACACACAACACACACACGCCCACACAAGCTCAAGCGCATAAACACACAACACACACACACACACACACACACACACACACACACACACACACACACACACACACACACGTAAACGCATAAATATACACACGCATACACACACTCACTGACCTATATCAACACACACACACACACACACTACACATAACACGCACGTGCGAGCGTACAGAGAGAGAGAGAGAGAGAGAGAGAGAGAGAGAGAGAGATTCAGATTCAGATAATTATTTATATAACAGGCCAAGGCCCCTAATGAAGGGGTGTGTGAACACACAAGTACAATAGTTACATGAAATCAAATTACGGAACGAAACAAGAATAAATTGAAGGGCAATTTCAAGAAGTGAAAATTTCTCTATACTTAAAGCCTTGTACAAAAACAAAGAAACACTCTTAACAACTTCTGCAGAAGTAGATGAACAAAGTAGGCTCAGTTTAAACAAGGATGGCTGTCTGTAATATTTGGGCTTAATAAACTTTTCTCTAATGCTCATGAGAGCTGGACAGGACAGGACGAAGCGTAATTCGGTTTCAACTGATTTTTTACATAAAGGACAAAGCATATCATAATCATTACATATGCGATATCTAAAATAATGAGTGGCCAATGCAGATATTCCTAATCTGAACTTTGCCGTTACATGTTTTAGGTGCCTGTCCATATTTAAGGTTAAGTACGTTTTCAAGTCATGAACATCACAAAAGTTCCTGTATAAATCAAATCTGTCGCTGTTATGAATATGATCTGCCCATTTCTGCCATCTGCAGTCAACCAACCGTTGACGGAAAACACATACAAACTCTTTAGTATTACCAACCCCTTGATTCAGCCACACAAATCCAAATCCGTATTCAATAGACAAAGGCGCACTTTGGACCCCAGTTACTTTGGCTTTACATCTAAGTCTACAACAATTGTACGTCTTACGAGAATTCTAAAGTTTCCATTGAAACTCTATCTGGCAGA
>CM031602.1:60057415-60062415 GCA_018398815.1 Conus ventricosus
TAACCCAAATAAAAATGACAATTAAAAAAATAATTAATTCTGTAAACCCTTAATTCTTATGTTCTCGGAGAGAAGGTAAATATCTTCGTTCACGATCACCAAATCTTATCTAGCACGTAAGCCCCCGTTTTAATGTGTTAATAACGTCAATATTTAGAGGTTTTGAGGTGTTAATTTTGTTTAAAAACAGGTGTTAATTTTAACCAAAATTGACATGTGATGGACGTGATTTAGATGTGAAAACGGGGGTTTTCGTGGAAAATAACATGGGTGGTCTTGAACGAAGATATTTACCTTCTCTCTGCTCGATGAGAATAAAGATGATGAAGACGATGATATGGATTTCCATTCCAGTCTGAGACTGTGTCGGCTGTACTACACTCATTTTTATAATATATCCAGGTGTCAACCAGGCCCGAGAGATACAGTCACCTATAGTGTTGGTCAGGAAATTTGAGCAATACTCTCAGAGACGCATCCCTTAAGCAGATGAAACTCGACCGTTTGGTCCCAGTCTTCCCAGTTGAGCCCCGTAGCAAACTCAGCATTGGTAAGAGCCAGTCGGGGAAGAAAAATCCCAGAAATAAATAGCTCTGATGGGAATCGAACTTACGACCTCCCAGCCGGGAGTCCGCGACACTAAACACTTTGCCACGGCGGCTGGTTCATTTGGGAAAGTTATCATGTACTAGTCAAAATGGGCAAAGTTCATTGGAAATAGTTCCTATGGATATAGGTCCCACAGGAATAGTTTGTGGGGAGTTGTTTCTTCAGGAATAATCCCACCAGCAACTGTCAGAGATCAGTCGCACAGGACATAACCCCATCTGCAAATGTCCCTCCGCGGAGAGACCCAAAGTGCTGTTCAGGATAGTTCCAGTGGAAATAGTCCCACGGCATTTGGTCCTATGGAGAATAGACTCACTGTGAATAGTTGTTATCATGGACCGTCCAGTGGGGGCCAATTTCATGGATATATTTTTGTTACAATTTAAAAGGGAGACAGAGAGGGGGGACTTTTGTGAAAGACGTCATAGCAATAATGACGCGTTGCAAGCCTCCTTTTTGTACTCCCAGTTCTTAAAGAACAGGGAGTACTTTAGAATGGGAACGAAGAAATGCTGTGTGTGTGTGTGTGTGTGTGTGTGTGTGTGTGTGTGTGTGTGTGTGTGTGTGTGTCTGTCTGTGTGTCCGTGGTCAAAATGTGTTCCACTGGCTCCAGACAAAACTACTGGGTCGATCTTTCTGAAAATTTGTAGGTATGTTCGTTATGGGTCAAGGATGATGCCCGACGTTTTAGTTTACCGTTACAGCCGTTACTACAGTTTTTCTTCTTTATGGAATATCTCAGAAAGTACTTGGCCGACCTTTATGAAAATTAGCAGATATGTTCATTATGGGTCACGGATGATTCCTGATGTTTTAGTTTGCCCCGTTATAGCCGTTACTAACGGTTGTAACGGCCTGTAACGGTTTTTCTTCTTTATGGAATATCTCAGAAAGTACTTGGCCAACTTATAAGCGGTTTGGATGATCTTGTGACAAATCGGATCCTCTGTCCATATGTAAGTGATGTAATGCTGAAAATGGATTAAACAACCGTTAAAAACCGTTATTCTGCCGTTACTTCTTATATATAGGTGGATTTTAATGAAATTTGGTATATAGAAAGGTTATCACACACAAATGGCACTTCTATATAGTGTTCCAAAATTTGACCGTTAAAAACCGTTATTCTTGACATATTGTCCAATTTGGATGAAATTTGATATGTTCACAGGCTTTATCCCAGTGAGGACTAAAATACCGGTTTCAAAAGTGCATATCGGTTATATAACAGTTAAACCGTTATTTTGCCGTTTTTTTTTTTTATATATTGGTGGGTTTTAATGAAATTTTGTATATAGAAAGGTTATCACACACAAATGGCACTTCCATGCAGTGTTTCAAAATCTGACCGTTAAAAACCGTTATTCTTGACATATTGTCCGATTTGGATGAAATTTGGTATGTACACAGGCTTTAGCCTAGTGAGGACTAAAATACCGGTTTCAAAAGTGTATATCGGTTATATAATCGATAAACCGTTATTTTGCCGTTATTTTTTATATATTGGTGGATTTTAATGCAATTTTGTATATAGAAAGGTCATCACACACAAATGGCACTTCCATGCAGTGTTTCAAAATCTGACCGTTAAAAACCATTATTCTTGACATATTGTCCGATTTGGATGAAATTTGGTATGTACACAGGCTTTAGCCCAGTGAGGACTAAAATATCAGTTTCAAAAGTGGACATCGGTTAAATAACCGATAAAACCGTTATTTTGCCTTTATTTCTTATCTCATAAAGCACTTGGCCGATTTATAAGCAGTTTGGAAAACTGGGAGTACGTTTATATGCTTCGCATCTTGTTTTATATTTCAAATCAAAGATATCAGTGTTCGTGAATCAATCATTTATCTTCACTTATAAACAATTTCGCTTTTCTCTATTTATTTATCGTTCCTCAACTGGTAACTTACCTGTAGGGAATCAGCGCTGTACATCCCCAGCAGAGTTCTGTTTTTAATCGCTTTTAGATCTTTGTATTTTTGGTCAGTGTAGTGCTATATATTTGATTTGTTTAAAACGTTTGGAAAGTGAATGTATGCCTGATTGTTCGGTATTGTTTTTGGATCGATTGATAATGCGATTGGAATATTCAAGATTATGTTAGAATATTCTCCAGGTTTCCGTAAGTTGCTAGTGCTTTGCCGAAGGTTCGAGAATGTTGTAGAAGCTGACCGAATCACATTTGCATACGGTCGTCGCGATTTCATTGGTTAAACTTACTGATATGCAGAATATTCTAGAAAAGAATAATCGAGTAGGTTCGAGAATGTTCTTTCAATATCATACAAAAGAAGGAGAGCTGTGCGACTGAGAGAGACACACAGACGAGAGAGAGAAATGAGATTTGTTGAAGAGTTCTAGTCTAGAAGTGTTCGAGTCTTCATTGAGTTTGAGTCTAGTCGACGAGAAGCTGCCATTAGTAGAATACTCGCTGCTGCATGTACGATTGAGTTCCTGTACGGCTTATTAAACCTGAAGGTCAGTGGTTTGCTTTTGTTCCTATATTCTTCAACGTTTGTAAACAAAGGATCCTCTTCGTTTCCATACCATCTGGTGCATTTTGTCGTCTGCGAGCCGAACACCTACCACAGGATCTACAAGCTATAGTACTGCACTTACCTTGTACTGAGGAAGTCAGAGCATTTTAGCATTGTAACAATTTTCAACAGGATGAAACTAATGACGAAATGTCTCACAGGGAACAGTCGCCATGCTAATGCTCTCAGAACGAATAATCACACTAGATACAATCCCATCAGGAATTAGTTCTGCAAGGAACACACCTCAGTTTGCAGATCGAACCCCCCCCCCCTCCCCCCCCCCCCCCCCACCTACCCCTTCCTTTCCCCACAGGTAAACTTACCACCAGAATGGTGATGACCGCTTTGAGCTCCTGCGAGGACAGGTTGGCGTTCCTCAGGGCGACACAGGCCTGGCCGATCTGTTTGAGGAGCAGGGAGCAGGGCACCACGCGCAGGGTCTGGCACAGCTTCTTGTAGCGCTGCTGCAGCACAGCCGCGTCCGAGCTGTACGTATCGGGGGTGGCTGTCACAGCACACAGAAAACCCTGCATGAGGCCCACGTCATGGACAGTGACAGGCTGCACACCATAAGTCAATGCCCAAAGGCTGTGCTTAAGGAGTCGAGTATTTATAGACTGGTGCAATTAGGTTGTTTTTGAGAATTTTTATTGTGTCTGAAAGTTGATTCTCCTCATTCTCTTTCCTATGGCCTTGAAGGTACAAGGTAGGGTGTCCCAAGCAGACAGATTAAAATCAAAGGAATGGGACAGTTTGGGGTCTTCCAGCAGGCGCAAAGATAGTCACGGGTGAGTGCAAAGGCTTGGAATGTGACGTCAAAAAAGCGGGAGGTTATGTCTTTGAAGATTGTATGTGATTTCATCGGTGAAGATTTCCCCGAAGATGGAGTATGGCTGCCTTAATGGCGGGATAAAACACGGTCATAAACACAAAACTCCACTCCCTTTGTTGGGTCGATGGGATTAATACTTGCCTGTCCATATAGGGAGTGTCCGCAGGAGTATCAGCCTGCGTACGCAGAAGAAGAAGAAGAATCGGTGAAGATCCCGCAAAACAAGGGAAATAATTGGTGGGGAGCTGTCCTTTAGATCAATTATCAGTTTAGCATTAAACGCTGGCTCAAACTTATGGTAGGCCTCAAAACGCTTACATGGAATCTATGGTATTTTGGTGCAAATTCTAATTGTGGCGTGTGGCCACACAGCAGCAGTATAGATAATCGCACCCAAGCGCACACCGACAGAAGGGCATGAATACTGGGGCCCCCTCCTCCACAAATGACACTTCGCTCCCTTTCTTCGACACTGATTTTAACTCTTTCTGCCATGGGCCCTTTGGTTTGCAGTTGCTTGGTTTCTGTACGAAGGGACATAATGATGTGATGCTGAGATACTGACTCGTCAGCCAGCCCTGTGAAATCCAGCGAGTCTCTGTCAATGAAGGTGTCATTCAACGCCTTCTTCCTTGCGCTGAACCCTAAGCGATCTGAAGCGATGAAAGCTAAGTGAATTTTCGTTGTTTTATTTGTTTATATATCACCTGACGAAGACCTAAGAGGTCGAAACGCGTTGTGTTTTGTCTTGTGACTCGTTTGTCCACGTTCTCTGGGCGGTTCGCTAACATTTATTTAAGATTCACTCAATATTGTAATAAATTAATGCCTAAAAACGGTGAAATATTGGTGAACAAACACGTCCTCACCCGTTTTGCTGTCATAGTCGTAGTCAGCATCCAGGTCAAAGCCGATCCGCGATGGCGCAGTGTTGGGCGCTCTGTAGGTGGTGGTGGTAGAAAGGTACACAGCCTTGGACTCGTACTCCGCCTCCGACCTGGACCCTGTGC
>CM031602.1:60067415-60072415 GCA_018398815.1 Conus ventricosus
AGCAGAGACAGACACTCATCAGACATAACAACAGAGCGGGACGAAGGAACAGAGAAACAGCTAGCAGAGACAGACACTCATCAGACGTAACAACAGTTCTATAGTGCATACAGTACCAATGCGATGTTGCACAGCTACCACTCATATAGACAATGACTATAATGTTCACGCATGCGCATGGCTTTCTGTTTTTATCCAGCCAACGGCCAATGCTGTAGCTTCAAGCCTTCTAGCTTATAATATGAAAAAGTATTAAACGTTTATCAGTATCAACTGATTCTTGTCATGTGTACGACGATAACATATTACATGGTGGCAGCGAGAGGATCTATGACACCCGACAGCATCCAAGTGGTCAGATAAGTCAATTTTTTCCTCATGTTTACATGCTGATGTACTCGCTACTTCGTTCGATCCGTCATACCATTGAAATCGACGATCACCGTCGACACCGTATCCGCATTTTATCGCCGGATTACCAGCCTACGAACTAGTAGCAGCGATTGCTAAAGACTCTTCTGACGTTTTGATAATTATTTTAATTCATCGTTCGGCGGGACACGATCGTTTGAAGGGAAAGCTTCAACCATCGATGTGACGAACGTTTATTAACCGTCTACTTTCATTATCGTTAACGCCGTCGCACGCAACGTTACTACTGTACTCAACAATATGACAGAAGGGCCACCGCATCCGCAAATGGATTGGAACAATCCAGATAGAATGACAGCTTTGGCCGAATTCAAGCAAATGTCAAATTTATTCTTCTTGGCAAAAGGTATTCCAACAGACAAGCAATACACTCACATTCTGCTATGGGCAGGACAAGAAGGTCTACGAAAATTTAACACTTGGAACTTACTGATGATCAAGTCAAAGATCCTAAGAACATCTGGGAAAAATTTGAAACTGGTGGCCATAAAGAAAACTTCCGTATTCACCAACGGAATTGCGAAGATTTCACCAACAAGTTGATGAAACTGTCGATGACTTTGTCACCAGATGTCAGCCAAGATTCAAAAATGCAGAATGGCAACACCCAAAGCAGCAGAAGAATATTTGATAGAGCAGCTCATCGCTGGAGTTAAATACCCAGAGGCCCAACAAAAATTATTGTCCAAAGATGAAAAACTTACTCTCGAAGAAGCCAAGGACATATGCAGAGCGCATGAAGCCAGTATAGCTCACATGATGCAGATGAGCAAGCTGAATTCTACAGCCTCTTCAGTTGATGCAGTTAAATATCGTCAACAACATCAATACCACAAGAATTGTGGAAACTGTGGTGGAAGCCATGCACCACGAAACTGTCCTGCATATGGATCAACATGCAGAACATGCAGCAAAAAAGGTCACTGGAGCAAAATGTGCAGGAGCATGCACAAGAGTAAACCTCTAAACCCTGCACAATTCTCTGACTATAGAAGAAGACCATTAAGACCACAGAGCCAGAACAGGCGAAACAGAGACAGATATACACGTCATTATGATATCACAGCTCAAGAGATGGAGAAGAAACTCTGGCAGAAAATTTTGACAACCTACAGTTTGAACCGATCAACATATCTACCATAGATGACACTGATCAACGCAGTGAAGTTTTTGCAAACATCAACATTAAACTCAGCAGTGATCAACCTGCCAAACTGAAAGCAAAAATCGATACAGGAGCCCAAGGGAACATCTTACCACTCAGAATCTATCGCAGAATGTATCCGGTAATTTGGATGCAAAAGGATTTCCCAAAATTGGAGCTACTACTAAGAAAAGACCACTCTGATTGCCTACAACGGCACCACCATCAAACAGTATGGCACCATCAGTTTAGCATGCCAATACCAGGATTCAGAATGGCAACAGGCAGAATTTTCATCACAGATGAAGATGGATCTGCTATTATTGGACTTCCCACTAGCAGAAGTCTTGAACTTGTGACACTACACTGTCCCATCACGGCTACAACAGTCAGTCAGAATTTGCCTGCGATTGTAGACGAAAAACAGCTCTACAATCTCTATCCTGACAGATTTGATGGTATCGGAGAATTTCCAGGAGAATTCCACATCACCTTGACAGAGACAGCAAAGCCAGTCATCCATCCACCCAGAAAATACCCTATTCAACTTATTCCAGAGATCAAGGAGGAACTTGAAAAGATGCAAAACCTTGATGTGATAGAACCTGTCAGTGAACCAACAGATTGGGTGAATTCCCTAGCATTCAGCCGGAAATCTAGTGGAAAACTTAGAATATGCCTAGACCCCAAAGACCTGAACAGGTGCCTCAAAAGAACTCACCACAAAACTCCAACTGTGGAAGAGATCACCAATCGTTTCAGCGGAGCCACAGTATTCAGCAAATTAGATGCAAGACATGGCTATTGGTCAGTCAGACTAGATGAAGAATCAAGCAACATGACTACTTTCAACAGTCCATGCGGGAGATACCGTTTCAAAAGACTACCATTCGGTCTCAACGTCTCACAGGATATCTTCCAACAAAGAATGGACGTGATACTGAGTCAGTGCCCTGGCAGTCTTGGAATCACTGATGATGTTGTCGTCCATGGCAAAGATGACAAAGAACATGACTCCAATCTTCATCACCTTATGGAAGTTGCCAAGAGGAGCGGCCTGGTATTCAACATTGAAAAGTGTTATATCAAGCGCCCAGAGGTGAAATTCTTTGGAATGGTCGACGACAAGAATGGTGTTCATCCAGATCCAGGAAAATGTACAGGAATACAGAACATACCATCGCCAAAGAATATCACAGAACTGCAACAATTCCTCGGAATGGTCCAATACATGGCACCATTCATTCCCAAACTGGCAGAGCAGACAGCACCGCTGAGGAATCTGACAAAGAAAGATGTCCACTGGGATTGGAACCCCTCACATCAGCAAGCATTCGAGCGAGTGAAGAAATTGATATGCAAAGATATATCACTCAGATACTTTGATGTCAAGAAACCAGCAGTCATTCAAGTCGATGCTTCAAAAATAGGACTGGGAGCAGCACTGGTCCAGGATGGCAAGCCGATCGCTTTTGCCAGTAAAGCTCTCACTGATACTGAGCAACGATATGCAAATATCGAAAGAGAGCTTCTAGCAGTTGTCTTCGGGTGTGAGCGTTTTCACACATATGTGTTTGGGAAGTACTTCATTGTTGAATCTGATCACAAGCCATTGGAACAGATTCAAAAGAAAGCCTTGCCAACACCCCACCCGCCTACAAAGAATGATGTTGCGTCTTCAACCGTAATGACATGAACATTCAATATAGACCAGGAAAAGAGATGGTACTCGCAGACGCACTGTCAAGGCTGAATCCCACACCTGATGATCAGATTGATCTGGAGCAATCTATATACGCAGTTCAGTTTTTCTGCAAGCAGGCTCCAGCAACTGAAAGAAGAAACAGAAAATGATGAGGAACTGACAACACTCGGAAAATTCATCATCAATGGATGGTCAAACCAAGCAAGAGAAATGCCAAAATCCATCAGGCACCATTGGTCATACAAAGACGAGCTCACCATTGAAGATGGAATCCTTCTCAGAGGAGAAAGAGTTATGATTCCTAAAACAATGAGATCATACGTTCTCCAAAATTTGCACTCTGGACACCAAGGCATTGAGAAGACAAGACTACTTGCCAAGTCATACATTTTCTGGCATGGCATAAACCGAGACATCGAAGAAACTGTCCAGAGATGTACAACATGCCAAGCACACCAGAACAACCAACCTGCAGAATCTATGATCCAGCATGAAATTCCATCCAGACCATGGCAAGTCCTAGCATCAGATATCTTCACGTTTGATGGCAGTGACTTCATTCTGGTTGCGGACTACTATTCAAAAATGCCTTTCGTCCGCAAGACAGCCAGTGCTGGACAATTTACAACATCAGGAGTCGTGACATACATGAAACAGCTGTTTGGAGAGCAGGGAATGCCAGAAAAGCTAGTCACTGACAACGGTTCCCAATACACATCAGCTGAATTTCAAAGATTCACGAAAGAATGGGATTTTGTGCATACAACCAGTTCCCCCAGATACCCTCAGTTCAATGGATTTGCTGAGCGAAATGTACAAACAGTGAAAAACATTCTCAGCAAAGCAAAAGAAAGCCACTCCGACCCCTACATGGCAATGCTATATTTCAGATCTACCCCCATTGATCATAATTTGCCCTCTCCTGTTGAAATGCTATACTCCCGGAAACCCAGAACCAACCTCCCATCCAAAATCCCCAACTCCCTTCCTGATCCAAGAAACATCAAAAAGAACCTGGAGCGACGCCATACTTCACAGAAGAAATACCATGACAGACACGCTCATGATCTTGCAACACTTCAAAAGGGTCAGCACATCCTGATGAAGAAAGAAGAAACAGGAAGATGGATACCAGCGACTGTCCTCAACGAAGACAGCGGACCTAGGTGATACATGGTCCAAACTCCAAACGGGACCACATACCGCCGCAACAGGAGACACCTAATGCAGATCAACCCTCCACACAGAACACTGGTCAGATGGCTGATGACGAGGACAATGCAGACCAGGACACCGGAACGCCAGCCGCAGCACCAGCCACGATTGAGGCACCGGGCCATGGAGACCACGGGACAGCAAACCATCAACAGCAAACCATCAATTCCAAACCACCACATTCACACACACTTAACAAATACACCACCCGTACTGGACGCATTGTGAAGCGACCCAGCAGATTGGATCTCTAGTCTGTCCAAGATGATCAGTCATTCACAAATCACTTGAACTGGCTATTTCATTGAACACAGACATATTTTTGTTAGTACGCACATATAGACATTTTAAAAAACAATTGAAAAAAAAAATGTCTAAATCCATTGACTGTAAATATCAGAATATTTCAATTTCTAATATGCCCATAAAGACATGTCCAGTATATATAATCGCACATAAATCTGCAAGATGTAATTGCCAGAATTGTCCAGTTTCTGAGTCACA
>CM031602.1:60077415-60092415 GCA_018398815.1 Conus ventricosus
CAGATTTCTACACCAAGAATAGACCTGTTTAATTTTTCTATTCTGGTAGTGTGCGATGGAGTACACTATCACCGCATTAGATCATTACTTTTAGAGACAATATACATGTACCAGGGCAAACCTATTGTTGCATTTCAACCGTGAAGTCGCTCCCTGTTTACTGATATTTTTTTAACCGCATCATGATAAGTGAGAGATATGGTTACTCTTGGTTTTATTAATTACATCATGTTAAATGAGTGTTATGGTCTCTGATTTTATTGGTGCATTGTCACTGATTAATTACTGTCCCAGTACTGTTGACTTCTCGAAGTATTGTAACTACACAATGATAATTGTGGGTCCTGTTTACTGTTAATTCTCTTGATGCATTGTCGCTGTATAATCAAAATCCGTAGTAGCATTTAGCATAATTATAGTATTTTAGAAGAGGAAAAAGCAATTACAATAATGACAACTGCGTACGTCCGTCCGTCCGTCTGTCTGTCTGTCTGTCCGTCCGTCCGTCCGTCCGTCTGTCTGTCTCTCTCTTTCTCGCTCTCGTGTCTTCCCTTGTTTGGCTGTCAGCAAGAAGGGTTTCTCTGAGCGGACAAAAATGTGCAACAAAATAGCCAGACTGTGTCCAGTATGCCGGTGAACGGTCTCCCTTCCACACTGCTGACAGAACTGGCCCTGTCTTCCTTCAAAGTGGAAGGTAGCGGGAGTCAAACGGTTGTTGTTCTTCCACTGACTCCAGCGCGTCAACCATCACAACTCAGTCCCCGTTGTTCGGAATGGATTTATGGTACTTACATACTTCATCACAACTCAGTCCCCGTTGTTCGGAATGGATTTATGGTACTTACATAGTTCATCACTGTACTTACATACTTCACGACTCAGTCCCCGTTGTTCGGAATGGATTTATGGTACTTACATAGTTCATCACAACTCAGTCCCCGTTGTTCGGAATGGATTTATGGTACTTACATAGTTCATCACAACTCAGTCCCCGTTGTTCGGAATGGATTTATGGTACTTACATACTTCACGACTCAGTCCCCGTTGTTCGGAATGGATTTACGGTATTTACATACTTTTTTTTCTCTCGACTGAACCTAGTTCATGTGCTTTGAGTGAATGTCGCACAACCGTGACACAGTTGTGTATTGATGGAAATGTCCGTCCCAAGTGGTCAGAGACAGGAGAGCCAAGGCGCACAGGAATTCTACAGTTCAGGAGGAAAAGGCAACCATTTCTTCTACCCCCCACCCCCCCTCCGCGCTCTTTCTCCCCCCTCCTCCCAGTCTGTTGTAGAGCAAGAAAAACATCACTGCAGCGGGCACTTTCGGAGGTAACAGTGTTGGTGATTGTGGTGCGGCAGAATGTGCGCGATTGTGTGGAGGAGAAAGGCAGACTACGAACACACAACCTGACACACGTACACAACTTCCCGATGATGATGATGATGATGATGATGGTGATGGAAAATGCTTGTGCGATTGACAGTGGTGGTGATGATGATGCTGATGAAGTTAGGGAACGGGGCTACAGTGTACTCAATACTTCTGGCAACGAATATTCCATGTCTGTGAAGAACCTAACCGGCGATTAAACAGTGCACCAAAAGAATGACAGACAATACACCAAATTGAATGAAATAATGACAAGTTTAGCAAACAATGCAAAAAGGCTGGACAGTATGAGGAGCAGTTTCAAGAGAGAAGACCGCCTCCACAACCCGGCGAGTGAGAACGGAAATCCTGATCTGGATACGATCTGACCGTAACTGAACGATACAGTTATTTCCTCACAGTGACAGTACAACCCTTACTGTGATGTTCAAATGTTGCATTGTCATACTGCTTTGGAATGGTTTCCTTGTCATTAAGAACTTTACCATCTATTTTTCGTATTTTAATGTTCATTCCAATCGATTATTTCAGTGACCTCCCCTTCCCCTTACCCCATATTGTGAATGGGCTTAAAAGCTTGAAACAATACACCATTCGTATTCGTATATTCTCTCTCTCTCTCTCTCTCTCTCTCTCTCTCTCTCTCTCTCTCTCTCTCTCTCTCTCTCTCTCTCTCTCGGTATTTACTGCTGTTTATTGATGTGTGACTTAGTTAACGATTCTAGTCTTGGATAGTTTATCAATAGCTAAAAAAAGACGGGAGAGGATTATATTAGCATCTCTCTCTCTCTCTCTCTCTCTCTCTCTCTCTCTCTCTCTCTCTCCTCTCTCTCTGTCTCTCTCCCCCTCTCTCTCTGTCTCTCTCCCTCTCTTTCTCTCTCTCGCTCGCTCGCTCCCGTGCGTACTGCTGTTACTGATGCATTGTTGCTAGTTCATTAAAAAAACAAACACGTTGTTGGCAGTATAACAACATTATTGAAAAAAAATAATGAAAGTATCTCTCTCTCTCTGTCTGTCTGTCTCTCTCTTCGGCAGTCCCGCTCCTTTGATAACTAATGGGAGGATCTGTGTGTGTGTGTGTGTGTGTGTGTGTGTGTGTGTGTGTGTGTGTGTGTGTGTGTGTGTGTGTTTCCGCAACCAATTAATTTCTTCTTGCTTGGTGTTTCAATGTTTTTTCTTCTTTTTTAATCACCTATGCGTGAATGTTAATGGAAAAACATTTCATCCATTTCTTTTTCATGTATTTTTGAAGATATGTATGTTTTTGTTAAACGTTTGTAAGTTTTAGTCGCCAGTCATATTGATTTAGCAGCTAGTCACGGTCATCCCATAGTGAGGCAAGGCCTGGATGAAAAAAAAAAGCATGCATATGCTTATCTGTTACCCTTCTCTTTCTCTCTCTACGGAGAGAGAGAGAGAGAGAGAGAGAGAGAGAGAGAGAGAGAGAGAGAGAGAGAGAGAGATTTGATTCATGAATGCCATAGCTCCTCAGAAGAGAGATGTGCACAGAACAGCATTACACAATACATTTCCTGTACCTTCTTCTTCTTTCTTCTTCCTAAAATACTGGTTCACTCAAAAACGAGTAGGTCACCAGCGCGCATGTTAAAAAGTAAAATAAAATAACATAAAATAGTGCGACTCAGACTGTTGGCCCCTGGAGCAAATTTAGCAACAAGGGGTCGCACTCGATATTCAAGAAGTTAAAAGCAATGGCCAAATTCAGGCCCAGTTAACAGTAAAATATCTGGGGAAGTAAAAAATAGAAAAACATCAATATGCAGATATTATTATCATGTGATTAATGATATAACAGTCAAAAAGTCAAATGATCATTTAAAAGTCTGTAGCGCTAAGAGTGTACATAAACCTCTGATATACCAAACCTGAACTTCGTTACAACATATCTGGAATGTTTATTAACAGCCATTGACAAATAGGTAGGACTGTGATGCATAGGACCCAAGTCGAAAAGAGTACATCTGCGAATTTCACCTCTGCCAACATCAATCAATCAGTCTTTGCCGGAACACTCGAATGAAACCATTCATGTCACCAACACTCTAATTTTCCCAAACAAAATCAAATCCGAATTTATATAAATTAAGTGTTACATTGGAGAGAGAGACAGAGAGAGAGAGAGAGAGAGAGAGAGAGAGAGAGAGAGAGAGAGAGAGAGGTGCATACGCGTTAATTCACACATGCACAGAAACATCTGGTTTCTGTGTTTGCTGTACTCACAGCCAACGATCCTTCAGCAAAAGATATACTCAGAATCACCATGGAATGATGTCACGGAAACAAAAAGATCCTACATGACAAATACTGCACAAAATCAGATCTACATGACAAATACTGCACAAAGTCAGATCTACATGACAAATACTGCACAAAGTCAGACATTAGCACCATCGCCAGAACATAAAAAGAAGCACACACACACACACACACACACACACACACACACACACACACACACATTATTATTAACGAGATCGTATATAAATTTGCTTTTATAATTAGTGTTATTCTCGGACCAGTCAGCAGGTTCCTCGGTTTAAAAAGTCAGCAAGTTCATCGGTTTATAAGTCAGTAGGTTCATCGGTTTAAAAAGTCAGACGGTTCATCGGTTTAAAACCACGCACGTGATTTGAAGAGAACTTAAAATACATATAGTAAACAGAATATGTAAATAATAATTAAAAAAAAAAAACACCACTGAAGGCAAGTTGCTCACAAACGGAGATGTTTGTTTATACGTCCACAGTCATCTGCCGGATGTCGGTCGGCTATCAGTGGGACTTACACTCTGTTCCAGAATTGGTTCCTCTGCTGATCGTTCGTGCACTAATACATGAAACTGAACTAAAACGACCGATCAGTTTTGTTCCTTTACCACGGAGAGGAAACACATGACTCATGGCTCTATAGTTCACCCCCCCCCCCCCCCCCCGGACGAATGAAACACAACTGACAGGGGGCAAGGAGATGAGATAGAGCACAAAAGGCGAGGGGAGGGAGGCGGAGAGGAGGGGGAGAAAAAATAAAGCTATGAAAGCAAGAAAAGCCGTTCGATGTGCGTACCCCCAAAAGAAGTGTGGAAGGCCAATCACGTCCCGACACAATACTCCAAACGGTCCTTCAATGAACACGGACGACCGGCCACGACACCAACAATGCTGAGAGCATACGGCGTGACCTCTCGGACTCCCTTTAGAAACTGGAACTGGAGTCCTGTGCCAGACGTGTCTGCCGCAGGAGAATACGGCAACCAAATCTTGAGCGCGCACCAACTGCCGGGCAGCCGAGCGTGGCAGAATCGACAACACGGTTGATGGGATTAGCTACTTTGTCCTGCGCTCTCTGTCACACCCCCCCCCCCCCCCCCCCCATCACCACCCCCTCTCTCCCTCTCTTTCTTTTTCTCACTGTCCACCTCCGCCTTGACCCTACGGTGGAGGTCACAAATCTCAGTGGAGGTCAGCTGACGGTAGTAATCTTTGTTGTGAGTTTGGCCAACGAGTTAATACGGGGAGTAAGAATGCCCTACCATGTACTTGTAACACTGAACGTGTGTACACAGTTTGTGCGCTGCTCAACGTTATCTATGTATATCAAAGCGTCGTATCTGCACAGGCGGCAGAGGTACTGATGATTCTGGAAGCTGAGACTCAGAGCCTTCCGTAAAGCCCAGATGCTTCCAGAAATAATTTTCGACTTTTTCACGTATTTCTTTCTTTCTTTAAAAAAAAACACAAACAAATTTCAAATATTAGTGTTAGCGCACTGCCAAAAAAGAAAAGAAAAGAAAACAAGAACAACAGAAAACAAAAAAAGAAAAACCGTAGACAAACGAATCACAAGACAAAACAAGACGCGTTTCGACCTCTTAGGTCTTCTTCAGGCTAAATACAAAACAGCCAGGACAACGAAAATGAACGAGCAATCACTTACCTTCATCCATTTCATCGCAAGATAGGTGCTGAACACTGAAGTGGATGAAGACAAGTGACTGCTCGTTCATTTTCGTTGTCCTGTTTTGCATCTTACCTGAAGAAGACTAAGAGGTCGAAAGGCGTCATGTTTTGTCTTGTCATTCGTTTGTCCACTTTTTTTGTTGTTGTTTTTTTTTTGCGGTGCGCTAACACTAATATTTCAAATTTGTTTAGATTCCGCCTGCAGTCGCCTCACTTTGCAACTAGATTTTTTTTTTTTTTTTTTTAAAACTAGAAACATTACGTACGGATTGTTGAACTTCATGAATATGTCATTCGTTTTGTTTCGCTGTGCTGTGTCACGGTCCTCGAACTTTCCATGTGATGAGCTGTAAATAGTCTCAAGTGTTGATTGGCTGACTGATCTATGGCGGACACGTCTCCCTTTTGGGACCTGGTCACCAGGAAGATAGAATTTGTGAGTCTTGTGCTGGGGGTGCAGACTGCAGACTTGTTGCCAGAGTAGACCCTGCCTTTCTGGCTCTGATGCAACCAGACACAGTGTCTCTAGCCCCGCATAAGCATCTTCTCTTCATATTTACCTGTCCACACAAATGCCTTTTCTCCTACTACGTGGAACATAAGGAATCTTCCCCACCCACAAAAAAAAAAAAAAAAAAAAATCTTGTGGAGAGCGAGGAACTCGTGCTACTCAACCTACTGGAATACAAAAGTGGTCTCCCTTTAGTGACACAAACTCACTCACTTCACTAAAAAATGAAAAAAAAAATCAAATTTCTCCTTTTCCTCGTTGTGGACACATCTCTTTTCAAATTCAAGCGCTTGAACATGGTTCAACAGAAACGCCCTTCTGAGCTGGCCTTATTTCTCTCGACCACTCTACGCCTTCCCGGTCGGAAAACCCGAGAAACCTTTTTGCGCGCGCACACACACACACACACACACACACAAACACACACAAACTTACACACACACACACACACACACACAAACAAACACACACAAACACACACGCACACACACACACACAACACACACACACACACACACTCCCTGTGGAAAGAGCGTATAAGAAGCATCAGTCACCATGACAGTATCATCAGCACGGCCTGTGGAGTAACAGGGAATCACGAGGCAGTCCCGTTCAAGTACATAAGCGTATGTTTATATTCTACATTCTTTTCCCATACACATTTGATTTTCAAGTCGGTGAGGAACAAGCTGCTGTCGAGGGCAGTGTTAAATTTGAAAGGGAGACAAGATAAGAGAGGAGGAACTTTTGCGGAAGACGTCATAGCCTAGCGATAATGCCGAGTTGCAAGCCTCCTTTTACTTGTCGCTTAAATTACATCTTTGTATTTTCGGTCAGTGTAGTGCTATTGTTGTTGATTTAAAACATTTGCAAAGGGAACGTATGCCTTATTGTTTCAGTATTGTTTTTGGATCAATTGATAATGCGATTGGGATATTCAAGATTATGTTAGAATGTTCACCAGTTTTTCGTAAGTTGCCAGCGCATTACCGAAGGTTCGAAAATGTTGTAGAAGCTGACCGAATTACATTCGCATACGCTTGTCACGATTTCATTGGTTAAGCTTACTGATATGCAGAATATTTTAGAAAAGGATAATCGAATATGTTCGAGAATATTCTTGTGGTAACATAAAAGAATGAGAGCTGTGCGACTAAGAGAGAGAGAAGAGAGAGAGAGAGAGAGAGAGAGAGAGAGAGAGAGATTTAAAAAGAATTCTAGTCATTGTCCAGCATTTAACGTGTTCGAGTCTTCACTGAGTTTGAGTCTAGTCGATGAAAAGCTGCCATAGGTAGAATATTGCCTGCTGCATGTACGACTGAGTTCCTGTACGACTTATTGAACCTGAAGGACAGTGGATTGTTTTTTGTTCCTATATTCTTCAACGTTTGTAAATAAAAGGATCCTCTTCGTTTCAATACCGCCTGGTGTATTTTGTCGTCTGCAAGCCGAACACCAACCACAGGATATACAACGAACTCTTACAAGCTAGGCTACTGCACTTACCTCGCACTGAGGAAGTCAGCGGTTTAGTGTGTAACATTTGGGTGCCAAGCCGAAGATCCTGCTACACTGTTGTTTATTCCAGAGACATTATTCACTGGCCTGTACTAAACGAACTGCGATCGTGACTCAGGCGCCAGTCTAGATCTACGTCGACATACGCCGCCACGTACTGCATCCGCTGTCGTCTGAGGAGAAACGTAACTTAGATCAAAACGGTCAGCGTCAAGAAAGTCTTCAGCGGTGTTTTCGTACACATGCGGGGGTGCAGCGTTCAGTGCATTGATCAGGTCCAGGGAAGCGGAGGAAACTGTTACGTGGTCTACAAATTGGCAGATAGCCTAGCTTTGTATGCGGAAGTCACGTGATTAAATATGGGATGGAAGTCCATCATATCCGTGAGTCGATTCCATTTCTGTCTCGTCTCCACTTCTGTATGACGGCTGTACGCAACAGAAACTATCGCCTGTGTCTGCAAGAGCAATTAGGGTTCTACAGAGCTAGGAGAGTCAAACGGAAGACTGCTGTCTGAGTCTGTAGTTGAACACTGGAAAGTATTGTTTCAGTGACTGATCGCTGATTGCTGTCTGAGTTACCATGGAATACGTGAAGACTGGAAAGGAACTAGGCCTTGCAGGTGATGAACTCAGGAAATATGATCAAGAGGCTGAGGCTGCAGCAAGAGAACTGGAAAGAAAAAAAAAAGAATTGGAAGCTGAAGAGAAGAAGAGACCAGAGCAAGAAGAACGTGAAGAGAAGAAATGACAGGAAGAACGTGAAGAGAAGGCTAGAAGAAGAAGAACGTGAAAACAGGAAAAGACAGCAAGATAGAGAATGGCAGAAGCGAAAGTTCAAAATGGCGAACGCATTTCCCAGTCAGAAGCTGAAGTTCCCAAGAGACCACATCTTCCAGCATTCGTAGATGGGAAAGACAACCTCGACAGTTATCTGGAACGTTTTGAACGCCATTCTGAAGCAATGAGATGGCCAAAAGAGCAGTGGGCTACCAACTTTTGCCCTTTTGACTGGTCACGCCCTTGAGGTCTACTCAAGACTACCCAGAGAAAAAGCAAATGAATATGAAACACTGAAAACTGAACTTCTTCGAAGTAATGACTTTTCTAAACAAGGCTTCCAGAAGCTTTTCCGGTCCAGTAGGCCAGAGAAGAACAAAAGTCCTGCTCAATTCCTAACCAGGATTCAAAACTATGAAGAGAAATGGTTGGAATTGGCTGGAAGAAAGAAAAATTATGATGGCTTGTCATATCTGGACCTGAAAGAATAATTTGTAGAATCCTGTCCTAAAGACCTTGCAGCCCACCTTCTACAACAGAAAGACCAGAGCCTGAAATCCCTGACTGAAGCTGCCCACAGGCTCCTGGGGTCTTGCAACCGGACCCTTGACACAAGATCAAAACCATCTACAGACCGGATACGACCAATCCAGGTTCCAAGTATACCAACCCCACCGTTGAAATGCTTCAGCTGCGGACGCCTGGGTCACAAGGCTGCTGAATGCAGACTACCCAAGTATTCAGATAAACGCAGCCGTCCACACTTCAGTCATGAAGACCGGAAAGACCAGCGCCAGGGTGGAAATAAAAGAAGCCTAACATCTACCAATGTTGCCATCAGGGAAAGGAGTCAGGAGACACCCGTCACAGAGGACCTGGAGATCTACCTCACGCCAAGCCCGTGACAGCCCTGAAGAGCATGAGAACGTGGTGCAATGTGCCTTCTTAAACCGTGCCAAGAGTGATTTGAGTGTCATGCCTGTGATGAAGGGACATTATAATGATAAGGAAGTACAGGTGCTCAGAGATACAGGGTGCAGTAGAGTCATCATTAAGAAGGACCTTGTTCCTGAAAAACAGTTTACTGGCAAGAACGGCTACCTACGATGTGTCCATGGACATGTTGAGGCCGTCCCCACAGCTGACATTGAAATTTCTACACTGTTCTTTGTTGGGAAATGTTCTTCTCATTCCAACCCCGAGGAAAGTAAAAATATTTTAAAACCAAGCGGCCCAGTGATCACGTAACACGAGCAACACACACTAATGATTGTGTGAATACTGACATCTCTCCAGTCCGCCTTCGCTAATGACTGTGAATGTTGACATCTCTCCAGTCGGCTAAGGTACTGGATGGGGGAGGGGAGAGGGGGGAGGGAATGTTCGACACAAAAGCAGATTGTTTGCAGATTCCATCTGCAGCAAAGGAAGCCAGTATTGACAACCCTCTTCGATCGCTGCTCACGCCAGCGCTAGGTGGCGGTCACTAGCAACGGTCACCGTGGCTGATTTAACACCGGCACAGCCTCAACCTAAGCAAGGGGTTACCTCGCGTGCACCCATTGCCACACAGTGTACCTGTCAGTCATCATGGCACCTATCGCTTCGTTGGGAACAAAATCACTCCACAGTTTGCAACTTGGTTAACAAGTTCAGTCTGTGTGTGCTATATGCACGCGCCCTCCTCATACACCATTGTGCTTCCCCCCCCCTCGCCCCCCCACCTCCCCGACCCCTAAGTATGTGGAACACACACACACACACACAGACACGATTTTATGACAGCATATATCACGTGTTCTACAGCTGCACGAAGTCGCTCAAATGACTGAACCAAACTCACAAAGACAAGTCACACGTTGAGATGACAGCGTTGAGGGGGGGGGGGGGGGGGGGGGGGGGGGGGGGGGGAGAGAAGGGGGGGGAGAGGTGGGGGGGGGGGGGGGGGCTTGGCCTCATGGACAAAACTTTGCTTTCTACATCAAAGAGAGAGAGGGGTTCAATCCTCAGAGGACAGAGCTAGACTGTCAGGTCCTCCGTATGACACTGTGAACATATGCAGGATAGTGGGCCATAAAATGCCCGTAGGATGCGTCACACACACACACACACACACGCGGGCGCGCGCGCACTCACAAACAATTGACAATTGACAGTTTTATTGACACTAGCCTAAAGCGGCCCACACACGCTCAAACCTTTTCATCAATAGTATTGACGTCAAATTATTTGACACTTTTTTGATCGTGTAGGGGCGATATTGATGGCCTAAAAAGTATTGACGTCAATATATTGACGGATCTTTTTCAGTTGATATTTTTTGCGCAAACCGCCAATTTATTGAGCGTGTGTGGGTACTCATCAATATTTTGCGCCAATTTCACTTTTTGATTTGCCGTAGGAGAGAACGGATCATCATGGCGCCATCAAAAGAAGAAAAGAAATTTCTTCTTGAGCTCATAGATGTTTATCGGAGTTTACCTGCGCTGTGGAAAATTAAAAGCAAGGAATACAGTGACAGACAGAAAAAAGACACTGCGTATGAGACTCTTCTAAAGAAATACCGCGAATACTACAAGGAAGGCACGAAAGATGAACTGAAGAAGAAGATAAACGCATTGAGGACAAACTTTCGAAAAGAACTGAAGAAAGTCAACGACTCCCAAAAGGCTCCCAAAAAGCTGTTGCTCCGTCCATCGCGATGCACAGACTGAATTTTGCACAATAATAATGAACGTGTAGGGCAAACGTCAAACTGTCAAATAATTTGACGTCAATACTATTGATGGAAAAGTTTGAGCGTGTATGCCTGCCTTAACTGGCCTTCATGCCGGGGTGGGGGGGGGGGGGGGGGGGGGGGGGGGGGGGGGGGGGGGGGGGGGAATTAAAAGTGTTCTTGCAGAGAGACGATCTAAGGGAAGTAATTCCCTTTAAGATGATGTCTATATGGTTGCTGTCTCCCTTTAATGTGTGTGTGTGTGTGTGTGTGTGTGTGTGTGTGTGTGTGTGTGTGTGTGTGTAAGAGTGCGTGTTTGAAATGTTTGCAGGTGATACATGTCTTCATTCCAGTGATTTTGATGCCTGTAAACTTACAAATTGCTTTCTATACGACATTGAAAGATTCATGAATAAATCTCAGCCAAACAAACTGTCCATAAATGGAAATAAAATTAAGTGCGTGTATGTATGCACTCGACAAAAAGAAGGAAAAGAAAAGAGAGAAGAAATGATATCACAATTCAAACCATCATTTGTGCGTGATAATAGAATTGAAGAAGTCGATACGCATAAAATCGCCCCTTGAAAGATCCATTTAAACTCAGCTAAACAAATTGTCCATAAATGCAAATAAAATTAAGTGCGTATACGTATGCACGCGACAAAAAGGACAAAAAAGGGAAAAAATGATTTCACAATTCAAACCATTGTTTGTGCGTGATAATAGAATTGAAGTCGGCACGCATAAAATGCTGGGCGTCATTATTGACAAAGATTTATCTTGGTCTGACCACGTCCCTAGTTTAGCGTCTTTCCAACAACTATCCCAGGTGGCTAACAATATTTTTTTTCAATGTACCTCACCAGAAGCTTTTTGTTTTAATGCTCATGTTCTATCAATTCTTGATTATGCTTCAATCTGCTGGTTTGGCTGCAGTGAAACAAACTTCAAACGGATTCACCGTATGTATACAAGAGCACTAAACGTAATATTGGTAAAATCAAGCTCTCTAACCGCTGAGGACTACAAGCAACCTAAAAATTTAGTTTTCAACGGTAGGCTCATCCACAACAAATCAGTATGCATGCATAATGTTAGGAATGGTAAAGCTCCTAAAAGGATGAGAGACACTTTCAAAATTAATCGTTCCAGACATAAACACGCAATATTGCTTCCCAGACCTAGAAATGACAGTATACAAATCCAGTTTGTTACACTCTGAGGGTGGTTTGTGGAACAGTTTATCAACAACGCTAAAAAAAACAAGAGCAAATTCCACTTCAAGAAAAATATGAAAGTTCATCTAGCGAGCAAAACCGAACACGTGATGTGACGCTTATTGATGCTTCCTTGAAATCTTGCTTTCCCTCTATTTCATTTATTTATCTATTTATAATTCCTTCATCTATATTTTCATTTATACATTTGTTTCCCCATCAATTTTCTTGTCACCTTATACTGTCTTTTGCCTGTTTATTCATTTCGGCCATATTGTGCAGATGACAGCTCTCTTGATTTCATATATAGTTTTGTAATAATTGCATGTGTGTTGGTATTCAGTGTACTGCCGCATACATAAGACTGAGTGATCATACTGAAAGGGGTGAATGTGAACAAATTCCCTGTCTTCGTTCATGGTGTAGACATTGCATCTGATCTTATGTATTCGGATGTGTTTGCATTTTTTTCCTTCTCCATATTTTCACACTATTCATTTCGTCTTATTTATGCACACACACACACACACACACACACACACCACACACACACACACACACACATACACGCACGCACGCACGCACGCACACACACACACACGCACATACACACACACGTACACATTAAAGGGAGACAGCAGCTGCAAAGCTCTAAGAATTTGTGCAGGATTAGTTCCCGTAGACCGTATACTCGGCTTCTCTCTCTCTCTCTCTCTCTCTCTCTCTCTCTCTCTCTCTCTCTCTCTCTCTCTCTCTCTCTCTCTCTCTCTCTCTGTCTGTCTGTCTGTCTGTCTGTCTGTCTCTCTCTCTCTCTCTCTCTCTCTCTCTCTCTCTCTCTCTCTGTGCTCCCCCTCCCCCACCCCCTCCCCTACAATCCTCATATCTACCTTCTCTCGCCTTCTCACCAGGCCCCATCTTCTCTGTCTGTCTGCCTGTTTGTCGGTCTGTCTGTGCAATAGTGAATGCCTCAAAGTACTAGAGCACACATTTTTGTACTGCCAGTTCTTAAAGAACAGGGAGTACTTTAGAATGGGAACGAAAAAATGCTCTGTGTGTGTGTGTGTGTGTGTGTGTGTGTGTGTGTGTGTGTGTGTGTGTGTGTGTGTGTCCGTGGTCAAAATGTGTTCCACTCGCTCCAGACAAAACTACTGGGCCGATCTTTCTGAAAAATTGTAGGTATGTTCACTATGGGTCAAGGATGATGCCCGATGTTTTAGTTTACCCCTACACCCGTTACTAACGGCTGTAACGGTTTTTCTTCTCCATGGAATATCTCAGAAAGTACTTGGCTGATCTTTGTGAAAATTAGCAGGTATGTTCATTTTGGGTCACGGATGATGCCCGATGTTTCAGTTTACCCCGTTACAGCCGTTACTAACGGCTGTAACAGCCTGTAACGGCTTTTCTTCTTTATGGAATATCTCAAAAAGTACATGGCCGATCTTTCTGAAAATTTGTAGGTATGTTCATTATGGGTCACGGATGATGCACAATGTTTTAGTTTACCGTTACAACCGTTACTAACGGCTGTAACGGCCTGTAACGGTTTTTCTTCTTTATAGAATATCTCAGAAAGTACTTGGCCGATCTTTGTGAAATTAGCAGGTATGTTCATTATGGGTCACGGATGATGCCCGATGTTTTAGTTTACCCGTTATAGCCGTTACTAACGGCTGTAACAGCCTGTAACGGTTTTTCTTCTTTATAGAATATCTCAAAAAGTACATGGCCGATCTTTCTGAAAATTTGTAGGTATTTTCATTATGGGTTACGGATTATGCCCGATGTTTTAGTTTACCGTTACAGCCGTTACTAAAGGCTGTAACGGCCTGTAACGGTTTTTCTTCTTTATGGAATATCTCAAAAAGTACTTGGCCGATCTTTCTGAAAATTTGTAGGTATGTTCATTATGGGTCACGAATAATGCCCGATGTTTTAGTTTACCATATATACCGTTACTAACGGCTGTAACGGCCTGTAACGCTTTTTCTTCTTTATGGAACATCTCAAAAAGTACTTGGCTGATCTTTGTTAACATTAGCAGGTATGTTCATTATGGGTCACGAATAATGCCCGATGTTTTAGTTTACCGTTATAACCGTTACTTACGGCTGTAACGGCCTGTAACGGTTGTTTTTATTTATGGAATATCTCAGAAAGTACGTGGCCGATATTTCTGAAAATTTGTAGGTATGTTCATTATAGGTCACAGACGATGATCTTTGTGAACATTAGCAAGTATGTTCACTATGGGTTACGGATGATGCCCGATGTTTTAGTTTACCGTTATACCGTTACTAACTGCTGTAACAGCCTGTAACAATTTTTCTTCTTTATAGAGTATCTCAGAATGTACTTGGCTGATCTTTGTGAAAATTAGCATGTATGTTCATTATGGGTCACGGATGATGCCAATGTTTTACCGTTATAACTGTTACTAACGGCTGTAACGGCCTGTAACGGTTTTTCTTCTTTATGGAATATCTCAGAAAGTACGTGGCCGATATATCTGAAAATTTGTAGGTATGTTCATTATAGGTCACAGACGATGGCCGATGTTTACCAGAATAGCCATTACTAACGGTTACACCAGTCCAAGACGGTTTTTCCTCTTTATGGAATATCTCACGCGTATTCAGGATAAACTGGGAGTACGTTTATATGCTTTGCATCTTGTTTGTTTTAACCACGTTGAAGTTTCTAGCCAAGATCTCGTAAGCAACACTCCACATATGTCTGAAGACACAAAGGATACCCAGGACAAGCCTTTGACGTCGTTTTAAAGTCGTTCCATTCTCCAATTCATTGATGACAGAATACGGAACTGAGTTATGGTGCTTCGAACGTGCTGCTTTATGAGCAGAACAGATGTATTTATTGGCATT
>CM031602.1:60099915-60114915 GCA_018398815.1 Conus ventricosus
CGGCTTGTTGGATTATGAAGACAACAGTGAATTTCAGAATGGAAACTGAAGGCATAGGAGTGTTTTAAAGTGTAAGCAAAGATCAGAGGTATGGGTGATGTGGTTTCAACAATTTCATGCTTTATAAGTACTACTACTACTGCTGCTGCTGCTGCTGCTACTACTACTACTACTACTGCTACTACTACTACTACTACTACTACTCTTACTACTGTTGCTTATAATAATAACATCAATGTGAGCGCCGAATGCGTATGCCTGTTTGTGAATATATGTGGAGATGCGTACAGCACGCCTCTGTATCAGCGATTTTTTTGCAGGAATAGGCGAGGCCAGAGAGAGTGGGGGACTGGTTGGCGGGGTGGGGGTGCGGGTGGAGCAGAGGGGAAAGCGGAGTTGAAGGGATTACAAGGAAGCAATGTGAGTCGGATTTCTGTGTATACGTGTTCATCATCTCAGTCGTTCTCCTATGAACAACGAGTCGGCACCGGGAGCGGCCAAACCAGTGTCACCATTGTTCACCTCGTTGACTTCACGTGTTTTACTGACCACTTGCTGTTGGTAAAGGCCAAGGGGAACCAGCCTAATTTGGGATAAGTAGAGCAACTTCGCTCCTCTGCTCTGCGTTCAGGTCAAAACAGCTTCGTTAACAGAAGAAAAGCACCAAGTCCAAGCCCCACCACCACCACCTCCCCAACCCCTTTTTTTGCTTGCGCATAACAAAAGCCAAATCCGGCGCCAACAAATTACCATACAATCTCACACTGGACTAGCTGGTAGGAAATTTACGGGGTTCTCGCCATTTCAGCGCCTAAGAAAACAAAATGAACTAACGAATCCCATAATACCCCTCTTCAGGGAAAGGGGGCTTCCGGCTCGTCCAGAACAAAATGGGAGACAACTGCAAAGCGAGGAATAGGAAGTGAGGGGGAGGTGTGTGGGGTGGGGGTGGGGAAGGGTTAAGTGGGCAATAGCGAGTTATCCGACCTTGGGACCTCGAAGGTACTAAATCTCGCCTGACCTCGTTTTGCCCCGAGACTTTACGAGGCACGCCAGAGGGGCAGAGCTCCCCGCGCGAAAAAAAAAAAAAAGGGAAAAAAAAAAAGAAAAAGAAAAAAAAAAAAAAAGAAAAAGAGCCCGGGCACTCTTTAGGGGTGGGGTGGGGGATGATTGGGGCAGAGCTGGGCGTTTGAGGCGGTGATTGGTTGGAGGAGGTGTGACGAATGGAGGGGGTCTTTTTCCCCCTTTATTTACGGAGGTCTCGGGGACGTCTTCATCAGGTCCTTGACAGGGGGCTGGAGGAGTTCTTTAAGGCCCCTTTGTTCGGCTACAAAGAGGGCTTCCTGGGCCATAGCTTCTCCTCTGTCTGTCTGTCTGTCTGTCTGTCTTATGCGTCTGTCTGTCTCTCTCATCTTCTGTCCGTGTACACAATCAGCTTCCAACCTCATCATTTTCTTCTCTCTCTCTCTTTCTCTCTCTCTCTGCGTAGGTGCTTGCTTGCGTGCGTGCTTGCGCGCGCGCGCGCGTGTGTGTGTGTGTGTGTCTAACGGAGAGAATTTTGTATGTTTGTTTTTTGTTGTGTGTGCTGACATTTTGCATTTTGTTACTCTCTCTCTCTCTCTCTCTCTCTCTCCTCTCTCCTCTCTCTCTCTCTCTCTCTCTCTCTCTCTCTCTCTCTCTCTCATCGTCTATTAACATACAGCATTCATTCTCACAAATCCCTGTTTTTAAGGTTCGGTGTCAGTTATGTGTATGTGTCACAAGCTTCGTTCAGTCGTTCTCTTTCGCCAGGGGAACGTAATACTGTTTCTCATATTCCAAATTAGAGTGATTATACATGACTAGTATATTGTTCTCATATTCGGAATTATAGTGACTATTCGGAATAACAGTGATTATACATGACTAGTATATTGTTCTCATATTCGGATTTACAGTGACTATTCGGAATAAGAGTGATGATTATACATGACTAGTAATTGTTCTCATATTCGGATTTACAGTGACTATTCGGAATAAGAGTGATGATTATACATGACTAGTATATTGTTCTCATATTCGGGATTACAGTGACCATTCGGAATAAGAGTGATGATTATACATGACTAGTATATTGTTCTCATATTTGGGATTACAGTGACTATTCGGAATAAGAGTGATTATACATGACTAGTATATTGTTCTCATATTTCGAATTAGAGTGACTGTACATGATAAGTATATTGTTTTTATATTTGGCATTAGAGTGACTATACATTATTAGTACATTGTTTTCACATTCGGAATTAGAGTGTCCCTATAACCGTTCTACATACGTGTAGCCCTGGTTTTGTAGGGTCCGTCGCGGAGTGTACCTGACCAGGGGAGACAATGTAATTCACCACATTCTCTGCCCATTGCCTCTGTCTCTGGCGGAAACCATAACCTTCCACCTGCAATGCGCTTCCGTCCCCGTCACCGCTTTCTATCCACGCCTTCATACTACAACTGCGCGTTGTCCATGCTTTGCAGCTAGAGCCCGCTTCGCCCCGAGCTATCGTGGGTAGATGGTGAGATGCAGGTCCTGTTACCCCAAGACCCAGTCCTCGGCAGACAACCGAAGGACTTGAAGGAACCTGGTGAACTGTTCTGCAGTGCGGCGCTACTGTGACGCCCCTCTGATTTACGGGAAGAGAAGAAGCTGAGGTTGGTAGTGGTCATCGTTCCCAGACCCCAGCCTCTGCAGAGTCAGGCTGGATTGCTTCAGCACTGAGCCCATTGAGGTTCCCCATCCTTCAAAAGACTGGCCAAGATCTATTAGGTCCGGCTTGCCCTTACCTTTTGATTCCCTCCTCACCTCCCTCCCCTATCTTCTACAAGCAAGCAGGAGTCATGACATGAATGTGCCGAATACCAAAGACGTTCATGGAAAAGGAAAGTTCGAACTCACTGGCAGTCGATGACGGCTGTCTCTCTTAGAAAGCTGCTTATACACGAGAAAAGAAGAACACAAGGTGTGTATTTTGAGACCACCTGCATCTTTCCGAACTAAAGTGGACAATTCGTAGTTGCAGTTTTAATCAACAGCATTGCTGGGTTGACCCTGGCCGTCAAAGGTCACGGGATCTGAGGATGCAAGAGTTGGAGAGAGTTGTCCCTCCCTTTCTTTTTTCTTTTCTTTTTTTTCTTCTTTTTTTTTCCCCCTTTCTTATTATTTAAATTAATTCCTCCTAGGTTTCCTTTTTTCCCCCATATCTGCTCTACCCCCCTCCCCCCCTTTTTAAAAAATTTTTAAAAAAATTTTTAGGTAGGTTCCCCGTCTCCAGCGTATGGGTGGTAGCAGCCACTAGGGTTCTAAGAGAGAGAGAGAGAGAGAGAGAGAGAGAGAGAGAGAGAGAGAGAGAGAGAGAGAGAGAGAGAGAGGGGGGGGGGGGGGTAATGTGCTAAACACTGCGAAGACGTGCCTAAGTCTAGAACTTCGGCGGAGTCGGTGACAGCGATGTCTAGAGAGACAGCCAACAGCTGATGAAGAGCTCGATCAGTGTAGCTGATGTAAGGTCAGAGAGGGGTTATACTACATTCCTTCCGAGTCAGAGCTCGAGCAGTGTAGCTGATGTAAGGTCAGAGAGGGGTTATACTACATTCCTTCCGAGTCAGCCAGGTTCTTCCTATGTGCCTGAGTAAGTCTGCCACTTGACAGCCAAAGGAAAAGAGGAAGTCTGCCACTTGGCAGCCAAAAGGAAAAGAGGAACACGTCACCATCCTTCCGCAAAAATCAGGCGGCTACTTCACTCGTTGAAAGTTCTTCACAATCACGGTACCGGAAAAGGCTTACGGTCGGCGACGGTTAAAAATCTACCGTAACAAGATAATCATTTACGACGCCTGTTTGTTGCTAGATAAAACAAACAAAAATAAAACCCTTCTGGAACCGCTGTTTGAAACAGGACAACACATATCTGCCTGATTACACCGATGTTTTCCTTTTGAAAACGAAGTGATGAAGGCTGTGTGTGGTCCCATCGCAAATTTTGCATTTTTTCTGAAGTTATCTGCAACCAGAATTCCTTCTCTGACTTCTGTTTCTGTTCTCCACGACGGAATAAATATACTTCTCTCCGTTGTTTTTCAAACCCATGTAAATCATTATTGATCATATGCGCTTCTCGTGAACAAATTGAAGCATTTTGTTTGTTTGTTGTGTGTTTTCTAGGTCATGAATACATAATAAAATTATCTTTTTTTGAATCTTCATTGGTGAGAGAAGTTAAGCGTATTTCATTCATTTCAAGCTGATTTTTGTTGTTGTTGTTGTTGATGGTGGTGGTGGTTTGTTTTCAGGTTGTTATGTTGTGGGAGACATGTTTTCATTTCAGACCATAAATAAACACATAATCATCGTCTCAGAATCATTATTTCGCAATCATTGTCCAGGATGAAAGCACAATCATTATAAGATCAGTCCACTGTTACACACAAATAGTGGTATGACAATGATTTGAACATTGCTCGCGTGGTTATAGTATGAAATTTCATTTTTTCAAACAAACGAATGAGTTGCAGGAATACTTCCTTTCTGGAGCAATTTGGAGAATGATGATGATTTTGATGCTGCTGCCACTACTGCTGCTGCTGCTGCTGACGACAACTACGACGATGATGATGTTGAGTGATTATAGTATAAAATTTCATTTTTTTAACAAACAAATGAGCAGCAGGAATACTCCCTTTCTGGAGCAATTTGGAGAATGATGATGATTTTGCTGCTGCTGCTGCTGCTGCTGCTGCTGCTGCTGCTGATGATGATGATGACGACGAAGAAGACGACTACGACGACGATGATGTTTATGATGATGATTTATCTTTTAATGATCTCTCTCTATACATTCTTTTTATTTGATCTCACGAAAATGTGATTGGTGATAAACTTACCTTACATCAGTTCTTTTTTTTCTCTTTTTTTTTTCTTTTGATTTCAGAACTGATTTGGCTTTAGATTTTAGACTTAACATTTCACGTTGTACATGTTTCTATTTTCAGCTTATTTGTGGCCCTGATATTGTCACCGTGGTTGGCCGGGCAATTAAGCATTCGCGTGAATGAGGAGAGAGAGAGAGAGAGAGAGAGAGAGAGAGAGAGAGAGAGAGAGAGAGAGAGAGAGAGAGAGAGAGAGAGTGAGAGAGAACGTGTGTGTATGTGTGTGTGTGTGTGTGTGTGTGTGTGTGTGTGTGTGTGTGTGTGTGTGTGTGTGTGTGTAGAGAGAGAGAGAGAGAGAGAGAGAGAGAGAGAGAGAGAGAGAGAGAGAGAGAGAGAGAGAGAGAGAGAGAGAGAGAAAGTGAGTGACTTAGAGAGACAGAGAGGGAAAGAGAAAGTCAGACAGAAAGAGACAAAGTGAGAGACAGAGAGTGAGAGAGAAAGAGAGAAAGAGAGAGAAAAAAGGTGATACACAGAGAGTGTGTGTGTGTGTGTGTGTTTGTGTGTGTGTGTGTGTGTGTGTGTGTGTGTGTGTGTGTGTGTGTGGTGAGTGAGAGAGAGAGAGAGAGAGAGAGAGGAGAGAGAGAGAGAGAGAGAGAGAGAGAGAGAGAGAGAGAGAGAGAGAGAGAGACGGACGGACAGACAGACAGACAAGTACGGACGGGTTTGGAGGTGGCACACAATTTGAGAGACTGATATGGTATTGTGCTCATCCTTTTATTTTGCAATTGTGATTATCATTCTATTTCGCAAGTGAGCTACTATGTTGTAATGTAAACCAAGAGTACACAATATGCATTAATATAAGTAAAGACTGTCCACAAAAACATGTTTAAAAAGCGAAAACCCAGTAAATAATTAGTCAGTCAGCGACCGGGTGAGTGTATATGTTAGCATACACATACATTGTTTTCAAATATTTTGAAATATTTTGTTTCTGCATTTCTGTTTCATTGATATGTTAAGCTGCCTCTGTTTCTACAATGTCATCTTGTTTCTACTGTGCGTAACTGCCTGTGTGTTAGTTAGCGTGTGATGCATGTTTGGTTTCTTGTGAAGTGTGCCTACGACGCAAGTGATGTGTGGGGTTGTGTGATGAGCCGCAGTGATGGCGATGGTGATAATGGTAGGTGTGTGTGTGTGTGTGTGTGTGTGTGTGTGTGTGTGTGTGTGTGTGTGTGTGTGTGTGTGCGTGCGTGCGTGCGTGCGTGCGTGCGTGCGTGCGTGCGTGCGTGCGTGCGTGCGTGTGTGTGTGTGTGTGTGTGTGTGTGTGTGTGTGTGTGGTATGTGTGTGTGTGTGTGTGTGTGTGTGTGTGTGTGTGTGTGGTATGTGTGTGTGTGTGTGTGTGTGTGTGTGTGTGTGTGAGAGAGAGAGAGAGAGAGAGAGAGAGAGAGAGAGAGAGAGAGAGAGAGAGAGACAGACAGACAGACAGACAGACAGACAGACAGACAGACAGACAGGCAGACAGACAGACAGAGAGAGGGAGAGAGGGAGCCGTGGGGGTGTTGTCAGCCCTCAGTGGCCTCACTCAAGCCGTCGTCGGTGGTGGTGGTGGCGGTGTCGTACCCACTGCTCTCCACTGCTGTATCCCACACGCTGGTGGACGACTCCTCTTCAGGGACGGCCTTTTTTGGCGTCTTGGTCGCAGGCGTCTTGGGCAGGATCTTTGAAGCCTCCGGCTTCTTCGCGGTCTTGTCGGCGATCGCGGTCTTGTCGGCGATCGCGGTCTTCACGGTCTTGTCGGCGAGACCCTGTAGCAGTTTCTGGGGAGAGAAGGGTGGCGAGGGCATCTTCAGGCCCCCTTGAGAGGCTTGTGCTCAGCGACCTTCTTGGCGGCCTGCTGCGCGGCAAGCACCACGGCGTCGATCTCGTGTTCCTGCTGCTGTTTCTCCTTGCGCTGCTCTAGCAGTTTTCCGCGCTGTTTGTCGGTCATGGGATTCAAGAGCCGCCCCTCCCCAGCTTTCGTTTGCTCCGTCTTTTTCTTGCGGCGGATGTTGCGGGACACTGTGAGTATGAAGTAGGTGAAGCCCACGCAGAAGAAGACGATGACAAGCACGGCGACGATAGCTACCGTGGGACTGGTCTTGATAATGCTGTGTCCCCCCTGGCAACCATACCTCCTCTGCACGAGGAACTCCCCCACCTCATCGGCGGCCTTGTTGAAGACAGTCTTCACGTAGCAGCGGTACAGTCTGCTGCAGGTGGTCAGATCCTTCACGTGCACGGTGACAGTGGTGGAGGGCTGGAACTGAAAGCAGCCCTGCTGCTTCTCGGGGTCTGTTGTGACGTTTCTTGTTGGCACCACCTGCCACGCCAAGAGATCGCTGTACTCCCACACCCACTGCCCTCGTGAAATGGGCGTGGTCAGACCCACAGGTGTGTCCACCCGGCAGGTCAAGGTCACCTTATCGGAGTCCTTATAAACATTCTGGTTGGGCGAGGCGACGAGGACCGGGGTCGGGGCTGGGTGATGGCGGTGAAGGTCCCAGAAGACCTGTGTTTGCCCACATCCAGCTCGTTCTCACAGATGTAGGAGAACTGGGCTTCCCTGCACGTGGCGCGAGGCATCAGCACCTAAGAAACAGGTATGGTAATAAAGCTTGGCCCTGCAGGCACAACAAGCTGGCAGGCGGTCACTGATCTGCGGTGTTGGTATGCATTCTACACTGCATTCAGTTGGATCACACTGATCGATGGCGAACGGTGATTCTACTGATGTGTGTCTGCACAGTCTTTTGTTCCGGCCGGAAGCAGAGTTCTTTCGTGCCGTCCCAACCCCAGTTGTCTACCTTTCTGAGGACTTTTGTTCAGCTGTAGGGAAACTCATGGACACATCTTTATCTCATGCATTGACCTGTTCATCGTATGACCTCCGATTCTTCTTCTGTCCATCCCATATCTGATTCCGCCCCACCTGTCCTGCAGTCTTTCAGGCATTTCTGTCCATCCCATATGTAATTCCCCCCCCCCCCCCCACCTGTCCTGCAGTCTTTCAGGCATTTCTGTCCATCCCACATGTTATTTCGCCCCACCTGTCCTTTAGTCTTTCAGGCATTTCTGCCCATCCCACATCTGATTCCGCCCCACCTGTCCTTTAGTCTTTCAGGCATTTCTGTCCATCCCACATGTTATTCCGCCCCACCTGTCCTTTAGTCTTTCAGGCATTTCTGCCCATCCCACATCTGATTCCGCCCCACCTGTCCTTTAGTCTTTCAGGCATTTCTGCCCATCCCACATCTGATTCCGCCCCACCTGTCCTTTAGTCTTTCAGGCATTTCTGCCCATCCCACATCTGATTCCGCCCCACCTGTCCTACAGTCTTTCAGGCATTTCTGTCCATCCCACATGTTATTCCCCCCCCCCCCTCCCCCACCTGTCATTTAGTCTTTCAGGCATTTCTGTCCATCCCACATGTTATCCCCCCCCCCTCCCCCACCTGTCCTTTAGTCTTTTCTGTCCATCCCACATGTTATTCCGCCCCACCTGTCCTGCAGTCTTTCAGGCATTTCTGTCCATCCCACATCTAATTCCGCCCCACCTGTCCTGCAGTCTTTCAGGCATTTCTGTCCATCTCACATGTTATTCCCCCCACCTGTCCTACAGTCTTTCAGGCATTTCTGTCCATATCTCACATGTTATTCCCCCACCTGTCCTACAGTCTTTCAGGCATTTCTGTCCATATCTCACATGTTATTCCCCCCACCTGTCCTACAGTCTTTCAGGCATTTCTGTCCATCTCACATGTTATTCCCCCCACCTGTCCTACAGTCTTTCAGGCATTTCTGTCCATCTCACATGTTATTCCCCCCACCTGTCCTACAGTCTTTCAGGCATTTCTGTCCATCTCACATGTTATTCCCCCCACCTGTCCTACAGTCTTTCGGGCATTTCTGTCCATCTCACATGTTATTCCCCCCACCTGTCCTACAGTCTTTCGGGCATTTCTGTCCATCTCACATGTTATTCCCCCCACCTGTCCTACAGTCTTTCGGGCATTTCTGTCCATCTCACATGTTATTCCCCCCACCTGTCCTACAGTCTTTCGGGCATTTCTGTCCATCTCACATGTTATTCCCCCCACCTGTCCTACAGTCTTTCGGGCATTTCTGTCCATCTCACATGTTATTCCCCCCACCTGTCCTACAGTCTTTCAGGCATTTCTGTCCATCTCACATGTTATTTCCCCCCACCTGTCCTACAGTCTTTCAGGCATTTCTGTCCATCTCACATGTTATTCCCCCCACCTGTCCTACAGTCTTTCAGGCATTTCTGTCCATCTCACATGTTATTCCCCCCACCTGTCCTACAGTCTTTCAGGCATTTCTGTCCATCTCACATGTTATTCCCCCCACCTGTCCTACAGTCTTTCAGGCATTTCTGTCCATCTCACATGTTATTCCCCCCACCTGTCCTACAGTCTTTCAGGCATTTCTGTCCATCTCACATGTTATTCCCCCCACCTGTCCTACAGTCTTTCGGGCATTTCTGTCCATCTCACATGTTATTCCCCCCACCTGTCTTACAGTCTTTCAGGCATTTCTGTCCATCTCACATGTTATTCCCCCCACCTGTCCTACAGTCTTTCAGGCATTTCTGTCCATCTCACATGTTATTCCCCCCACCTGTCCTACAGTCTTTCAGGCATTTCTGTCCATCTCACATGTTATTCCCCCCACCTGTCCTACAGTCTTTCAGGCATTTCTGTCCATCTCACATGTTATTCCCCCCACCTGTCCTACAGTCTTTCAGGCATTTCTGTCC
Organism: Conus ventricosus; assembly: GCA_018398815.1. Classification (NCBI taxonomy): domain Eukaryota; kingdom Metazoa; phylum Mollusca; class Gastropoda; order Neogastropoda; family Conidae; genus Conus; species Conus ventricosus. Next base: position 60,109,631 of record CM031602.1, read on the forward strand.
ATCTCACATGTTATTCCCCCCACCTGTCCTACAGTCTTTCGGGCATTTCTGTCCATCTCACATGTTATTCCCCCCACCTGTCCTACAGTCTTTCGGGCATTTCTGTCCATCTCACATGTTATTCCCCCCACCTGTCCTACAGTCTTTCAGGCATTTCTGTCCATCTCACATGTTATTCCCCCCACCTGTCCTACAGTCTTTCAGGCATTTCTGTCCATCTCACATGTTATTCCCCCCACCTGTCCTACAGTCTTTCAGGCATTTCTGTCCATCTCACATGTTATTCCCCCCACCTGTCCTACAGTCTTTCGGGCATTTCTGTCCATCTCACATGTTATTCCCCCCACCTGTCCTACAGTCTTTCGGGCATTTCTGTCCATCTCACATGTTATTCCCCCCACCTGTCCTACAGTCTTTCGGGCATTTCTGTCCATCTCACATGTTATTCCCCCCACCTGTCCTACAGTCTTTCAGGCATTTCTGTCCATCTCACATGTTATTCCCCCCACCTGTCCTACAGTCTTTCAGGCATTTCTGTCCATCTCACATGTTATTCCCCCCACCTGTCCTACAGTCTTTCAGGCATTTCTGTCCATCTCACATGTTATTCCCCCCACCTGTCCTACAGTCTTTCAGGCATTTCTGTCCATCTCACATGTTATTCCCCCCACCTGTCCTACAGTCTTTCAGGCATTTCTGTCCATCTCACATGTTATTCCCCCCACCTGTCCTACAGTCTTTCAGGCATTTCTGTCCATCTCACATGTTATTCCCCCCACCTGTCCTACAGTCTTTCAGGCATTTCTGTCCATCTCACATGTTATTCCCCCCACCTGTCCTACAGTCTTTCGGGCATTTCTGTCCATCTCACATGTTATTCCCCCACCTGTCCTACAGTCTTTCAGGCATTTCTGTCCATCTCACATGTTATTCCCCCCACCTGTCCTACAGTCTTTCAGGCATTTCTGTCCATCTCACATGTTATTCCCCCCACCTGTCCTACAGTCTTTCAGGCATTTCTGTCCATCTCACATGTTATTCCCCCACCTGTCCTACAGTCTTTCAGGCATTTCTGTCCATCTCACATGTTATTCCCCCCACCTGTCCTACAGTCTTTCAGGCATTTCTGTCCATCTCACATGTTATTCCCCCCACCTGTCCTACAGTCTTTCAGGCATTTCTGTCCATCTCACATGTTATTCCCCCCACCTGTCCTACAGTCTTTCAGGCATTTCTGTCCATCTCACATGTTATTCCCCCCACCTGTCCTACAGTCTTTCGGGCATTTCTGTCCATCTCACATGTTATTCCCCCACCTGTCCTACAGTCTTTCGGGCATTTCTGTCCATCTCACATGTTATTCCCCCCACCTGTCCTACAGTCTTTCAGGCATTTCTGTCCATCTCACATGTTATTCCCCCCACCTGTCCTACAGTCTTTCAGGCATTTCTGTCCATCTCACATGTTATTCCCCCCACCTGTCCTACAGTCTTTCAGGCATTTCTGTCCATCTCACATGTTATTCCCCCCACCTGTCCTACAGTCTTTCGGGCATTTCTGTCCATCTCACATGTTATTCCCCCCACCTGTCCTACAGTCTTTCAGGCATTTCTGTCCATCTCACATGTTATTCCCCCCACCTGTCCTACAGTCTTTCAGGCATTTCTGTCCATCTCACATGTTATTCCCCCCACCTGTCCTACAGTCTTTCAGGCATTTCTGTCCATCTCACATGTTATTCCCCCCACCTGTCCTACAGTCTTTCGGGCATTTCTGTCCATCTCACATGTTATTCCCCCCACCTGTCCTACAGTCTTTCAGGCATTTCTGTCCATCTCACATGTTATTCCCCCCACCTGTCCTACAGTCTTTCGGGCATTTCTGTCCATCTCACATGTTATTCCCCCCACCTGTCCTACAGTCTTTCAGGCATTTCTGTCCATCTCACATGTTATTTCCCCCCACCTGTCCTGCAGTCTTTCGGGCATTTCTGTCCATCTCACATGTTATTCCCCCCACCTGTCCTACAGTCTTTCGGGCATTTCTGTCCATCTCACATGTTATTCCCCCCACCTGTCCTACAGTCTTTCGGGCATTTCTGTCCATCTCACATGTTATTCCCCCCACCTGTCCTACAGTCTTTCGGGCATTTCTGTCCATCTCACATGTTATTCCCCCCACCTGTCCTACAGTCTTTCGGGCATTTCTGTCCATCTCACATGTTATTCCCCCCACCTGTCCTACAGTCTTTCAGGCATTTCTGTCCATCTCACATGTTATTCCCCCCACCTGTCCTACAGTCTTTCGGGCATTTCTGTCCATCTCACATGTTATTCCCCCCACCTGTCCTACAGTCTTTCAGGCATTTCTGTCCATCTCACATGTTATTCCCCCCACCTGTCCTACAGTCTTTCGGGCATTTCTGTCCATCTCACATGTTATTCCCCCCACCTGTCCTACAGTCTTTCGGGCATTTCCATGGGAGAGGACACTAAGGACTCATTCAGAATGCAAGTCTGTACGAGAACGTTCCCCCCTCCACCCCTACCCCTCTGTCCCCATCCCCACCCGATCTGTCTCCATCACACATAGTCACGCTGTTTTCCTTACATTTCTCTTCACCCATGCCTCTTTGCTTGATTGTGGTCCCTTCCAAACAACCTATCCCCTACCCCCCCCCCCCCCCCCCCAACCTACCCCAACACCAGCCTCCATTTTTTTTCTCTCTTAATACGGTTTGTAACGTTCTTGCTATACCGTTGTTGTTTGACAACTACTTGGTACACGGCAAAACTGCACTCTGTGGTCTCAGTGATTGTAAATTCTGATTGTAAACTGTGACTGTCAATCGTAATTTTAAACTCTGATTGTAGAATCTGATCCTGAACTCTATGACCTCCGATTGTACACTCCGTGAACTCTGACTGTAAACACGGAGTATAACCTCTGATTTAATCGGGAACTCTGATTATAAACTCTTGATTGTGAGCTCTGATTCTGAACTTCGATTTGTAAACTTTGATTGTGAACTCTGTTTTGTAACTAAATTAGAGAATTCTGAATGTAAACTCCGATTGTGACCTCTTAACTTAGAACTCTGATTGTAAACTCTTATTGTGAACTCTGTGAACTCCGAGTGAAAACTCTAACTGTGGATTCTGTAAACGCTACCGCTTAAAAAAAGTAATGTAAAGGTAACGAGTTGCATTATTATCTTTTTATGCAAGCATGTTTCGATTGGTATACATGCGCATTTTGGGGCAGAGAGGTGGGGTTGGGGGTGGTGGGTAAGGCTGGGGGCACATAATGATATGGACTGCGTAGTGTGATCCGCTGTAGGGATGTTACAATAGAAGCTCTGTAATATGAATGGCTGAACTCACTGTCGCAACATGCAGCTGCATGCGCTCTCATGACAGGAGAGAGGACTGTGACTTCTTCAGCTTGTTTTGGCGTGGTGACTGCCCTGAAACGGCACTGTGCAGTCAGCTGGCTTTATTACGCTTGCATACACGCGTACGCGCGCGGACCACACACACACACACACACACACACACACACGCATACACACACACACACACACACACACACACACACACACACACAGAGGCGGGCGCGCGCGTGCTCGCACACACAAATACACGTTTGCTACCACGACATGATGTATGTGCACTACGCACACTCCTCCAGCACTCAACAGCGAGCCACACACACACACACACGCACACACCATACACACACACAAACACACGCACGCACGCACGCACACACACACACACACACACACACACACACACACACACACACACACACACACACACACACACGCACGCACGCACGTACGCACGCACGCACGCACGCACGCACACGCACACACACACACACAAACACCTCCCTCACACATTCACGTATACACACCCCTACCACCACTAACCCGCTTTCCCTTTTCCCAGCCCCCTCCAATTCCTTCAATCATCCTCTTCGCATCACTCAGCCCCCTGACACCGCAGCGCACACACAAGCGGAGTACCTGCAGGTAGGTTTCCAGATCGCCAGAGACGATGTACGAGTTGGTGTCATCACCGGCGTCATGGGCAAGTTGGGCCCCTCCGCCATCAGCGTTGGCCAGCTCTTTCGGCTTACTGCCATTGCCTGTTCGGGCCTGGCGCGAGATGGCGAGTCTGACGGCGGGGTTCTGGGGCGTGTTGGGCAGCTGCCTGCAGATCACCACCACCTCATCGAAGGGGACGTTCTCACTGAGGACCAGAACGCGGGGACGGATGATGAGGTCGGTCCTGGCCAGACAGAGCCCCGGCAGGAGGGCCAGGACCATCCCCAGCAGCACCGGCGTCAGAGTCTTGAGGGTTGTGGTGCAGGACCATGAATCTTTTGCCCAAGAAACTTTCGGATACATCAAGGTGACAAACCTGTTTGTCCTAAGGATTCTTATGATATAAGACTTCAACGCCGCCTCAGGCACCATTCCACACATCGAGCAGTTGTCTTCAGCCTGCTGCTGGAACGGTGTGTCGTCTCTTCCGAAGTGTCACAGAGTCGGCCAAACGGTCAACCACTTAGGACCCTCGGAAAATCAACTCCAAAGGTGACGTTAGACACTGAAACTATTCTGACTTCCGACAAGGCATTGCGCCTGAGCCAGACTGATATAATGTTTGACACGTTTTTTTTTTTCCCGCAGGGAATATGACCCCCTGATTCTGACACGGAAACTGTCTGTACGCGTGGCTTTCCAAGGGTATCTGTATGCGTGACTTTCCAAGGGTATCTGTATGCGTGGCTTTCCAAGGGTATCTGTATGCGTGGCTTTCCAAGCTTGTTCTTAGTGATATACTAAAAAGGTCCGTCCCAAGAAAGAAAACTGCGGTAGAATTCAGGTTCTTACACAACTTCTGCCGTGCAACGGACCAAGGAATCTGCCTTAGAACCTGCCCCATCAAGTTTGTCGACGCATTTCACAGTCGCTATGTGTCTGTTTTTCCGGACAGTCTTTCCGGACAGTCTTTCCGGACAGTGCAGACACCAGGTCGCTTCCACCTGAAAAGACAATGAAGGTGGAGGAGATGACGCAAAAAACAAGAGAGGGAGTGGGGAGGGGGGGGGGGGGGCTTGGGGTAGGGTAGAGTGGGAGATAACAAAGGGTTTTCTTTGCAATAGCAAAGATGATTTTCAAATGCAAAACAGACGTTTATCTCTAACAAGAGAGAGAGAGAGAGAGAGAGAGAGAGAGAGAGAGAGAGAGAGAGAGAAGAGAGAGAGAGAGAGAG
>CM031602.1:60117415-60159915 GCA_018398815.1 Conus ventricosus
TGGAGATAATAAAGTGTCCTTGACTTGACTTGACTTGGTAGAAGACCAATCCTCCAATGTACTTATTGTAGACTGTGTAGTATCCTAATGCACTGTCCCAGGCCCTATCCTTTTATTTATACCACATTAAGCATTTTAAGACCTTATCATGGCCAAGGTCAGACTTTTTACAGACGATTGTCTGTTTTACCAGGAAATCAACACTCAGGCAGATACACCACTTCAAAAGATGTCCTGAAAGCATTCGAAAAATCGGCTGTTGAATGCGACAAAAGGTTCAATGCCAGGAAGTGCTGCATCATGAGAATGTGCCGTAGGTCACTCTTCGTTTACCAGTTGGACAATCACGTACCGGAACCAGTCAATTCATACCCAAACGTTGGGGTCCAAATCAGCAACGGCGTTTCATAGTCTGCTACATCATCAAAATAGCCAAGAAGGCAAATGCCAGCCTGGGGATGAGGTGTTGAAATCTTCGCTTTTGCTTCAAGACCTTTCGGAAGACCGTCTATATCTTGCTTGTCATATCCTTCTTGGCGTACTCCTGTACTGTGTGAGACCCACATTTTCGAAAGAAAATGGACAAGCTGGAAGGCGTACAGTGCAAAGCATTAAGGTTTACTGGGCGTATTTTCCAGTCTTGCAGCCCAGACTGTGCCAAAGCTATGTAGAAGGATCTTGGCCTGTCTACACTTGTAAAGAGACACAAACAACTCCGCTTTACATTTGTCTTCAAAAGTCATTGAGGGACATCTCCTAGCCATTGAGGCAGATGCTTACCTTACTCCAGTAAGAACAAGAAGCTGAGAAAAACCGACAAGAAGCGAGGACCATCATGACACGAAGACAGTAAAGAGTCCGCAAGGAACATTCTGTGCCGCGTCGGTGTCAATATTGCTGATACCAAAGTGTTGAAAAACATTTTTTTTCCTCCTTAAGACGCCCAGGGAAAGGAACAACCCAAATGACAACGTTGTGTCCATGCAGTGGAAGCATTCAAGTGTCACCTCCACTAAAGCCTACTCCAGTAATAAACAATACCCCTGACCTCGCCCTCACCTAAAAAAAAAAGCAAACAAACAAACCAAAAGATCGACAGGGTAGTCTGCAGAATCTGGCATCAGACGGCGCTGAACGGACCTGGTTGACTGGTCATTTAGGTCTGTGGTACTCTCCCTTGATTTTCGTCCATGTTATGCAGCCACAGCGGGTCTCTTTCGATTACTATCCAGGTCTGCATCAAGATTTTGAAAGGAATAGTTTCACGACAAAGTGTTCTGCCAACTGCCTGCTATGCATAAAAAATACTGCTCATAGTTTGTGCATGAACCTGTTGGCACTGGCAGCCGTGAGATTGTCATGTACCCAGGCAGACATAGAGGGTCAAACAAACCTGGGGAGAAGCAGTGGAAAATATACAGGTCAATACACACAACTCTTACACACACACACACACACACACACACACACACACACACACACACACACACACACACACACACAAAGATTAGATTCTCCGGTCAAACGGAACTTGGATGACACATTTCAACGCTTCCAAGTGCGAAGCAGTGCACAGAGGGGGAAATCCAGAGCAAAGACTTTGCCATTATGACTGAAAGCGTTAATACAACCGTTACAAAATGTACAGAGAAGAAGAATAAAATATTCGTGTTGGATAAAGATTTGAAGCTTCATCATCATTGTCATCATGCAAACAACATATCTGGTATAACAAGAAATCTTTCATTTAAAGTCAAGTAGAATTTTGTTGATTTCTTTTGCAGAGGGGACTGCTGAAACCACATCTGGAGTATGGTAATTCTATTTGGAATCCATATTTGAAAGGCCAGTAAGCCTTTGTTGAGGGAGTGCAAAGGAATGCAACAAAAACTAATACAAGGAATTCAGAATCATTCACACAGTTAAGGCTGTAGTACCTCAAATAACCCACTTTAAATGCAAGAACATTCAGTAGTAATCTTATCAAAAGTTTCAAGATTTCAAACGTATTGATGACTGAAGTGTAGATGAGTTCTTCAAATGATAAGAAATGGAAATGTTTATTAACTAGAGCTCTACTAACAGAAAAACAACAACCAACATTTGCCAACGGAATTGCACCTTTATTGAACAAACTGTGTATCAACATTAAAATAGCACAAAATATTAACATCTTCAAAATCTTGTTGACAAATGGAAATACTTAAAAGACATAAGGTATGAGTGTGGCAGACAAGTATCACAACACCTTTCATATCACAACTGAGGATGTACAATGGGCGGGATTTTAACAGCCTGACGGCTAGCTACATTTGTCTCTATTTTCATGATGCCAGATAGAGACAGACAAAGACAGACAGAGAATGAGAGAGAAGGTATGTCAGAAAGTGGAGGCGGCGCGCTTGCCGAGCGGTCTCATGGCCTTGTGACCTGTTTAGCGCCACTAAAATCACCTATAATTACACCGTCGGAGACACTCCGCGCTCATTGCTGAAGGTTGTAGGGTGTTTGTATGATCTCGTGAACTCTTTAGCCTTCATCTGTGTGCAGTTATTGTACAACTCTGCCGTTAGCATCTGACCTGCTGCAACGTTCAGAAATTCGGACAAAAACTGTCGTGAGCCATACATTCAGTCGAAGGTTGTTATTATTCCATAACAGTCTTGTGTATAAATCATTCATCTATCAACATTCAAAGTTTGATAGCGAGAGGTATATATGCTGCTTTCTTTACCACTTTTGGAAGTGGATTGCAGTCATTGCCGATCGCCGGGCAGCACTTAATGGTACACAGTTGTCATGGGAAGCCACGCGGTTATGGTTAAGCTGCAGTTACTGATCACAATCCCCACCCCCCCCCCCCCCCCCCCCCCCCCCCCCTATCTCTCTTTTGTAAAAAAAACTAATGACCAAAAATAAGAATCGTTGCTTTTGTTACATTTTATCAGTTTAATCTTGGGTTCATCGGAAAGGACTTTTTGTCTTTTCAATGTTGTAAATAGCATTCCATGATTCAGATCCATTATTTTTTTTCTGACATACATTGAAATAGAGGGACAGACAGACAGACTACAACAAAATGTAGACAAATAGAAACGACGAGAAAGCGAGACAGATGTGGACAGATAGAGAGACAGACACAAACATTTAAGCAATGATAACGAGAGGTTTGGCTTACCGTCACACAAACCACATTCCGACTCGTATTCAAGCGGATGAGCAGTTCACGTGGTGAGAATGACGTCACAGACCTCCACTAAAGACTACGTCATCCTGCTAGCTACCTTCGAAAGCACGAAAAGGAAGGATAGATGGACGAGTGGATGTTGACGTCATTACGTGGTTTTGCATCATTATCAAACTGCTCAATGTATTATGACGCACGTGTTTGCATAAACTGATGCGTTTCCAGCTGTGGGTGATAGGACTGGTTAGGTCTGAGTTTGGTTCACTTGAAACATAGGCCTACCAGTTATCTGAACAGAAGGCACCTGACACCTAAACCGAGTGGCTGAGTCAACCATAACCATGGCTGGTCGGAGATCGAAGGAGTTGTGAAGATAGTGGCATCCTTAGCTGCCTTGTCTACGCCTCTGGATGTTGAAGACATGACCGAGTCCCATGGCGGTTGGAGGCAGTCTTGCTGAAAATCGTGCGTTTTTCTTACTGTCAACGCTGCTGATTTTTCTTCACCTCAGATCCGTTTCACTTCAAACGCTGCGACCTTCGATTACCATAACAAAGTCGATCTTGAAACTGAAAAGCTTCAATGACACGTTCAGTTCTGACCTGTTTGTCCGGTGCTCCACTGGCTCTGCCGAAAGCCTGGCTCAAGTAGCATCAATTAAAAGGGTAAGCATTAGTCATAAGGGAGAAGAAGTCAGTGGCGAAGGTGTACTTATCCTTGAAGCCACGGACACTCAGAAATCAGCAGTCCTAAAAGGTGATGCAAAGCAGAGCGATAAGTACGAGGCAACTGGAACTCTTGGAACTTCGCGCGTAGCAGCTCAGGTAACCTTAAAAATTTCCTCTGCGACCTGTGAAGATGGTGGTCGGTATAGATGCACCATGGCCTACACTCGTAAAAGTACGTCTGCTTCAGAGGAGGGCTATGATGATGAGTACATTGTGGTGGCGCCCTTTGACTTCACGGTGTGGCGAACCCCTATGGACAAGCCAATAACTTTGGGAGTCAAGCTCACCCTTGTATGCTCGGCTGTGGTAGGCACGCTAAAGAATGATGTCATGACAAAGAAGTCACAGCTGGAGTGGGTATACCGCACCCGAGAGAGTGCCATTGCGAAACAGTACGTGTCTTTGGATGAGGACCTGAAGAAGGCGATGAAACTTACCAAAACCGAAAAAGTCCGTTGCTCAGAGAAGCAAGAGGTGACCCTGATGCTGACGGTGAAAAAGAGAGACCCCCTGAGGGACTACTTCTGTGTTGCGGCTCAGTACAAACAGGGTAACATAGTAGAATACATAGGAGGTGGCGCGAACACCAACATCACCATGCCGTCTTTTGAGAAAGCCGAGGAAAGGCCCTTGGCATAGGATTTGTGGGGATAGCGCTGGGCGCTTTGGCCCTGATGTCGGGCATAGCGTTTGGCGTCATCTGGTGGAAACGCCGACAGAAGAAGAAGAAGGCGCGCACGACGGAGATTGAGTCCCGGAAGGCTATGATTGACGAAAGGCGAAAAAGCATCACGTCCATCGTGGAGAGGCGCAAGAGCCAGCTTCAGCAGGAGCCGTCGTCTGCGGTGGAGTCTTCCGTTGCCGAGCCCGAGGAGGAGTCCACCGCCGTAGCTCCGACCCAGGAAACAAGTACCGTGGCTTGAACTGCCTAGACTAATGGGCTCTGACCTCTCAGGGAGTCTGATAGAGTAGGTTTTGACGGGCGACAACAAATGGGGGTTGTAGAGGGAAGGGGTGGAGAGGAGACGGAGTTGATGGAAGGTGGTGAATCGTGGAACAAAAAGCTTAATGTGTTACTAGCCTCCTGTTTGCTACCTTTTCCTTCTCCGTTTTGTGTATGAAGAATGAACATGAGCCGCAGCATGCAGGGTTTCGGTGAGGAGGTGCAGGGTGATAGTTTGCCTTGAATAGAACTGAGCGGGTCCAAAACTCATCAACATGCTGGAAAAAAACATCTGTGGTGAAAAGGGTGGGAATGTTTGTCAATGTTATGTGCAAACACCATCATGAGAGAAAACAGAAAAAAAAGTTGTTGAATCATTAAACTGAGAGAATACCACAGGTAACCCGAGTTTAACTGGCTGATTGTAACAAGCAGAGAGCTGATTTGGCGTTGACATTCTATCCACACTGAGGGTTTCAATAGATCGCTGAGCAGACTGGAGTGGAAGAGTATTGGACATACTGTTTCCCTGTTATCATTTAGACCGTTTCGGCAAATGCAGGCAGTGACGCATCACGCGCACGTCAGTCTTCGTGTCACCGTTAAACTGCAACAGATGACTGAATGAGCACAGGAGAAGAGAACAACGAAGTGAACATATTCAGGCACGTCAGTCTTCGTGTCACCGTTAAACTGCAACAGATGACTGAATTAAAACAAGAGAAGAAAACAACGAAGTGAACATATTCAGGCACGTCAGTCTACGTGTCACCATTAGACTGCAACAGAAGACTGAATTAAAACGAGAGAAGAAAACAACGAAGTGAACATGCTCAGGCACATTAGTCTATGTGTCACCATTAAACTGCAGCATATGACTGAATTAAAACAGGAGAAGAAAACAACGAAGTGAACATCCTCAGGACACTAGCTCCAACACGGCCAGACAAGGAGCTGATCACAAACCGCCAAAAAGTATTTGATGTGTTTTTTTCATTTGTAAACAAAAGAGGCAATATTCGGATTACTGTTTTTTACGTTTTAGGTGAGATGGAACAAACAACTACAACAGCAGCAGCAACAACAAGAATAACTGATTGTGAAGTTGAGGAGGGGGCGTGGGTATTTATTTATCCAGACAGATAGCAAATAGTTCTCAGGCAATTATTTTTGGCTCTAAAAAAACAAGCATTTCTATTGTCCTCTTTTTGCACACTGTACACACATACAATCATCAGCAAATTTGACAAAGTACAGTGTACACACATACAAGCACCAGCAAATTTGACAAAGTACATACTATACAATTGCATAAAGCAGAGAACCGTATTACTTCTACACTTACGACACTCTGTATACTATTCAAAGAGAGGTACATACGTATGCCACCGTGCCAGTAAGTTCTGCTGAGACATATCTATATGGTTGGCATATTTTTTCAATTTCATGTCTTCTTTTCAGATATGAAGTATACTGTTGAAATTGAGGTTGTTTGCCTTAAAACTTATATCTGTATACATAAAATTTAGCTAGCAGCAGAATAAAGTCAAATGTACTGACTGTCTTATGATGGTCATCGCATCCACATAAAACTATTTTCCTATAAGTGATAAGTTTGTGTTGGCACACTTTCCATTTACTGAATTCTGAAATGTATTCCAAACGTTTTTCACTCGATCTCATGTCCAAAACCGTGGCGTATATTTTGATTTTGATTATGACAAAAGGAACATTTGTCAGAGTCAGTTATGTTCATTTTCTGTAAAATTACGTTTGTTGCTAAAATTCTGTGAATCAGTCTGTTTTGGAACCATTTTAATTCAACATCTTTTCTATGTCCAGTCTTCTTAAAATGTTTTGTGCCAACACACTTCAGATCCAAGTCTTTCTCTCCACTTGCCACAACACTTGGGCTCAGTTGTATCTTGCACTAAGACAATCGTAATAATAGCTTGCGCCTATAGGAGCTGAGGAAATAGTTGTTAATAATTATTTTGAATAATTCCAGGTCTTGCATGCTAGTTCCTGTCCTACTTCTCTTTCATATTTTCAAATGGCACATAATTATGAGCTCAACTTTTGGAACCTTTTCCAAGGCCTCACGACAATAAGGCAGGGCTGCGTATTCTTCAGTTACCTCCTTGATCACATTGTTTATTTCTTCTACATATCTTATGTCCTTTAACAGAGAACTGGAACTTCCACAGGGGGTCAGCCCGCTATTGCGCGGGCCCGCTATTGCGCGATTGCATGGGCCCGCTATTGCGCGGGCCCGCTATTGCGCGACAGTTAGGGTTAGGGTTAGGGTTAGGAATTAGGGTTAGGGTTAGGGTTAGCCGCGCAATAGCGGGCCCGCGCAATAGCGGGTCCCCGCAATAGCGGGCCGCGCAATAGCGGGCCCGCCCCCTTCCACAGTAGATTCCTCTTTTCTTCTTTACCACATTGTGAAGTTAATGATATCAAAGAGTGATCGGCTCGGTAGCCTGGTAGTATATCTACGTCAGTAACATAACTACATAATATATCTGAAATGAGAAAATAATGCATCCTACTCTGCCGAAAAGGCTTGTTTCTCCTCCATGTATACCTCCTAACCTCGGGATTCAATTCCCGCCAAATATCTACGATATCCAAATTATCCATCATATCATCTATTCTTGTGCTTAAAATTTTTTTGTTCTGCTTGCTATTGACGAAAAATGTATCTTCGAACGCAACATGTCAAGTCTTTTTTTTTCTGTTTTAGTGTGTGTGTGTGTGTGTGTGTGTGGGTGTGTGTGTGTGTGTGTGTGTGTGTGTGCCTCTGTTCACCTCCCATTTCAGGGTGCTTCTTGTGTGTGAGGGGGGGAGAGTGTGGGGGAAAGGGGGTTTGCATGTGTGCACAAGGCGTGCATGTAAAATGTGTGGGATGGACAGAGAGCCCTCAACATTCTGGAAGAAAGGTTCTGGAACTAGAGAACGGAAAGAGAAAAACCCGCTCTGAACCCCTAACGACCCTCTAAAAGCCTTCCTTTTCAACAATTTTGGGCTCCGTGTTAAAGATCGCCCTTCGGCCAACCACCAAAGAAACTCGCCCAGCCTTATATCAGACGAATAGCTCTACCTTTTTTCCCCCTTCTCCCTGCCCCCCCCCCCCCCCCCCCCCCCCCCCCAGCCCCCCTCCCCCCCTCTTCCCGTTCTCATCTCGCGACAAACGGCCCGTCAGCCTGCGCCCGGACTTTTTACAATCGCTTGGGTGGTTTTTTCTTGATTGAGCCAGCGTGGCCCAGCGTGGCGGGATATGGCGAGGCAGCCCCGGACAAGGCAAATCACCCCCTTTGGTAGTCTTTTCCCCGCCAGCCGCAGGCCCTTCTACTACGTGCCCACCCCCGGCTCAATTGGCGCTGCCTTCAAGTCATTCGCCCAGTCAAAAAAACTCAGGGTATTATCCGATGCCGATGTCACAGACATTCTGACTGCAATCTCAAGAGCGAGGCCGAAAATGAGGAGGGTCTCTATCGGCGTAAATTTGGTGTTCCGGGGGCCCAATTTGCCCCAAGACCAAAAGACTTTTTAAAAAAAAGTATATAATTAATAAAATCGGAAATGAAATGAGGTAGGGAACAGTAAACGATAAATAGTAAAAAAATGGGTATTTTTGCTCCCATTAAGGAAACTAACACAGAGTAACTTTATTCAAATGGCACAGCCTTTTTAAACTTGAATAAATCAGAAAATACATGGACGAACAATTAGTGGGGGAAAAACAACAGGGCCAACAATGAACTGTCTGGCAAAGATTTGGACTTGAGGGGAGGGGAGGAAGGGATTGATAGATGAAAGGCTGGAAAATGAAATTTAATAAAAAAAAATATATAAATTAAAAATTTATAAAAATGTTTAGATATGAAAAAACTTTTCTTAGCTGCATAGGGGAACCATCGCAATCCTTTTGAAGGCAGATGTATTTGTATTGCCTGTCGAGGCCTTTCGCCGCTTGGATCGGACTCATCAGGAGACACGTGTTGTGTTCTGCGCCCGGCGTCAAATAGAGACACACACAGTCCAAAATACTGCGGTGTTCTCACCACCATGGTGCAAATAAAGAATCCAATGCACCCCAGAGCAGCAGGAAGAGTAGAAAATCAACCAAACAAAGTGTGGGAGGAAAAAAAGACTGAAAAATAAGACATAGCAAAAAAAATTTTAAAAATGTAGGGACAGTTTTTGACCCCACGCCTAGGATCCCCCAAAACAAGGGAAATTTCAAAGAAAAACAACAGACGGACAGAACAAATGCAAAAAACCTAAATTAAAAATAAAAGCAAATCGGAAATGAAATGAGGTGGGAACATAACGATAAATAGAAACAAGGGGGATGTTTTGCTCCCATACGGAAACCAAAAAACAGAGTAAATTTTTTTTCAAGACTGGCACACCTTTTTAACTTGAATTAAAAACAACAATCATGGACAACAATCTAATAGGGGGGAAAAATGTGTTTTTCCCCCACTATTGATTGTTTGTCCATGTTTTGTCTGACTTTATTTAAGTTTAAAAAAGGGGTGCCAGTCTTGAATAAAGTTACTCTGTGTTTGGGTTTTCCGTATGGGAGCAAAACATACCCCCTTTTTTACTATTTATCGTTTTAGTTCCTACCCCTTTCATTTCCCTTTTGCTTTGATTAAATTGAGGTTTTGTATTTGTCTCGTCCGTCTGTGTGTTTTTTTCTTTTGTCCCCTTGCATCTTGGGTGGACCCAGGGGAGGCTCAAAACTGTCCCCTACATTTATATTATTTGCATAAAATCTTTAGTTTTACAGTAACTTTTTTTCCCCCCACACTTTTGTTTGGTTGCATTTACTCTCTTCGCTGGCTGCTCGGGGGTGCTATTGGATTTTTTTTTCACCCTGGTGGGAACACCGCAGTATTTTGGATGTGGGTGTTCTATTTGACGCCGGGGCGAGACACAACCACCGGGTTCCCCATATCCCGATCCAGCGGGCGAAAGGGGTCGGAGCAGGCAAAAATACACTGCCTTCAAAAGGATTTCGATGGGTTTCCCCCATCGCAGAGAAGGGGGGGTTTTTTTTTCCCCCTCCTCTTTAACCAAATTTTTTTTTTTTTTTTTTTTTTTTTTTTTTTTTTTTAATTTTTTCATTTTTTTCCCATTTTTCAAAAAAAAATTTCCCTTTTTTAATAAAATATTTTCCCTGGTTTTTCCCCCTAGGGGCCAAAACCCCCTTTTACAAAAAAAACCTTTTCCCTCCATTTCTTTTTTGTTTCTTTTTTAAATTAATTTTTTTATTTTCTCTTCCCTTTTTTTTTTTTGTTTTCCCCTTTGATTTTGGGTTTTTATGCTCGCGCCCCCTTTTTTTTATTTCTTGTCTTTGGGTTTTACGAAATTTTTTTTTCCCCAAATTTTTTTTTCCCTTTACTATTTGGGGCCTTTTTTCAAACTTTTTTTGCCCCAGGGGTTAAACCCGCGTTTTTTGGGGGTGGGGGTTCTTTTGACCCGGGGGAGACCCCGGGCCCGTTTTCCCCCCTTGACCCGAAGGGGGCGAAACCCAGCGGCTCTAATCAGCCCAAAAGGTGGAGGCCCCCAAATGCCAAAAAAAATTTTTTCCCTATAAAACTTTTTATATTTTTTTTTTTTTTTTTTTTTTTAATTTTCATTTTCCCAGTCTCTCCATCTTCAAACTCCCCTCTCCCCGCCCTCAAGCCAAAAATCTTTGCCAGACAGTTCAGTTGTTGGCCGGCGCTTGTTTTTCCCCACTATTTGATTGTTCGTCCCTGTATTTGTCTGACTTTATTCATTGTTTAAAAAAGGCTGTGCCTGTCTTGAATAAAGTTACTCTGGTGTTAGGTTTCCGTATGGGAGCAAAACAGACCCCACTTGTTTCTATTTAACGTTTACTGTTCCTACCTATTTCATTTAGATTTTGCTTGAATTAAATTGAGGTTATTTTGTATTTGTCTCTGTCGTCTGTGTGTTGTCTTTTGAATCTCCCTTGCATCTTTGGGTGGATCTCAGGCGTAGGCTCAAAGGACTGTCCCCCTACATTTATATTATTTGCATATTCTTTTGTTTTACAGTAAACTTTTTTTCCTCCCACAATTTCGTTTGGTTGCATTTACTACTCTTCGCTGGCTGCTCTGGGGGTGCTATTGGATTCTTTTTTTTGCACCCATGGTGGTGAGAACACCGCAGTTTTTTGGTCTGTGGTGTGTCTCTATTGACGCGGGAGCGCAGACAAAACCAGCCGTGTCACCCTGATGAGTCCGGATCCAGCGGCGTAAGGCCTCGGAGCAGGCCAATACAAATTACTCTGCCTTCAAAAGGGATTGCGATGGTCCCTATGCAGCGAGAGAAGAGTTTTCCTTATCTATAACTTTTTTTATTATTTTTTTTTATTTAATTATTTTTTTAAATTTCATGGTTCCAGTCTCTCCATCTTCAAACTCCCCTCTTCCCATCCCCTCAAGTCCATATCTTTGCCTGACAGTCAGTGTGGCCTGCGCTTGTTTTTCCCACTATTAGATTGTTCTCCATGTATTTGTCTGACTTTATTCAAGTTAAAAAGGCTGTGCCAGTCTTGAATTAAAGTTACTCTGTGTTAGTTTCCGTTTGGGAGCAAAAAATACCCACTGGTATTATATTTATCACTATATTT
Organism: Conus ventricosus; assembly: GCA_018398815.1. NCBI lineage: Eukaryota > Metazoa > Mollusca > Gastropoda > Neogastropoda > Conidae > Conus > Conus ventricosus. The sequence goes on from CM031602.1 coordinate 60,128,926, forward strand.
AATTTTAGTCCTGCCGACTACACATGCTCTATCTAGGGCTATCCACACATAACTAGAAACTGCGACAAACGCAATCCCTGCAACAAAACAAAAACTAATAAGACGTACCACTTCATGATAACTTTGTCGCTCAAACTATTGACATTCATATGACAGATAAGGCTATGCCGTAGTGGCAGCATCAGCCTTCCTCTCAATTAATCACTCCCATGTAATAATTTTTTTTTTTTTGAACCGACGAAACAGTTACAAGCAATAAAATGCAATCAGAAACAAGGACTTCACAGAGTAGTATCCACTCTAAATGGTGTGCGCATTTTCATTTTCCTTTTCGCCAGAGTACAGCATGCCAGGTATACAGGATGATCTGAAGGGGGAAGAAAAAGCATGCAAGCTGTTGGAAACAAAGGAAGAATGGGCCACAAACACAACGACATAATAGACGATGGTTAGGAACAAATGAAAGGCAGAGCCAAACGAGGGTGAAATAAAAGAGGGAAACGGCAAGCACAGAACTTACAGACCGCGAGGAAATGACAAGCACAGAACTTGCAGACTGCAGAGAAATGACAAGCACAGAACTTGCAGACTGCAGGGGAAATGACAAGCACAGAACTTGCAGGGGACGCCAGAGGAAATGGACAAGCACGAACTTAGAAATGCAAGGAAAAGACAAGCGCAGAACTTGCAGACTGCAGGGAAACGACAAGCACAGATCTACTTGCAGGACAGAGGGGAAATGACAAGCTCAGAGCTTGCAGACTGCAGGGGAAATGACAAGCGCAGATATTGCAAGAATTGCAGGGATTCTGTTGATGTACGAAAACTTGCGGAATGCAGGGATGTTGTTGAACCACAGGAACTTGCAGAATGCAGGTGTTGTTGATTCAAGAAACTTGCAGAATTCAGGGATGTAGTTGATCCACAAAACTTGCAGACTGTAGGGATGTGTTGATGTACATAACTTGCTGAATGAGGGATTGTGTTGATCCAAAGAACTTGCAGAATGCAGGGATGCTGTTGATGTACAGAACTTGCAGAAGCAGGGATGCTGTTTGATCCACAGATTTGCAGACTGTAGGGATGCTGTTGATGTACAGAACTTGCAGAATGCAGGGATGCTGTTGATGTTACAGACGTGCAGAATGCAGGGATGCAGTTGATGTACTGAACTTGCAGATGCAGGGATGCTGTTGATGTACAGATCGTGCAGAATGCAGGGATGCTGTTGATCCACAGAAACTTGCAGAATGCAGTGATGCTGTTGATATTCAGATTGCAGAGAATGCAGGGATGCTGTTGATGTACAAGAATTGCGGACATGCAGGGATGCTGTTGATGTACGAACTTGCGGATGCAGGGATACTGTGTTGTTCTGTGAGAGTCCCCAGCCCATCCACAGAGGGCCATGTTTCCATTCAGCTGATATGTCACGTCCACCGTGCCAATTCTCTCTCTCTCTCTCTCCTCTCGCTCCTCTCTCTCTCTCTCTCTTCTCTCTCTCTCTCTCTCTCTTCGGCAATGGACACCGGTGACACCGGCAATGAACTGTACGAGACGCATGTTAAACAGTACGTGTTAAGAACGGGAATTGAGCCGCACAAGAAAGCGAGTCGTGTGCTGTGAAAAGATAAGCTTGATGACAGAGTTGGCATAAGTTGTCGGGGGTGAAAGGACGGGGGTCAAATGGGATTCACGGACGAAGAACTGTTGTTAATAATCCTTCATGATGCTTTGATGACGTTGTTTTTTTGATTTTTGTTCATCATATGATGCAAATTTTTTTTAAACAATGCACTGTTGTCTATAAGCGAGGGGAAGGTTGTACATATTTACATTGCTATTGAAACAATTGATCTGTTTAATGAAGGTATACGAAAAAATAGAAGGTAAGTGTGAAATTGTATCAAAAGAAATGAAAGTGATATTAGTGTGGAAAAGTGATATTTGCGAGAGTGTACATGACGAATGGATGGACCACAGAACAATTAAATGGTTAATATGCATGAAATGTATCATCGATATGTTCTATTCACACCATCTTGATGGAAGTCGTTCCAGTTATTTATTTTACACTGGAATGTATATGGTAGACTTCTTTTCTAAAATATTCAAAAAGAATTTCTATCTGTACTATTCAATTTCGACAATATATGGTCTTGTTGAAACGTTTGTTGAGAATCTGACTCTTATATTTTACAAACTATACAAGCTTTATTATAAAGCCAGGCTTAAAACTTTTCAAATCAAGGGGACGATCTGGGGGTTATAATGTGTCTTGTTATGAATTGAGATTGTGCCTTTCATTCTGAGGATCAAGGTATATAACCCCCAAGTACCTTTTGCTCCTGATTGACCAAATAATTTGTTTGATTTATCAGAGAAATGTTTTGTTGGTGTGTTTCGGGTTTATGTGCCCCCTGAAGGCTCGCCTTTTTATACCCTCTTAGATATTGACAACGGCATTAATTTCATCTTGTAGAGTGTATTGGTTGACTGTATACTTGAATATGGCAATGTGCATGTGATCCTCCCGCGTGATTTTAACAGCAGAATACTGATTTTTCTCATGAATATTTTACATGACGAAGATTTGGTACTAGTTTGATCAGTTGCTCTGGCGTATTTTAATAGAAAATCATCTGACAAGGTTAACTGGAATATCTACGGAAAAAAATTGGTGAATATGTGCACTACTCTTGGTTTTTATATTTTAATGGTGTTATGTAATGGAGGACCTTGATGGAAATTATTGTTTGTGTCTCAGTCGGGAACAGTTGTTTAATGATTTATTTCTTGCTTCTAAAGAATTGTTCTCCATTGTCTCCTAGTCTTGTAGATTAAGTAGTTTCAGAGAGAGTTAGAATATGATCACTCTAACACTTGGAATTTCATTTAATGTGGTTAAGAATGCTTCCATTTCTTTCTGGAGTTGAAAATGTGGAATAAGTATATTGAAAAGTTTGTGTGAATAGTGATGTATCACAGTCTTATTTGGATGCTATGCATTTCTCTGTAGTGTTAAGCGCTTAATTAATTATTCGCGTTTAATTTAATTGAGCATGACTACAATGAAGCTATGAATGTTTTTGTTGAGACTTGTTAAAAACTTATGGCAGCTTGTTTGAGAACGAATTTTATATTGATAATTTAACTAAAAGTTATGACTGGTATGATAAAGGAATGTAAATCAAGTAGGGAAAAACGAATCGTTTATTGCAAGTTTTTCGGCCAAACGAAAGATTCCAACGATTAGTGACGCTTACTGTGTAGCGAGAAGAGAATAAAAGGTATATTTACAGCGATATGAAAAAGTGCATATTGATTTTACTTATCTGGATAAGTTAACTGGGTCAATATATATTCAAAAGAATTCTGGGAGAACATGCATAGAATTTCTGTTTTTAAAGAACGCAAGCTAATAACCTTTACAATAGATGACTGGTCTGACACTTTAAATGTATGGCTTTGTAAGTGTTACAGTCTTTTTTTTTTCCATTATGCCCGTCTTCCCGGTGGAGCAGAGGCATCAATCGACCTTAGCCATCGCACTCTGTTTCTGGGGGGCCTGTTTGGGTCATTCCAGTCCAGTTTGTCCCTTGTTGTTTCATCTCCGCCTCAGTGTCTCGTCTCAGCTGTGCGAGGCGCGGCCTCTCCTTTCTCTTTCCTGCGGGTTCCAGGTCAGGGCGTTGCGTTGTGGTGCTGGATGCTGGCTTCCTGAGGGTGTGCCGATCCAGCCCCCACGTCCTTGCAGTATCTGCTTGGACACTGGTTTCCTGTCCCGCACGCTCCAAAGATCTTCGTTTCGGACCTTGTCCTTGCCATCGGATTTTGTAGATGCGCCTCAGACAGGTGTTGAGATGTCTGAAACCTTTTGTTGCATCGTCTGGTGTTGGTCCGCCAACGTTCGCCATACGTAGTGCAGAATTGATTTAAATTGGAGTGAAGATGCGGTAGTTTGGGTCTTTGCTGATTCCTTCCAGCATGCCAAGATGTTCTTGAGCTTGACGAAAGCTGCTCTGGCCTTGCCGATTCTGGCTGTGAACGTCTCGGTCCGTGGCATCCCTTGATGTCAACCACGCTTCCCAGGTAGTCGATAGGACTCCAGTCCCTGATGGGCTCTCCATCGACTGTGACTGTGTGTTGGCAGTGGTGTTGATTTTATCGCTCGGTCTTTCCTGTTTATCTTGATCCCTGTCCCGGCTGATGTGGTTCCATGCGAGTGGTCTTGTCTGCATCTGGTGTGGCTGTGTGACTGGAGATGAAAGGTTGTCAGCGAAGTCAAGCGTCGTCGAGCTTGCGTCCAGGAAGTGTCACCGTTGTTTGGCCTGTTGTAGTGGTCTTCATGTTCCAGTTCACTGTCCAGGAGGAAGGTGGTACGGCGACGCAGGCATCCCTGGCCGAGTCCAGTCTTTAACTCGAAACTTTGGAAGGTGGCGGCGGTGGGCAATCCTGCAAGTTAGTGGGCTGGTAGGTGCAATGGATGTGGAGATGATCTTCTCGGGGACTCCGTAATGCCTCAGCAGCTTCCACAGCATCTCTTGTCCACCACTGTCGAAGGCCTTCTCAATAATCTTATGAAGTGATTGAATGGGGGAGTTCCACTCAAGCGACTGACCTCCACGATGATGCGCAGGCTGGCGATCTGGTCAGCACTGATTCTGTTATTGCCGGTTGCCTAACCTTGCCTGCGGTTCTGAGCTTGGGGTCGACAGCCTCTTTCATTTCTCTCAGTAGAACCCTGTTGAGGACCCTGCGGCGTTGACAGGGCATGATCCCTCGGTAGTTGCTGCAGTCCGAGGTTCCTTTTCGGCAGCTTGATGACGATCTTCTTTCCACTGAGCCGGTACCTCCCCCCCTCCTTCTCCCAGGATCTGCTTGTAGAGGCTGTATAGCTGTTGACAGCTGTCTCTATGTCTGCTTTGGGGCTTCTGCTGGTATCACGTCCGGCCCTGCAGCCTTCCCATTTTTCAGGTCATGTTGCCTTCTTGATCTCATGCCTTTTGAGGTTTGTCACGCTGATGGGAGGTCTGTCTCTGCAGGTGGGATTGGTCTGGGGTGGTGCGTCAGGGCGGGGCGGCCGGTTCAGCTAGCTCCCTGAAGGTTTATGCCCATCGTTTCAGCTGTTCCTCGGTTTTGTTGTCAGTGGTTTCGTTCTTGTCCTTCAACTGGCTTGTCTGTCTGCTGGAACTACCCGTCAGCTTCTTGCGTCACCAGGTACAGGTCCTTCTGGTTCCCCTTTCTGGCTGCTGCCTATGCTTGGCGGGACCAGGTCGTCCAAAGTAGTCCCTCTTGTCTTCTTGATGCTCTTCTTTACTTCTCTGTTCGCTGCTGTGTGCTCTTTCTGTGCCTTTGCCTTCGCTGTTCTTGTTCGGCTCGGTTCAGTGTAGGCTTTCTTTCTCTCTCCTTGTTTCCAACTTGGTGGATGGTGTCGGCAGAGATCCATTCTTTGTTGATGGGCTCTTCTATCTGCCAAGGATCGCTTCAATTGTCATGCCAGTGCTTCTTTGCAGTGTTCCCACTGTGTCTCTATGTCCGTCTCACTGTCTTCTATCAGCTCTTGTAGCGGCTGGAATTGTTGGAAAGGCTGATGTTGTCCCTGTTCCGAGCAGTCCGACTTGTACCTTGTTCGTGTGTTGTTGGTGTTGGTGAATCTCTTGAGGCGAATTCTCGCAGTTGTTAAAGAAGGTGGTGGGTCTGATGACACGTCAGCACTCTATCACTCCGTACATCCCGCATGATCTCCTGAATTTGCGGCTAATGCAAATGGTGGTCAATCTGGTTCTCCGTGACAGGTTTCGGGATCTCCATGTGGCCTTGTGGATGCGCTTGTGTGGGAAGATGCTTCCTTCTATCACCAGCTGGTTCAGGGCGCACATGTCTGCTATTCACTCACCATTCTCGCTGTCTTCTGTCCCCAGTCATGTGTCCCCATGATGTCCTCGTTAGCCTGTGTTGTCCCTTCCGATATCTTGGCGTTAAAAGCTCATCAGTATGGATTATGTCCTTTGCTCCTCTTTTGTCTATCACTGTCTGAGTTGTAGATAGAAGTTCATCTTTCTTCTCTTCTTCCGCATCATTGGTGGGGAGCATAGCACTGGATGATGTTCTGACTGATGTCATTCTTTTCGTGGTAAACTTGGCTGTTGATAATGCGGGAGTTGAAGGTTCCCTCCGATATGTGCCCCTTGTGCCTCCGGTGCCAGGCATAGAGGCCACACCCTCAGTGTGGGGGGCTCCATCCTCTGTGTGTTTATAGAGATACAGTAACAGATGAAAATTATGCGGGTGTCATAGATTCGTACATCGAACAAGAGGAAATTGTTACATGATTCGCCTATATCTAGGGAAGAAGTATAGTTAGCCATAAGAAAATTAAAGTATGGCAAAAGCTGCCGGACGCGAGGTTATCGGGGAGAAGGAAATGTTAAAAATTGGGGTGGAGAGCCAGTTGTTGATTTTTTCGTCAGCTTTGCAATACGTTATTGACAAGGGTGGTGTTTTTCCGGAAAAACTGGACAAAATACATTGTAGTCCCTTTATTTTAAAAAAGGAATATCCAAATGATCCATGCAACTACAGAGGCATATCTTTATGTGATACAAGTAGCAAGCTTTATTGCACTATAATAAACAACCGTCTTCAGGAATGGATAGAAGTGCCAAAACCTTACAGTCGTGAACATCAAGCAGGATTTAGAAAAAGGTTATTCCACTAGCGATCCATATGTTCACGCTGGTAGCTTATATCAAAAAATATTGTATGAATCGTAAACCTTTATGTAGCTTTCATTGATTTTGAGAAAGCTTTTGACTCTATAGTAAAGAAATTTAATGTGGCCTATTTCTTTTAAAAAAATGGAATAAAGTATGCTTTTTCGGTGTATTAATAGCATGTACATAAACGTTAAAAGTAGAATCTCGATTCTGGAGATAAAATATAACAGGTTACTTCAATGCACACGGGGATGATACAGGTGATGTTACCAGTCCTGTATTGTTTTCTCTATTCATTAATGAATGGCATTAGAAGTAATCAGATGTGGAAGACTTGGTGCAAGGTTTGACATATGATTTTTCTTGAATTATTCAATTTTGTTCTTGGCAGATGATGTAGTTCTATTGTCTGAACGTTGTTGGATTACATCTTTTCATTTATGCCCGTCCGCTCCCGGTTGGAGGGCATTGGCCATCATCGCCCCTTGCCATCGCACTCTGTGCTGGGCTGTCCCCCCCCCCCCCCCCCCCCCCCCCCGGGGGGGGTCTGGTAATTCCAGTCTGTTGTCCCTTGTTGTTTCAATCCGTCTCAGTGTCTCGCCTCCAGCTGTTGTGCGTGGCCGGCCCTCTCTTTCTCTTCCTGCGGGTTCTGGTCAGGCGCTTTTGGCGTGTGGTGCTGGTGGCTGGCTTCCTGAGGAGTGTGTCCGATCCAGCCCACTTCCTTCGCGTATCTGCTTGGCCACTGGTTCCTGTCCGCACGCTACCACAGATCTTCCGTTTCGGACTTTGTCTGACCATCGGTTTTTGTTAGATGCGCCTCAGACTGGTGTTGAAAGAATGTCTGAATCTTTGGTTGCATCGTCTGTGTTGTCCGCCTCACGTCTCGCATCCGTAGAGCAGAATTGAATTTCACATGGAGTTGAAGATGCGGATGTTTGGTTCTTATGCGATTCCTCCAGATGCCCAGTTGTTCTTGAAGCATGGACGAAAGCTCTCTTGCCTTGCCGCTTCTGGCTGTGACGTCTCGGGTCCGTTGCACTCCCTGTTGGTCAACACGTTCACAGCGTAGACGGAAAGACTCCACCTCCCGACGGGCTCTCATCGACTCGTGAATGGTGTGTTGGCAGTGGTGTTGATTTTCATCAGCTCGGGCTTTCTTCTGTTAATCTTGGAGCCCTCTGTCCGGAGATGTGGTCTCCGGTGAGAGTGGTCTTGTCCTGCATCTGGCTGTGGCTGTGTGACAGGGAGCGCCAGGTTGTCAGCGAAGTCTTGGTCGTCGAGCGGTCCAGAGTGTCCACTGTATACGTTGTTCTGCCTGTTGTAGTGGTCTTCATGTTCCGTTCAATGACCAGGAGGAAAGAGGAACGCGGACAGCAGGCATCCCTGACGAACTCCTGTCTTCACTCGAAACTTTCGACAGGTGGCCGGCGTGGCAATCCTGCAGTCATTGCCCTGGTAGGTGCACGGATGAGGGAGATGAATCGTCTCGGGGGACTCCGTAATGCCTCAGCAGCTTCACAGGCATCTCTCTGTCACATGTCGAAGGCCTTCTCATAATCTATGAAGGTGATGTAAATTGGGGGAGTTCCACTCCAGCGACTTGCTCCACGATGATGCGCCAGGGCTGGCGATCTGGTCAGCCACATGATTTGTTCTGCGGAAGCTGCCTGCTGGTCTCTGAGCTTGGGGTCGACAGCCTTTTCTTTCTCTCCAGTTAGAACAAGTTGAGATCCTTGCCTGGCGTTGACAGGAGCCTTGATCCCTCGGTAGTTGCTGCAGTCCCCGAAGGTCTCCTATTTTCTTCGTGGCGGCAGCTTGATGACGTATTCCTTCTTTCCACTGAGCCGGTCCCTCCTCCTTCTCCCAGATCTTGCTGTTGAGAGGCTGTTATAGCTTGTTGACAGCTGTCTCTATGTTGCTTTGATGGGCTTTTTTTATTCTGCGGGATCTCGTCGGCCCTGCAGCCTTCCCATTTTTTCAGTGGTTCATGATGGCCTTCTTGATCTCTGCCTTTGAGGGTTTGTCCCAGCTGATGGGCAGGTCATCTGTCTCTGCAGGTGGGATGTTCGGTGGTGCGTCAGGGGCGGGGCGGTTCACAGCTCCCTGAAGTGTTCTGCCCATCGGTTTCAGCTGTTCCTCGGTTGTTGTCAGTGGGTTTCCTTTCTTGTTACTTCTCTGGCTCTTGTCTGTCTGCTGGGAACTTACCCGTCAGCTTCTGGTCCACAGGTACAGGTCCTTCAGGTTCCCTGTCTGGGTGCTGCCATCTGCTTGGTTGGCCAGGTCGTCAAAGTAGGCCCTCTTGTCCTTTCTTGGATGCTCTTCTTATATTCTCTGTCGCTGCTGTGTGCTCTTTCTGTGCCTTTGCCTTAGTGTTCTTGTTCGGCTCGTGTTCATGTAGCTTTTCTTTCTCTATCCTTGTTTTCCAATTGTGGATGGTGTCGGCAGAGATCCATTCTTTGGCTGGTCCTTCTTCTTGCCAAGGACTGTTCACATGTGTCATGCCAGAGCCTTCTTGCAGTGTTCCCACTGTGTCTCTAGGTGCGTCTCACTGTCTTCATTCAGCTCTTGTGCGGCTGGGAACCTGTTGGAAAGGCCCTGATCTGGAATGTGCTTGTGTGTCCTGTTCCGGAAGCAGGTCCGCAGTGTACCTTGTACGTAGTGTTGTTGGATGTTGGTGAATCTCTGTGGCGATGTCTCATTGTTGTTAAAAACGAAGATGGTGGTCTGATGAACGTCCGCACCTCTATCCACTCGTACATCCGCCATGTATCCTGAATTGGCAGCTATATGCAGATTGTGGTCAATCTGGTTCTCCGTGACTTGGTACGGGGATCTCCATGTGGCCTTGTGGATGCGCTTGTGTGGGAAGATGCTTCCTCCTATCACCAGCTGGTTCAGGCGCACGGTCTGCAAATCGAACTCACCATTCTCGTTCATCTGTCCAGTCATGGTTCCCCTTGATGTCCTCGTAGCTGTGTGGTCCCTTCCGATCTTGTGCGTTGTTAAAATCTACCATGAGTTGGTTTATGTCTGGCTGGATCTTACAGGGACGCAGTTTAATAGTCCACACCGCGCAGCCTCAGAACTTCATATGAATATAAACAGACCAAAAGCAATATAGTGGGGTTTAGAAAAGGTGGATATTTGGCTCGCAGAGAAAGGTGGACTTATATGGGATCCTAATACCTGTGGTGAATATAAACAAATGCTTGGGAATCTATTTTTCTTCTAGGCTGAGTTTTACTGCAGGCTGCCGGGATCTTGTGAGCAGAGGCAAAAAGGGCATTTATAGTGTTTTGCAACATTTTGTACAAAGTGAAGAATAATTCTCTTGATCTTTTATCTGAAGTTATTTGATGCTTCAATTCAACGATTGCTTCATTATGGTGCAGAGATATGGGGTCTTGAAAATGCAGCCGTTATCCTGAAAAATTACACATGTTCGCACTCTTAAAAGGTTTTTAGGAGTGGAAATGAGAACACCAAATGACCTCATCTATGGGAGACACGATCGGTATCCTATATATATCAATTCAATTGTGCAGTGACTGAGATTCTTGATAAAATTAACAAGACTAGAAGAGAGTAGATTACCTCGGAAAAGCCTACAGAATGTTATTGGATTTAGATGCACGGAAATAAAAGAATTGGGTCTCAAATGTTAGATGCAATTTATTATGCGTTATGGTTTTGGTATAGTATGGAGAAGATAACCAGGTGTTGAAGAAATACGTCAATTTTTGTATCATTTTAAAGACAGATTGATATCGGTTGTGGCAAGAATGCGGATTTCCATGTGAATAACAGTGAAACGGTTTCAGTGTATAGAACATTTGTTCTGTTAAACGATGATAAAAATCTATTTGAAGGTTGATTTTGACATGCATTTAAAATTTGTATTGACAAGGTTTAGTCTGGGCGTGTCTGTAATTGGCTTGTCATACTTTCGTTAGAGAATAAATAAAGATAAAAAGATTTGATTTGTCCATTGTGTTAGAATGCAAGGATGATGATAGTTCTCATTCTTTTATGCTGTCCTGCATTTACTAATTAACGAAAACCGTACATTCCTGTGAAATTCTATAAGTATCCAAGCCAGTTTCGGATTGAGTATACTGTTGGCATCTAAGAATGAACACATTGTCAGACATTATCAGAATTTCCTATATAAAGCGTTTAAATTACGATTGCTCGCTATATCTTTAAGATCTTAAACATACATAATATGCATTTATGATGTGTGTGCATAGATACTAAGGAAATGTTGCAATGTTCGAGAATTGAAAGGTGTACCTCAAGAGGGGCAATGGCCTATGCTTGAAATAAATTATTCCGAATCTCTCTCTCTATCTTCTCTCTCTCTCTCTCTCTCTCTCTCTCTCTCTCTCTCTTCACCCCCCCCCTCTCTCTCTCTCTCTCACCTGCGTGCCACATCAGGGGCATTTGCACACGTCGATCATTCCCGTCACTGTTCACAGACACTGCCACAGTGACGGCAGTATCTGTAGCGTCTGCAGGGAGCAGCCCAATGACAAGTCGTCATGTGGCAACTCACAGAGGAGACACTGCACACCGCCGAGTCGCCTGAGTGGTGTTTAGTGGTGTCAGTGGGGCCTGTTCTGATTCCCAACACATGCAGACACCGCCTACTAAGCCCTTTACTGCCGAAAGCAATTGCTCAGTCACGGAACCAACTCAAGTGAGCTCTTTGCCCGGAGGGCGCCATCACGTCTATCCAACGATAGTCCCCATGACTGTGCCAATACTAGTGACCCTGACAGAACCAAACCATCGCTTGGACACGAAGAGTGGTCGATACTGAGTGACCATGAAAACAGCATGAATGGCCACAGAATTTGAGATTGAAAAAAACAACAACTACTGATCGACGAGGATGAGGATGATGAAGATGATGCTAGGATTTCCATACTGGTCTGAGACGGCGTGACAGGACTATAACCTACACTTACTTTCATGCTGTAGCCTCCCATCAACCAGGCCCGGGAGATAGGACTATAACCTACACTTACTTTCATGCTGTAGCCTACCATCAACCAGGCCCGGAGATAGGACTATAACCTACACTTACTTTCATGCTGTAGCCTACCATCAACCAGACCCGGGAGACAGGACTATAACCTACACTTACTTTCATGCTGTAGCCTACCATCAACCAGACCCGGGAGACAGGACTATAACCTACACTTACTTTCATGCTGTAGCCTACCATCAACCAGACCCGGGAGACAGGACTATAACCTACACTTACTTTCATGCTGTAGCCTACCATCAACCAGACCCGGGAGATAGGACTATAACCTACACTTACTTTCATGCTGTAGCCTACCATCAACCAGACCCGGGGATAGGATTATAACCTACACTTACTTTCATGCTGTAGCCTACCATCAACCAGACCCGAGAGATAGGACTATAACCTACACTTACTTTCATGCTGTAGCCTACCATCAACCAGACCCGGGAGATAGGACTATAACCTACACTTGCTTTCATGCTGTAGCCTACCATCAACCAGACCCGGGAGACAGGACTATAACCTACACTTACTTTCATGCTGTAGCCTACCATCAACCAGACCCGGGAGATAGGACTATAACCTACACTTACTTTCATGCTGTAGCCTACCATCAACCAGGCCCGGGAGATGCAGACACCTGCGGTGTTGGTCAGGAAATTTAAGCACACTTTCACGGACGGATTTTCGTGACCAAAACGCAAGTGTGTGGTCCCAGTGCTCCCAGTTGAGCTCATAACAAACTCAACGCTGGAAAGGGGCCAGTCGCTGACGAAGACGAATCGTACCCATGACCCCCGCCAGCTGTAAGTCCGTGACTGGTTACAGAGTTTCAGATTTATTTTACAATCACCATGGGGCACGTGTTCCCTGGCAGGTTAAAGTGAGGGGACAAAAAGAAAAGAAAACAAAAGAAACCAACCAACAAACAAAAATCCCAAAGAAATTGGACAAAGCGAAGTCGGTACTTCGGAAATATCGTGCATTTTCACCACTTATTAACAGCAAGCATCAAAGGTATCAAAATATGTGTGTTGTGTGCGTGCACGAGTGCGTGCGTGCGTGCGTGTTTGCGTCTTAGCACACGCACGCGCGCGCGCGCGCGCGTGTGTGTGTGTGTGTGTGTGATTTTACGTATTGCATATTTGTTTTGGTTCAAAATGTGTGTGTGTGTGTGTGTGTGTGTGTGTGTGTGTGTGTGTGTGTGTACGCGCGCGCTTTTGTGTATGTGCACGCGCGTGCAACATGCATCGTTTTTAAAAAAAATGAAGTATGCGTGCTTGCGTAGTGGTGCGCGCTCGCGGGCGTGTGCGCGCGCGCGCGCGCCGTGGTGTGTGTGTTGGTTTGGGGGGGTGGGGTTTGTGCGTGCGTCGTGCGTGCGTCGCGCGCGGCGCGCGCATGAGAGAAGAGAGAGAGAGAGAGGAGAGAGAGAGAGAGAGAGGGGAGAGAAGAGAGAGAGAAGAAGAAGCTGAAATTGCTATTATGAAGAGTTTTTTAGCATCACATTTTTAAAAAAAAGTGTCATGTTTTAGCTTTTTCTGCCCAAAGCGGAACCGTCAATGCAGGGAAAGCAAAAGGGGCACATGTTCGTCGGGTCTTTGGGAAAGGTTTTTCAATTGTTTTGATTTTAAACCCTTTGATAGTGATTTTCCACTCGGACTGAACTAGGGGGCGTGCCACGCACGATTTGTCGAGTTTTGCTGTTCCCTGAGGAGAGAGAAGAGGAGAAGAGGAGAGGGGAGGATTTTTTTTCCGACATTGCAACTTAAAAGGGGCGCGACAGTCTGGGCCAGAACATATGGGACGGCCCCGTAAAATTTTACTCGCAAAACTCGCGAGCGCCCGACAATTTTAGCCCTCCTACCCCTTTTGGGCCGATCCACGGGTTTCGGTTTAGGGCCCAAAACGCTTTATTTCTCTATTACCTCAAGCTACACCTGATTTTACGAAATCACCGTACCGAAATATTTCATCCACAGTCCCCCCTTGACCCACCATACCTACTCTAGATAACCCTTGACGTTCTCCCTGCATGTAACCCACCACAAGACCCAAATTCTTCGTCTGCTAACTTTTCGCTTCAAATCTTCAGCCCTGTAAAGGGGTAGAAACACAAAGGGTCCCCACAAAATATGCATCATTGGCTATTTTTTTGACATAGGCAAAAAATTCACTGACCCCAAAATTCGTGGATAAAAATAATATTTTTCACATTCAAAAAATTTTTTTTTCAGTGATTTTCATTTATTCAAATGTGTTATTACTACTTGACCTTTGCTGTGACCCCGAACTCTGACCTTTGTCACGGCGGCTGGTGAGACTTCACAAGGCATTACGTCGTGTGCTGCGTCTCATCACACACGTCGTTATACGCTATGCATTTTCAGGTTGTCACAATGTTCTGTTACACAGTGATAGTGCGTTTCATTGGTTATTATTACAACTGCACATCACATGATTTTTTTTTTTTGCTACACCAAATTATGTTACATGCATGTTACGTCAGAGTGCAAAGTATGACGTAACACGTACAATCGCGATATTGAAACCATATTTCATGTGTTAAATGACTCTATTCCTAGTTGTTACCATTACATTACGCTATTCTATATTCACAGTTTATCCACTGTGCTTCATTTTGCATCACATTACGTCGGGGTTCATTAATGTATTTATAACTACGCTACGTCGTGCCAAGGCACGTGACATTATTTCGCCTGATTCCAATTACGCGTTGCAGTGCGGCCTCTGCACTCAGGACGGGTAGCATGAATTGAAACCCAGTGCCTTTCTGTGATGGAAATGTCTTTTTGTGAAGACCTGACCGAGTGACTGGGGACGTAGATCTGTGACCCAGTGCCTTTCTGTGATGGAAATGTCTTTTTGTGAAGGCCTCGTGGAATGACTGGGGACGTAGGTCTGTGACCCAGTGCCTTTCTGTGATGGAAATGTCTTTTTGTGAAGGCCTCGTGGAATGACTGGGGACGTAGGTCTGTGACCAGTGCCTGTCTGTGATGGAAATGTCTTTTTCTGAAGGCCTCGTGGAATGACTGGGGACGTAGGTCTGTGACCCAGTGCCTTTCTGTGATGGAAATGTCTTTTTGTGAAGGCCTTGTGGAATGACTGGGGACGTAGGTCTGTGACCCAGTGCCTTTCTGTGATGGAAATGTCTTTTTGTGAAGGCCTCACCGAATGACTGGGGACGTAGGTCTGTGACCCAGTGCCTGTCTGTGATGGAAATGTCTTTTCGTGAAGGCCTCGTGGAATGACTGGGGACGTAGGTCTGTGACCCAGTGCCTTTCTGTGATGGAAATGTCTTTTTGTGAAGGCCTCACCGAATGACTGGGACGTAGGTCTGTGACCCAGTGCCTGTCTGTGATGGAAATGTCTTTTCGTGAAGGCCTCGTGGAATGACTGGGGACGTAGGTCTGTGACCCAGTGCCTGTCTGTGATGGAAATGTCTTTTTGTGAAGGCCTCACCGAATGACTGGGGACGTAGGTCTGTGACCCAGTGCCTTTCTGTGATGGAATGTCTTTTTGTGAAGGCCTCGTGGAATGACTGGGGACGTAGATCTGTGACCCAGTGCCTTTCTGTGATGGAAATGTCTTTTTGTGAAGGCCTCACCGAATGACTGGGGACGTAGGTCTGGACCCAGTGCCTTTCTGTGATGGAAATGTCTTTTTGTGAAGGCCTCACCGAATGACTGGGGACGTAGGTCTGTGACCCAGTGCCTTTCTGTGATAGAAATGTCTTTTTGTGAAGGCCTCACCGAATGACTGGGGACGTAGATCTGTGACCCAGTGCCTTTCTGTGATAGAAATGTCTTTCTGTGAAGGCCTCACCGAATGACTGGGGACGTAGATCTGTGACCCAGTGCCTTTCTGTGATGGAAATGTCTTTTTGTGAAGGCCTCACCGAATGACTGGGGACGTAGATCTGTGACCCAGTGCCTTTCTGTGATAGAAATGTTTTTTTTGTGAAGGCCTCACCGGATGACTGGGGACGTAGGTCTGTGACCCAGTGCCTTTCTGTGATGGAAATGTCTTTTTGTGAAGGCCTCACCGAATGACTGGGGACGTAAGTCTGTGACTCCAGCGCTTCGCTCGAAGCATGCAAGCGGTGTTGTTTTGACCTGGGGCCTATGTAACAGCCCCACCCCACCCCACCCCAACCCCCACCGCGACCCCTCTTCTCCCCTTCCTTCTCTTTCTCGTGAGGTCTGGTGAGGGCTGAGCCGCAACCTGTGGTGTGATGTTTTTGTTTGCTAACTTTTGCAGTTCACAGGCAGAACAGAAGACTTCCATTATCAGGGGCTGTGTCATCCCACCTTGTCATCACAGCAGCTTTCTGTGTGTGGATTTCTAGTTGCTCTCCCTTGGAGAATGGCTTGCCACACCGTGGCGCCACTCGTACCCTCCCCCCCCCCCCCCCCCCCCCCCCGGCGCCCCACCGCCTTTTTTGTTGTTGTTGTTGGTCTATCCGCATTTGTTTCGGTTTACTGTAAACGCGGAATTTAGACACAAAACATACCCAGGGACCATCCTTTCGTTGCTACGGGGTATATTACATGTCCGCAAAATGAATGTTGCAATTGGGACTTTTCTTTCTTTTCTGTCACTTTTTTTTTGAGTACATAGGAAATCCAATAACATTCAGAACAATCAGATAGTTAACCTACAATGGACAGAGAAAAGAAGAAACGTGCTATGTGTTACATTTACAATGGGATATGAAAATGATTCATCCGAAATATTACCTTCATGAAAACCAGTATTTATTAAAAAAAAAACCCACACCAAACAAACAACTAAATAGGGCATTTCCAAACAAAGCCAATATAAATTATTTCTCAGCTTTCTCAGAAAAGCCATAAATTTGGTTTATAGTAAAATAGATAGTACAATAATGCAAAAAATATAGAGCAAACAAAGTGATCTGGTTAAAAGTTTCATTCTTATATTGTTCCTCATGTCGAGTAAAGTTAGCAATGTGCATAGTTTTAGAGCAGGTGTTTCACACTTTTTTTCTGCACGACCCCCCCCCCCCCCCCCCCCCCTTCCCCAAAGCCTTCAGAAACACTGAGAACGTGTTGCTCTGAATCCTTACATTTTTGCAAAATGTACATTAATTTTTGTTGCTGCTTGTGATTCCATTTCTCTTCACTGTGCTAATTGTAACTGACGTATTGCAACATGTTTGAGTGTAGAAATGTTCTTTGGTTTTTCCTCGTTTCCTTGTTCAGATTAAAAGCCTACATTTCCTTCTATCTGAAAAAAAAAATTCTGTGAAACTGGTTCTAAAACTAGCACATTTAATCATCTCTCTCTCTCTCTCTCTCTCTCTCTCTCTCTCTCTCTCTATATATATATATATATATATACATAGTCATATACCGCATTTGCATGCACACGGTCACAAAGACACGGTTTACTCCATCCGCACGCATCTACTCCAGAGAGACAGGGGAAACAAAGATTCAAATTTTGTGTGCTCCCTTTACCAAAACATACCAAAGGAATATCAAGGGTAACAATCGACATCAAAGAACAATACATCACGCGTGTTCCTGGCCAGTTTCATGTCCATCTACCACATAAATATTTCTGATTATCTTCCTCTTGCTTTCTTTCTTGCACGTACATGATAGAAAACATTGCAGTTCTCTTTCTTTCTGTTTTCAAGGAAAAGTTGATGTAAAAATTTCTATTTCATTGATAAGAATCTACCAGCGGGACTCCACATCGCAGGACGTAGGCTTTTAGTCCAAGGGCTCGACGCTGAGGTCTTCTGGAAAGAATCCCCAAGTCTTACGGTTAGGTTTGGAAAATGTAATCTTTATAAAACAAAAAATTTTCAGGACATCATACAACACAACATGGTAACATACTGTACTCACGAATTCGTAGCATTCCGTTTTTAGCACATTCCTACCTGCAGATGTGGATACAAAGTGGAATCTTTACCAAAAAATATTAACAACCCCCCCCCCCCCCAACCGATATGCATTTTAATATTAACCAATTACACGTTGTCACAAAATCCTTCTTATTACATCTCCTTTTTGTACTCCCAGTTCTTATAGAACAGGGAGTACTTTAGAATGGGAACGAAGAAATGCTGTCTGTGTGTCTGTGTGTCTGTCTGTCTGTCTGTGTGTCCGTGGTCAAAATGTGTTTCCACTCGCTCCAGACAAAACTACTGGGCCGATCTTTCTGAAAATGTGTAGGTATGTTCATTATGGGCCACATATGATGCCCGATGTTTTAGTTTACCGCTATAGCCGTTACTAACGGCTGTAACGGCCTGTAACGGTTTTTCTTCTTTATGGAATATCTCAGAAAGTACTTGGCCAATTTATAAGCGGTTTGGATGATCTTGTGACAAATCAGAGCCTCTGTCCATATGTAAGTGATGTAATGCTGAAAATGGATTAAACAACCGTTAAAAACAGTTATTCTGCCGTTATTTCTTATATATGGGTGGATTTTCATGAAATTTGGTATATAGAAAGGTTATCACACACAAATGGCACTTTTATATAGTGTTTCAAAATTTGACCGTTAAAAACCGTTATTCTTGACATATTGTCCGATTTCTATGAAATTTGGTATGTACACAGGCTTTAGCCCTGTGAGGACTAAAAATATCAGTTTAAAAAATGTACATCGGTTAAATAACCGTTAAAACCGTTATTTTGCCTTTATTTCTTATCTCACAAAGCACTTGGCCGATTTATAAGCGGTTTGGAAAACTGGGAGTACGTTTATACGCTTCGCATCTTGTTTTATATTTCAAATCAAAGATATCAGTGTTCGTGAATCAATCATTTATCTTCACTTATAAACAATTTCGCTTTTCTCTGTATATTTATCGTTCCTCAACTGGTAACTTACCTGTAGGAAATCAGCGCTGTACAACATCCCCAGCAGAGTTCTGTCTGCAGCTACATCGATGACCACTCACTGGTCGTTAGGAAAAACCCAAGTTTTCCTCTTCAACCCCCAAGGTTGGACAATATTGGTCAATCAATTCTTGACCCAAGTCAAGAGCCCATGTAACCCCCTACACCACAGTTTGTCGTCTCCTGGTCTGCCAAAATGACCGGGAGCACACCCGTCCTACACAACACCCGTCGTACACACAAGTCCTACACACACACCCGTCCTACACACCAGTCATACACATCCGTCCTACACATCCGTCCTACACACCCGTCCTACACACCCGTCCTACACACCCGTCCTACACACCCGTCCTAACACCCGTCCTAAACACCCGTCCTACACACCCGTCCTACACACCCGTCCTACACACCCGTCCTACACACAAGTCCTACACAAAAGTCCTACACACCAGTCCTACACACCCGTCCTACACACCCGTCATACACACCAGTCCTACAAACCAGTCATACACATCCGACCTACACATCGATCATACACACCCGTCCTACACACCCGACCTACACACCCGTCCTACACACCCGTCCTACACACCCGTCCTACACACCCGTCCTACACACCCGACCTACACACCCGACCTACACACCAGTCCTACACACCCGTCCTACACACCCGTCCTACATACCAGTCCTACACACCCGGCCTACACACCCGTCCTACACACCCGGCCTACACACCCGTCCTACATACCAATCCTACACACCCGTCCTACACACCAGTCCTACACATCCGACCTACACACCCGTCCCACACACCCGTCCTACACACCCATCCTACATACCTGTTCTACACACCCGTCCTACACACCCGACCTACACACCCGACCTACACACCCGTCCCACACACCCGTCCTACACACCCATCCTACATACCTGTTCTACACACCCGTCCTACACACCCGACCACACACCCGACCTACACATCCGTCCTACACATTCAGTTCTACACACCCGCCTACACACCCGACCTACACACCCGACCTACACACCAGTCATGCACATCTGGATCTGGATCTGGAACAATACGTCGCAGAAGCCAATCAACGGCTATAAACGCGACGGAATGGGGAGAGCGCAAAAATAGTTTAAAAAGCCACACTTTGTCCTCACAATCTTCTGCTGGGTTAAGGTCTCTGTGAGTAGCCACAACAGGTTTTCTACAGGTTAAAAAAAAGACAAAAAAGCTGGCTAAAAACTCTACTGCTGTCAGGATGCTAGTAGGCAGGCGATGTTGATCTGCCAAGTGCACACCAGTCATACACACCCGTCCTACACACCCGTCATACACACCAGTCTTACAAACAAGTGAGCGTCTCTCACCCATACTGTGCCTCAGCGTCCGATGGAATCAACAATCGGGAACGTTAGGAATATTGACGGTCAGTCCGAGCAAAGACTGTACGCCGTAGGGCGAACTATCTTTGGTGCGAGTCACGGGTCCCAGCCAGACCATTGCTGATGTAAAGTCGCTCTTCCCATATCTCTGTCTCGCCATCTCACTGTGTGTCTATTCCCCCATCCTCTCACTCTCTCTCTCTCTCTCTCTCCCTTCTCTCTCTCTCTCTCCCTCTCTGTGTCTCTGTCTCTCTCTCCCTCTCTGATTGAATTCTCTTATCTATCTCCCTACAAGACGTGTTTCAAGCTGTTCTAGTAAATTCAAATCCTCTTCTGTTTTCTTTTTTTTTTTTTTTTTTTTTTTTTTAAGAGTAGTGACGCACGTATGCAGTGGCGACAGGCGAGCTCGGAGGAAGTGCGCCTTCCCTGAGTGGTGTTGACGAAGGGTCAGGTAAAGAAGACGGAGCTCTTGCAGTGCCACCCCCAGAACATCGGGAATGGAAGCGATCAGGGAGAAGGGAGAACTCTTGCAGTGCCACCCCCAGAACATCGGGGAATGGAAGCGATCAGGGCCGGACGAACTCAGTTTGTAGAGATCCAGACTAGTGATGCTGGGGTTGCGAGTTCGAGTCTCCGTTTCGGTACAGGGGGATTTTTCACCTCTAAGGTAACATTGGTTTTGATTCCATTTCCCTGAAATCCTTCGAATGAGACTATAAACCGAGGTTTTGTGAGAATGCACGCGTAACATCTTGCATATGCGTAAAATGCCATAACCAACTTTCGGAGGAGAAGGCCAGTTTGGCCGTGGTATGGATGACACGTTACACATAGCATACACCAAAAGAACAAAGAAATTATTTAAAAAAAAAACAAACAAACAAAAACAAACCTGACAGACTAAATGGCGCGGTAGGCAGTCCGTTGTGTAAATGAAAGTATGGATTGTAAAGCGCTTAGAGCATAGTCTGAAACGGAGGATAGGCGTTATGTAAGTACTCATAATAATGATGATGATAATAATAATAATAATAATGATGATGATAAGAATGATAATGATAACAATAATAACGATAATAATAATAATGATGATGATGATGTTGATGATGATGATAACGAAAATTAATAATAATAATTCTGGTAATAGTAATGATGATGATAATAATGATAATGATAATGGCGATGATGACGATTATGATGATAGTAATAATAACAATACTAATAACAATGGTAATAATTGTAACAATAAAAATAATGATACTACTGCTACTACTACTACTACTAACAATGATGATAATAATAATAAGGATATTGATAATATAACATACTATTATTGTCATTATTATTATTATTATCATTGTTATCATTATCATTATTATTATTATCATCATCATTATTACTATCGTCCTCATCATCGTAATGAACTGGAGTGCAGACTTGACTGTCAAAACAATTCTCAGATGAAACCTTCGCAGGGTGATTATGGGGACGGCGTTACAGACAGTGGCGTCCTGGCATATCTTCAGGGACAGACAAGAGGGATGGACAGCTCTCACAGTTCTCTCTGGAAAGACGCCCGGCACCAGCTCAGCTGTCAACAACGGAAATCTTGCTGTCTGTGGATGAGCACGCCGGCAGTCGCACCGGCAGTCCAGTCGCTGTTCGTTGGTAGATCATTCCTTCCCTCAGCTGTTAGATCATTCCTTCCCTCAGCTGGTAGATCATTCCTTCCCTCAGCTGGTAGATCATTCCTTCCCTCAGCTGTTAGATCATTCCTTCCCTCAGCTGGTAGATCATTCCTTCCCTCAGCTGGTAGATCATTCCTTCCCTCAGCTGTCTTCCACATGGCGTTGTGGTTTTTTGACACATGGCATCTTGTCTACCTTTCGCGGACTGCTTTGGGGTGCTGTTGGATTCTCTAACCCTTCATGGTGAGAACACCACAGGATTCTAATTTGTGGCGTATCTCCATTTGATGCCAAGGGAGCACAGACACAATCAGCCGTATTTCCCTGACGAGTCCGATCCAGCGGACGAAAGGCCTCTGAACGGGTAATATGAATGGTTCTATGTACGAGATGGGTTACGATAGTTTTTATATTTGTGATATGTTTCCCTGATACTTCATTATTATTTACTTTTTTTCCCTGTTCTCCCCCCCCCCCCTTTTTTTTCTTTATTATTTCTTTACCTTCACCTATCCCTTGACATCGCCTGTTGTCGTTGGGGCACCCCTGATGATCTGGCAACTCATTAATGTAATGACGGAAGAATTATTAGCCTGCGCTTGCTTTCCCCCACGACTAAGTTGTTCAACATGTTTCGCGTTTTTGACATTTACTTCATGAGGCAAAATATGAAACGAATACATGGAATGCGGTGTAAGGTAACGTAGATTTAATGTAAAATAAAAAAGAAGTAAATTTTCGACAAATAAGTCTTCGGACATTACAACAGACCAAATCCAAATGCACAAAAGAGTACTTGTCTGATATCGGTGAGCTTGAGCATGAACATATGTTGTGGAACATTCAAGTGTCTTGGGTGTACCGGACATTAAATCTGCATTACTTCTCACTCTTTTCTTTAAAATCATTAATGATGGTTATTCTTATTGTCAGTGACACTACAGTCTGTTTAATTTTCCATTTTTGTTTGCTTGTTTGATGAACAACCCATTCGACCACGATATTCTTTCCACGAGAGTGGGCTTTGACAGCTTACCTCGATAAATCTGTCAGTCTGTCTGTCTGTCTGTCTCTCTTATTTCTCTCTGTCTGTCTCTGTCTGTCTCTCTGAATAGCGCGCGAATGAAACCCTCAGAGAAGATATATTATGCACACATGCGCGCGCGCGCGCACGCACACACACACACACACATACATACACGTGCGCATGCGCGCGCGCGCCGCGCGCGCGCGCACACACACACACACACCACACACACACACACACACACACACACACACACACACACAAATGTAACTCTCGGAGAAAATATTTCATACATACAAACAGAGAGAGAGAGGAGAGAGAGAGAGAGAGAGAGAGAGAGAGAGAGAGAGAGATTCACGATTCACGATTCACGATTCACGATATTTTATTGTCATTACCATTACGGTCTGATGACAAGGGGGGTAACAATACACTCAAAAAGTAATGTTGCTGGCACATGAAATCAATATAGAAAAAATTACAAAACATATCTCAACAAAAACTTCAATCAGTTATAATAATCATTTGACCACATAAATACATATCCCAAGCATCATCCACCAGCCCACCCAATTTCACACACACACACACGCACGCACGCACGCACGCACACACACACGTACAAACACACACACACACACATACACACACACTCCGATGCAGACATACCCACGTACATACACACCTGCCCAAACCCATGCATACACACATATACACACGTGGATAAACACGCACGCGCACGCAATCAAAAATATATGAAATTCGACCATCCACTTTATCATATGGTATCTGAACATTCACTTCTATCTTCATCATATTAATGGATTATGCATCATATTGAGTTAATCTTTTCTTTTCGCAATTTCTGAGCCTCTGCTATAAATTTTGCAACTGATTTGATAATCATTTCATCATTTGAAAGTAGAATAGATATAACATTATGAGTTTGAGCTAAATCCGTATGAAAAAAATCACATTTGTTGCGTAATGTTACATATCCTGTACAGTGGAACAAGAAATGTTTTTCATCCTCAACATCATAACCACACATAGGGCATGAAGATTCTGAGGAAGCCCCAGGCAGATACCATCTTTTCTTTGTATTAAATCCGAGGGTTCTGAATCGAAATCGAGCAAAATTAATCCTATGCCATTTGTCTGATATAATATATAGATACTTTTCAGCTTGAAAGACATTTTTAAATGAATAAAACCAACTGTATTTTTCATTGTTCTCAATAGCCGAATGCCAGTTTTGTTTGTACGAACATATCAGTCTGTCTTTAAACTCTGAAATAAATTGTCTATCATTTCCAAACACCCTGTAACATCCATACAATACCAAAACCATTTACAGATAATACTTTTTTTACTTGATAGGCCCAATTCTCTTTGCCATTCTCGAGTTGAATTACCATCATGTCGGATGCTTGTTTGCACAATCGAGACTGAGGCAATTTTACAATTTTTAGCCAGTATTTTATGCACTTGACGAAAGATCTTATGTTCAGAGGATATCGGCCGGTTTCTCCGTATAGCATAGTATTAGAAGCATGTAAAGGTAAATGAAGGAAACGTTTTATACCATATGTATGCACTCTTTCCATTTTCTGATTAGAGTACAAACCCCATATTTGAGCAGCATAAGTAAGAATAGGTTCTATTTGGGCATCAAATAATTTCCAAAATAGATTACAGTCAATAGTATTTAGCTTTTTCAATGACTTCAAAATTTCAATTACACCCTTTCTACCCTTTCTGCTTCCCTCTTCCCAAGCAAAATTCAAACTTAATCTTGTTGAAAATATCATTCCTAGGTATCTATAAGAATTGACAACTTTTATTTCTTCATTTCCATAAAACCATTTTTCATGCATTGAAAGGTGTCCACCATTTCTAAATACAATAATATTAGTTTTATCTAAATTGACAGTTAATCCTAAACGATCTGTTTCTTCTTTTAATGACTTTAATTGGTTCTGGAGACCTATAACTGTTTGAGACATTAGAATGACATCGTCAGCAAACAGAAGCAAAAATATCTCAACAGCTCCTGAGATTAATTGGATACCGTGCTTTCCCTTTTTTGATATTTCAATTGCTAACTCATTAATGAAAAAGGAAAACAATTGTGGGCTCAAAAGGCAGCCTTGTTTTACACCCTTTGGACAGTCAAAATAATTAGAATATTCACTCTTTGCACGCACACATGCTAGCACAGAATTATACATACCACGAATAGCCAAATAAAGTTTTCCATTTACTCCACTTTTACGCAACACGTTCCAAAGAATATTACGATTAACAGAGTCGAAAGCCTTCCTGAAGTCAACAAAGGCTATATAGAGTTTAGAATTGCTCAATAGATTATTTCTGTACAAGTGAATATAGTGTATATATATGGTCAATAGTACTATAATTTGCTCTGAATCCTGCCTGTTCTTCTAATATTTTTCCTTCATTTTCAGCCCATTTTGATAATCTTTTGTTCAAGATATGAGTATACACTTTGCTTATAGTGCTAGTGAGTGCTATACCACGATAATTATCTGGATTACTGGAATCACCTTTTTTGTAAATTGGAATAATAATAGATTTAGCCCATTCTAAAGGAAAATTGCTGTGTTCAAAAAGCTCATTAAATAAGCGAACAAGATAATCAATTATGATCGAATTTGCTTCTTTTAACATTTCTCCAACAATTCTATCAGGTCCAGCACTTTTCCCTGTCCTTAAATGTCTGATACCATCCATTACTTCTTCTCTAGAAATGGTGTTATTGAACAATGGCACAGATTCATCCTCATCATCCAGTGAAACGTCTTCTTCCAGAGGAACAGTATTATCTGAATCATTGAAAACATGCAAAAAGTGATCATACCATTGTAAGATGGGATTTCATTGTAAATTAAGCTTTTCTTATTAACGGATCTTATTACTGACCAAAATGTTTTAGAATCGTTTGTGGATTCTCTTAATTTCTTTTGTCTATTATCCTCAAATTCTAATTGTTTAGTTTCTCTCAGTTTGATGTATTCTTTTCGTGACACTGCATATTCTACTCTTTTTTCTTTTTATCACTAGCTGTTTTACATCTCTGAATCTTTTAAGCAGCCTTTTTACTTCTGCTTTCTTTCTCTCGCATTCAACATCAAACCAGTCATTACTTTTTTTTCGACCTTGACCTACCGTGCGGACCATACATGCAGCAGCTCCATATAAAGCATTAACAAAAAGGTTTAAACTATCATTTATATTAATATCCATTTGCAGGAGGGCTGACTGTAAACAACTTTGGAACTCCTCACTTTCAAGTTCGTCTTTATATTTTGAACATTTTCATTCGACCAAACAATTTTTTCTTCACCTGACTGTTTAACCTGGTTAATTTCCAGATTCCGGTGAATGTTATTCCATACAGCTTCGATTGGCAAGTGCCACGAGTGAACACAGTCACCAACATGCAAATCAAATTTCGGTAATAAATCAACATGAATCAAAAAGTAATCAACCACACTACATCCATTAGGGGATACAAAAGTGTAACTACCCTCTTTATCTCCGTCACAAAACCATTTAAAATATTCATATCAAACAAAAAACAAAAATCCAGTAACGTTTTCCCAAAGCTATTTACAACCATATCTTTTGAATGACGTAAAAAAATGTCATCCATTTCGTACAAATCAAAATCACACATAGTCATATCTTCATGCTCAGATTGCATCTGACCTGTTCGAGCGTTCATATCACCAGTTACAATAAAGTATACATCATCTTTATCAAACTTTCCAGTAAAGCCTCTTCTAATAAAAGTACGCCATCTTTGATAACCTTATCATTATATAGAGGGCCTCCTTCTGGAACAATATAACAACCAACAAAAATGATATCTTTATTCACACCAAAAACAGTTTTATCTATTCTTATAACAATTGTATTGTCACAATTTATCTGAATCTCTTTTACATATTTTTCTAAACACTTTCTTACTAAAAGGAGCACACCTCCTGAGTTTCTTCCATGAAATGAAAACTTTCTAGCTGAAACATACAATTTCATATAATCATTGAAGATGCATTTATAATCAAAAGACGAACCTAAAAAGGTTTCTGTGAGGCAAACAAAATCAAATTTGTTAACATAATGTACAAAAGAAACATCACGCAGTTTTGGAAACAAATTTTCAAGATTATAACTTAGGTAAGTCCATTGTTGTGGATGGTCTAGCCTGTCCTATTTGCTTTTTACAGAGTTTGAACGCAAGGCTCTAGTACCACCCGTACCCCTTTCCCCACATAGAGACTTGCTGGACTGGTTAGACAGGTACGCTCGCATGCCACTCTGTCTGTCGGGCACAAATCCGCCACGCGCTGTGTGTTCGTCGTTACCGTGACGTCGATCCGTGGAGACACGGGGGGAATCCCGCTAGTGGCCGCTGATCCAGTTCGCTGACCTCCGCCTTGAGCTGCTCTGCAACCCCCATCTTTACCACCATTACCACTCCGTTGCCGATCGGGTGGAGCACGAACAGAGGGTGGGGGAGCGGAGGGAGATGTAACCCCACCACCCTGACTGCCATCCCCCCTCATTGCGTTAACAGGGCGAGATGCCTGCTGATTGGCTGAAACAGATAGAGACCCACCCTCCCCACTCTCCCCAGACTGAAATTGAGGAGTAGAAGGTGTAACTGTTTGTTTGTTTCTCTTTTATTTTCTCCGCCACCCTTGTTTCTCTTATTATTTTCTCCGCCACCCTCTACTACTTCAGCGTAAGTGCGTGGGTCAGGCAATCTTGGACCAATCACGAGTTGTCCCCTGCGGAAAAATGTTCTTTTCCCTTCTTCACGTGCTCTAGCCTTTATTTTCATCTGTTGGTTTGTTAGGTCATTAGCCACTCTTACTCCTTTTTGCTGTAATTTCTCTCTGACCTCTCTATCGCCAATTATGCACATCTTGTCTTTCCACCTGTTGAATTTCACGATCATTGGTCGTGGTTGGTCATCTCGTTTGTAACCTGTTCTGTGTGCACGTCCGATGTCGTTGTCAGTCCACTGTTTTTGTCCGTCAATGCTATTTAACACATCAACTACTGCACGCGCACATGTGTCAAATGATTCGCTGGGGCCCTCTTGGGGAATACCAAAAAATCTTAAGTTATCTCTTCGAGAAAAACTTTCGAGTTTTTCTGTGTCAGCCTTCAGTGTGTCCAGTTCTTGTTTCATGCTGTCAATTGTTTCAGAACATTGTCATATTTCTTCCTGTCTTTCATCTGACACAGCAAACAGGTCATGTATGTCACGTGTTATGTCTTTCACTGTGGCAGTCAGGTGTTTTTGTTCAGTCTCCAGTCTGTCACAGCGTTGATTTATTTCCTCGCACTGTCGTTTCACTTGGCCCAAGTCCTGTTTTATTTCAGACATGTCATTTCTGAGCACTGTGGTTTGTTCACGCAGCTGGTTTTGCATCGCTTGCATCACTGCTTCAACAAGCTTGTCTTGTTCTATCAGTGTGTATGTGTTCTTTTCGACTTCATCTTTCGTTTGTGTTTTTTCTTCAGTATTGGGGCCAGGGTTGGTCTCAATGTCTCCACTGAGAAGCAGCCTGCGCAGCGAGAACACGACACGCATTGCACAGAAAGCAGACAGCAGCACTTGCACGTGCATGTCAAGTTGACACATGTGTGTGTTGACACACGGCCCTTCATCTACACATTCGACTCTAGTCCCCTTTTGCCCATTGAAATAGTACATCGTACTGTTGAATGACACACATTCCGTTACATTTTGGATGAAACTGACAATCACTCCGTACATCATGAAGATCAAACCAAAACCGACGACGACATCAATGGAAGAAATGTATGTTTTGGTATCTGTCTCCGAACTCACCTTCACAAAGTCACCTGACCTCATTTGTTTACATTTTGTTTCTCGCATTTACTTTACCATAGAAAACGCCGATAACGGCCCTCCAAGTGTTCAAATCCACCATTTTCTATCAAATATACTATCACTTGGTACTTACAATGTATATCAACAAGCATAGGTAGCAAACAGTCCAGAATTCCAGTTGAACAAAGTAAATATTCCTGCAGCACATAACATAAGCTTTCTGCCAGCCGCCATTACCCATCGTGCCCCCCGAGAGAGAGAGAGAGAGAGAGAGAGAGAGAGAGAAAAGACAAGACAAGACAAGACAAGACAAAATTCTTTATTTACGAGGATAATAGATAAGCACTAACGTGCTTTTTTACATCCAGTCCTCGCCCTGAGTAGGGACTACAACATGCAGTGAAATCAATTAATGTAAGAAATCAAAGAAGCAAGCAAAGCGGTCATGTAATCATAGAGGAACATCAAATGAAAACAGAAGATAAATGAAAAGAAAACAAAAAATAAGAATAATAACAAACAAAACAACAATAAGAAGTAGCAGGAGAGATAGAGAGAGAGAGAGAGAGAGAGAGAGAGAGGGGGTCATATTTCACCAGACAATAGGACAGCCAGATGACGTCGGATGGATGATGCGTGATGGTGGTGGTGTGGGAGTGGGGTGGGAGAGAGTGGGGGGGGGGGGGGGGGGGGGGGGGGGGGGGGGGGGGGGGGGGGAGGTGACTGGCCAGACTGGTCCGGGTTCTGTATTTCCTCCCGGACGGGAAAGCCAGTGGAGGCCATACATACTGCCTGACATGACTGACTGGCCTTTCACGGCCCGTTGTATCAGTGCCCTGTGACCCACAGCCCTCTTCTTGTGTCTGTCTGTCTGTCTGTCTGTCTGTCCATGAACGACATACATGTACAGCTGAAGATTGATGTTATCATTTGGACAGTAAAGCAGATATGTCTGAGAAAGTGTACAGAAGCTCTGAGATGTGTTTTCTTTCAAACGTATACAAAAGCTTAAAAAATGTTTTACATACTTTTCATGTGTATGCATTTTAATCTCTCTCTCTCTCTCTCTCTCTCTCTCTCTCTCTCTCTCTCTCTCTCTCTCTCTCTCTCTCTCTCTCTCTCAATGCGTGAAGAATGCTACTTTACTGAAAGCAAGCTGTAGGTCAAAATGGTCGTGTGGCTCATGGCAGTCGATTGGGTGGCTCCACGGTGCATAATAATGGCAGTCGATTGGGTGGCTCCACGGTGCATAATCATGGCAGTCGATTGGGTGGCTTCGCAGTGCATAATCATGGCAGTCGATTGGGTGGCTCCGCAGTGCATAATCATGGCAGTCGATTGGGTGGCTCCGCAGTGCATAATCATGGCAGTCGATTGGGTGGCTCCGCAGTGCATAATCATGGCAGTCGATTGGGTGGCTCCACAGTGCATAATCATGGCAGTCGATTGGGTGGCTCCACAGTGCATAATCATGGCAGTCGATTGGGTGGCTCCACAGTGCATAATCATGGCAGTCGATTGGGTGGCTCCGCAGTGCATAATCATGGCAGTCGATTGGGTTGCTCCGCAGTGCATAATCATGGCAGTCGATTGGGTGGCTCCGCAGTGCATAATCATGGCAGTCGAATGGATGGCTCTGCAGTGCATAATCATGGCAGTCGATTGGGTGGCTCCACAGTGCATAATCATGGCAGTCGATTGGGTGGCTCCACAGTGCATAATCATGGCAGTCGATTGGGTGGCTCCACAGTGCATAATTATGGCAGTCGATTGGGTGGCTCCACAGTGCATAATAATGGCAGTCGATTGGGTGGCTCCACAGTGCATAATCATGGCAGTCGATTGGGTGGCTCCACAGTGCATAATCATGGCAGTCGATTGGGTTGCTCCGCAGTGCATAATCATGGCAGTCGATTGGGTGGCTCCGCAGTGCATAATCATGGCAGTCGATTGGGTGGCTCTGCAGTGCATAATCATGGCAGTCGATTGGGTGGCTCCACAGTGTATAATCATGGCAGTCGATTGGGTGGCTCCGCAGTGCATAATCATGGCAGTCGATTGGATGGCTACACAGTGCATAATCATGGCAGTCGATTGGGTGGCTCCACAGTGCATAATCATGGCAGTCGATTGGGTGGCTCCACATTACATAATTATGGCAGTCGATTGGGTGGCTCCGCAGTGCATAATTATGGCAGTCGATTGGGTGGCTCCACATTACATAATTATGGCAGTCGATTGGGTGGCTCCGCAGTGCATAATCATGGCAGTCGATTGGGTGGCTCCACGGTGCATAATTTTCAGTCGATTGGGTGGCTCCACAGTGCATGATGA
>CM031602.1:60162415-60167415 GCA_018398815.1 Conus ventricosus
GGAGTAACAGGAACAGCAGAAGGAAAGGAAAAAACCGCCTCAATATCATAAAACATGGAACAAGCGCACCTGCGTTCCCGCAGATAGCAATATTGCACATCACTGCTTCATTAAAATTTGAAAGAAAGAAACGAAACGTCAAATCTTCATTATTCTTATTATTGATTGAAACATGAAGAGCAATTCAACGGAGAAATGATGTATTACTGCAAAAAAGACAAACGTGAGCGAGCGAGCAAGCGAACAAGCCAGAGACACAGAGAGAGAGGAGAGAGAGAGAGAGAGAGAGAGAGAGTGAGAGAGAGAGAGAGAGAGGAGGAGAGGTGAGAGAGAGAGAGAGTAGAGGAGAGAGAGAGAGGAGAGAGAGAGGAGAGAAGAGAGAGGAGAGAGAGAGAGAGAGAGAGAGGAAACTCGAAACTTTCGAAACTCGAAATCTTTAATGAGGGTGAATAGATAAGCTGAAAGCTTTTTTTACACTATGCCCTCAAATAACAATAAATGAAAAGGAACAATTACATCGATTTGACAAAATTAAACACAGCATAAGAAAAACAAAACAAAAACAAAAACAATTGTTTTATAAAGAAAATAGTAAGCACTCTCATTAGAATATATCACACACACACACACGCACACATAACACACACACACACACACACACACACACACACACACACACACACACACACACACACACACACACACACACACACACACACACACACATGCAAAACTGAACATATGTAAACATCGCACAGGCATACATAAACATTTCATAAGTCAATCATGTCATATGGCTTATAGCCCAGCGACCACGAAGACCATCTCAGGCTATGACAACTTATTTGTGTCAAAAGGAATATCAAATTTGGGAGAATATATAGTTAGGTGAGACATAATTTACAAATGGTCTATGAGGTATTTGAAATATGCTTTTTTTAAACGCTGTTAAACTATTTTTCTGTTTTAAATGTGTAGGGATTTCATTCCATAATTTACTCCCAGAGTAAGTAAGGGAATGAATTGAAAAGATCAGTTCGTGGTCGAGGGGTATATTGGATATTTTCGCCTCGAATTTTGATTATGGAAATTTGTTATGAAGATAAAGTGGTTGCAAGATTATTGATAATTTTATACAAGAAGACAGCTTTATTAAAGAAGCATTTTAGATCGTATTAGATTTAGATCGTATGGAAGAATGTTAAGATCTTTATAATCACTAGCTTGTAGAGAAGATTTCAAGAGTATCAACTTAATAACGGTCTGTACATGCTTACTAGTGGTTTTAAGCAATTTTTGTGGCTAAATCCCAGCATGTAGAAGCGTAGTTAATGTCTGGTTGTACATATGCAAAGAAATATAATTTTCTGGTATGTTGATCAAGGAAATTTTTGATTCGGTTCATACAAGAATGATGTTTTAGATAACCTTTTGGACAAATTAGGAATATGATCAGACCACGAAAGATTATTATCAACTGTAAGGCCTAATAATTAGTGTGATTTAACTTCTTCTAAGACTTTATCTTGTATACCTAATTAATAATAAATCGCTTTTCATATTTTGACGTTTTTGTCTGGTTTTAGTCATAATAAATTTAGACTTTTGAGGATGGTTCAAATTAGTCCACTTTGCAAGTTTATTAAGATCATTCTGTAATTTGATTACATACTGAGTCAGCATTTTTGTCTTTATTATGGGCAGTAGTGTCATCAGCAAAAAGCTCACAGGGAGAAGATATATGTAAAGGAAGATCATTTATATAAACTGAGAATAAGATAGGCCCGAGGACTGACCTTGGGGAACCCCATAATTTACTGGCATAAGAGAGGAAGTAACGGAATTTTTTTTAAAACTACTTGTCGCCTACAGTTGAGAAATGAGGATATGAGTTTGAGAGCTTCAGGGGATAAGCCATACAATGTTAGTTTTCTTAACAGTAGAGTGTGATCTACAGTGTCAAATGCTTTAGCGAAGTCGACAAAAATGTTCCTGTGAAGAGATCATTGTCTATGTTTAAATGCCATTGTTCAGTTATGTTAGTGAGCAAGGTGTGACAAGAATGATTTTCTCTAAATCCGCTTTGATTAGAATGTAATAAATTGTATTTCATAAAATGTTTGTGGATGCTATTATTTAATGTGTTTTTCAAGGGGTTTAGATAGAATAAATAGGATAGATATAGGTCTGTAGTTAGAAGGATCAATGGGATCACCAGATCTAAAAAGAGGTAAAACTTTAGCATCTTTGAAGGATTGTGGATAACCACCTTTATCAATGGAAAGATTTATATAGATAGGAATATAGGTTTCTGGATTCGACATTATAAAACTTCCCCATCTACAATCAGATCCTGACAACTATTCACCCACACAACAGTCGCCCTACCAGGCCTCGCTGCCACAACAGCAACAGTGAGCTGAGAAGACGGGGCGACCCTGTCGAAATATTCTCAATGTAAGTCTTTGATTCTGAGTCTAAATACTTTTATAATAATGGAAAGATTGTAAATATATGTAGATGCTCTGATATGATCGGAGCAGCAATTTTCAAAATTTTACCATCTATATCATCTAAACCTCGAGAACTGGACTGATTTAATGAACACAATTCCTTATAAACATCATGTACACCAATAAACTCGATTTGAAGATTAGATTTTATGTTTTTCGATACACAGTACGCTTTTAGCTCAAATAGGTCATTGTCTTTTGAACAGTCGGCTTTGATCGTCTTTTCTGCAACAGTTGTGAAGTGATCATTTAAGAGTTCAGCAGACAACGTTCTCTCAGAAGGAGCGCTAGATGACAAGGTTTTACCGGAGAGCACAAATCGGACAAGAAATTATTAGAATCAAATTTCCTACAGCTTCGAAAGGATATACATTTGTGAAATTTCTAGGAATTTTAACCCCCTTTTGGACCATGTTAGACAAATTGGAAAGTGATCACTGAGACCGTATACAGGCACAGATGTTTCTATAATATTAAATGGGTTTGTTGCGTATATGTGGTCAATTAGTGTTTCGGAGGATCGATTTTTCCTAGTCGGTGAGTTAATTAACTGTGTCAAATACTGTAATTCATAAACCCGTTTCCATGTATCATGTGGTTTAAGTAGATTAATGTTAAAATCTCCTAAAATCATAATCTAAGACGAACGCATTGAGACATCCTCCATCATATGTTCGAAACGATCGAAACCATTCAATATGTTCGTTAGGATTCCTATATAAGCAGCCTAACAAAATCGGTTTAGTACCCTTCACATAGACCTCATGAAAGAGAGAGAGAGAGAGAGAGAGAGAGAGAGAGAGAGAGAGGAGAGAGAGAGAGATGAGAGAGAGAGAGAGAGAGAGAGAGAGAGAGAGAGATTAAATAAATTTGTCCTTATGCAAGAGCTATCCGTTTTCAAAACTTGAAAACAGTGAACCTAGCTGAGAGCAATGTGACATTTCAATGGACTTTTGAGGTGTTGTAGAACATGTTCGTTAATACTGATACCAGTGTGCATGGTCCGGAACTTAGAAAATCTTCCACCGTTCACTACGTTGCGATCGTTAGCCATGGAGGACCCACCCCAGAACTGCTGCCAGGAGCAACAAAGACATGAGCACGATGCAAATTACAATTGCATGTAGGACAGCAGCATCTCCATGAATCACAAGATCAGTATGTAAGGACAGCAGCATCTCCATGAATCGCGAGATCAGCATGTAAGGACAGCAGCATCTTCATGAATCACGAGATCAGCATGTAAGGACAGCAGCATCTCCATGAATCGCGAGATCAGCATGTAAGGACAGCAGCATCTTCATGAATCGCGAGATCAGTATGTAGGGACAGCAGCATCTCCGTGAATCACAAGATCAGCATGCAAGGACAGCAGCATCTCCATGAATCACTAGATCAGCATGTAAGGACAGCAGCATCTCCATGAATCACGAGATCAGCATGTAAGGACAGCAGCATCTTCATGAATCACCAGATCACGCTCCTGCCGGCACTGTTACTTTCCATCTTCCTATGCGCACGTGAGACATGGACCATCGTAACGGATCCGGAAAGAAGAAAGCCAGCAACGGAAATGAGGTGTTACTTCAAGGTACTAAAAGTCAGATAGACTGAGCACCTCAGCGATGAGGCAGGCCGTGAAACCACCAAACAGCACACAGGAACATGCCAAGACCTCATGACATCAGTTAGGTGAAGGAAACGACGTGGATATGGCCAGTTGTCTCGTTAAAACCATCCTCCGGGAAACCATTGATGGAGGAAGACGGAGAGGAAGGCAGGAAAAAAATGATGGACTGACAACATTGCAGAATGGACAGGGAAACTGTTTGCAGAGACCCCGGCACTAGCCCACTCTGGTGGAATATTCTTCAATGTGATGACAAGATGGGTTACTACGCAATTAAAGAAGAAGAAGAAGAAAAAGAAGAAGAAGAAGGAGGAGGAGGAGGAGGAGGAGGAGGAGGAGGAGGAGGAGGAGGAGGTTGAGGAGGAGGAGGAGGAGGAGGAGGAGGAGGAGGAGGAGAAAAAGGAGGAGGAGGAGGAGAGGAGGAGGAGACGAGGAGGAGGAGGAGGAGAAGAAGTTTTCGTTGTTTACTTTTCTCCTGAACATTTCTCCTGGAGGACCATGTAAAAAGTCTTCTTTTTTAAAATGAACTTTTAATGCACCTTTTTCCTCAAGAAACAGTGAGAACACTTATAAAAGACCGAGAGAGTGAAATACTGTGGAAGGAGAGAGAGAGAGAGAGAGAGAGAGAGAGAGAGAGAGAGAGAGAGAGAGAGAGAGCAGTCGAGTTAGTTGACATTGATGCTTCATCAACTGAATTCATTCCAGCGAAAAAAAAAAACAGTATAAACCTCGTTGTCAACATTGATTCCACACAGATGTAACCGTTTAATCTGAAACATGGTCACACGCACCGTACAGAACACACACACACACACACACACACACACACACACACACACACACACACACACACACCA
>CM031602.1:60169915-60171062 GCA_018398815.1 Conus ventricosus
TACTCTTGCCAACAAAACCTGTGTGCTGTTATCAACTAGAAGAGTGAGAGCTTGATGGCTACTCTTGCCAACAAAACCTGTGTGCTGTTATCAACTAGAAGAGTGAGAGCTTGATGGATACTCTTGCCAATAAAACCTGTGTGCTGTTATCAACTAGAACGAATTGCCATGGCACAGTTTTGGGTGCGTGAGTACGCGCACGCGCGCGTGTGTGTGTATGTGTGTGCGCGCGCGTGTAAGTTTTATTAGTCTGCGCAACTGGATGCCAACCACACCATATGAATTATGGTCTTTTTTTTTAAGTGCTTAAGTGTCATTTGTTTATTATTTTTGTCATGGAAGCACTGAAGATCATGGTTTAAAATCTCTCTGAAATATATACATATAGATTAGACAAAACCACGCTCAAACAGAGAGAACAAGCAACAGCCTATAGTTTTGTGGAACTGGCCTTGTGTCTGGGTGACTTCAGAGAAGAAACAGTAAGGGGAAAATGCTGTATTGGAAAAAATTGCGATATGAAAGTGCCCTCCCCCAAAAAAAAAAAAAAAAAAAAAAAGAAAAAAAAAAAAAAAAAAATTTGAAGGATAAAACCATAAAAACAACAGCAACAACAACAACAACAACAACAACAATCCGAAAAGAAAGATGTCAGAAATACACGCAGGGCAGAGGGAGGAAACTAGGTGGCCTCTTAAAGAGGCTGGGGGACGTGTGGGAGAGTGAGACAAAGAGAAAGACTCTTGTATGGGGGAACATGTAGACCTACCTATAAAACATACAGAACTGCGTTCGACTCAAAAGAACCGAACATTTTACTGCTGATGTTCATGTCTAGGCATTGTTGTGGGAAACGGCCTCTGTGAGCAGACAGGAAAAAAACAACAACAAACAAAACAACTAACAAAGTTCAACATCATTAAAAAAATATACACAATCTCTGGAAGTTTTTGCCGCACAGCAAATCATTGCTGGGCATTGCGCAAAATGACCCCAAACATGGAAATGCAGAATGAAATTAGAAACGCAATGTACAAGAGAGAGAGAGAGAGAGAAGGAGAGAGAGAGAGAGAGAGAGAGAGAGAGAGAAGAGAGAGGAGAGAGAGAGAGAGATGTTTATTTCGAGTAATGTATAAACATGGTTGAT
>CM031602.1:60171162-60181162 GCA_018398815.1 Conus ventricosus
ATAACAAACTGTCAAACCCGCAATGTATAAATGTCACGAACACTCCACTTTACATCAGGCTTGGGAAGAAATGAATTGTCTTCCAAACCAAAAGTATTTACGTCCGTGACAATATCCCACATAAAGCTTGATCATTATATAGAATTGTAGGTGTAAGTATGTAGGAAAAACACATAATCTTTACTACCACACTCTCTAAACAATATCAACGCATGCATAAACAATCTCTTCTTTCATACCTGTATTTCTCCTATTTCCTCCCCCTCCCCCCTCCACCCCTTTTTCCCGTCTAATATCACTTAAGTGTGAACAGACGTAAAACTAAAGAACGAACGAAAACACACACAACACACACACACACACACACACACACACACACACACACACACACCTACACGCGCGCGCGCGAACACACACACACACACACACACACACACACACACACACACACACACACACACACACAACACACACACACACACACACACACACACACACACACACACACACACACACTTTCGGTTTCAGTCTGTAAAGTGACATACACACAAGTTCGTTTTGCGCTCAGCCCCATTCGTCCATTGACAGACTTTCCCCAAGCCCACCCAGCCCTATCCCCAATACCATCATCTCAAAGGGAACGATAAATGTTAGGTTGTCTCACCATACAATCCACTAATAAGACACTGTGCTGACCTGCTGGCACTAAATAGACACCACTGACATCTTAGCTTGAAAGTTTGGGACAATTCACTTTTATAGATGCAGAAAACCATTACAACGGCTAAAAGGAAAGAAGAATGAAAGTATCTCAACGTGAAATGAATAGAAAATGGAAGACACAGACAGACCGTCTTCTGAAGAGACGTTCATGTACGCTATTTTTGGAGAAACAAAAAAGGCTTTTGAAAAGCTGTATTTTAGTGAAGACGTTTGAAACAAGTGAAACGTGTTCTCATCTCTCATAGGGAGACCAGGAAAACAACGCAAAAAAAAAAAGAAAAACAAAAATGTCCTATCGCGGTTTGAAAACACAATACCCACCCGGCAGGGGAAGGTTTCCCCAGGGAAAAGAGGAGGTAGGGGACAGGGTGAGGTGTTGGCAGTCAACTGTCACCGGCATAAAAGGAAAGTTGGACGTTTTTGGACCCCAGGGAGAAAAAGTTGATAAAACACTCGGAAAGAAAATTACGGCTTGTACGTGGCTGGTCGCATTTCCATGTCACTGTGCAATTATGTCTGTGCGTTTTTGCACCTTTTCTCTCTCTTGGTTTTCTTTTGTTTGTTTGTTTGTTTGTTTTTAAATTCAATCTTGCACGAGTGCCGTAAAACACCATTTATGATGGCTGTGCCATAAACATTGAAAGGCTGCTTTTCTGTTTTTTCCTTTTTCTTGTGTTCTCCTCTTCTCTTCTTTTTCTTCCTTCCTTCCTTCCTTCCTTCCTCTCTTTCTTTCCTTTTTTTCTTTCTTTCATATTTTTGGATTTCAGAGCTTAATCTAGGATTTTTCAAAAAGGGGGGCAGTCCCCCCCTCATATAAAAAAAAAGGCCCCCCCCACCCCCCCCGGCCACTTCTTCAGCCAATCGTCTTGAAACCGGTGTTCTCTTGCACTGGCACTCTTTTCGGGCTGCTTCTCTGAGCTTTTGGATGTAGTCGCGGTTTCTTCATGATCTTCTCCACCCTCGCATGGCACAGAATCTTTTTTTTTTCACTTTTCTTCCACGAAAGTCGAAGTCAAATAATAGGGTGGGTGCACGCTTCATTTTGGAAAATATCCAATATGGCGTCTGAAACTCTCGCAATTTCTCGTCGGTGATCGAGGAGGAGATGAACGCCGCTGATTGGTTGATTTACACTAACAGCCAATGAAATATCAAGAAATCGTTCGCTCCTGCTCAGTTCTAGTTTCAGTTTTTCAAGCAGACGACAAACGAGCGTCCGCAACGATCAGTACACAGGGCGGGCAGTCCTGCAACTGTGCGGGAGTCTGCCCGCGTTAAGACTCCATAATTGCGGGAAGGAACAGATTTTCGGGGGATTGTACAAATCCCGCGCTCTAGAGTAAGCTCTGGATTTTACTTTGTATTAGACACATTCTCCCTGACTCTCTCTGTGTCTATCTCTGTGTCTATCTCTGTGTCTCTCTCATTCTCTCTCTCTCTCTCTGTCTGTCTGTCTGTCTGTCTGTCTCTCTCTCTCTCTCTCTCTCTCTCTCCTCTCTCTCTCTCTCTCTCTCTCTCTCTCTCTCTCTCTCTGAGGGGCCAAGGTCTGTAAGAATAAAACATCTGAATCTGAATCTCTCTCTCTCTCTCTCTCCTCTCCTCTCTCTCTCTCTCTCCCCTCTCTCTCTCTCTCTCTCTCTCTCAGAGGCATACACGTTTTTAGAACAAACCAGTTGCGAATTTTTCAAAGAGTGGTGGTAGTGAGTGGTGGGGTGAGCTATTTTTTTTCCATGTGCTTCCCCCCCCCCTCCCCCCGCAAAAAAAAGAACAAATAATATTTATACAACCCTTTAAAAGTCTAATGAAAGGGGAAAAAGTAGAATCGTTATTTAGAGCGCTCTCCCATGAGAATCCAAACACAGAAATGAATGGAACATGAGGGCGTTCATTTTTTTTTTCTTTTCAGCCCATATGCGCTGCTCTCACTAGGAGAGAGCTAAAGTGCATTTTTGCCAGTGACGAAGTTCTGTCAGCATCGATCATGCATTTGATCTGCTGTGGTTCGGTTCTCTGGAATGGGTGGGGGAGACGAAAGGAAATCCTTCCCACCAAGTGACACCCATCTTATTTTGTACGCAGTGTGTCCTGTCTCTCGATATCTTTCATATTCAAGTTCAGGTCCTTCTTCAAGGGAACTTTCAAAAATTTGCTTTACGTTGAGTTCTTTTTCAATTTTACTGTGGAATCAGACATAATCATTGTTTGTTTCGATTCTATTCTGAAGAGCTGTTGGAGAGAGAGAGAGGGGGGAGAGAGGGAGAGGAGAGAGAGGGAGAGAGAGAGAGAGAGAGAGAGAGAGAGAGAGAGAGACAGACAGACAGACAGACAGACAGAGACAGAGGGAGAGAGTTTGGACGTAGCTGAGTACTTATGAAATAATAGCATGCCAAATGGCTATACACGTATGGAGAATAAATATCCAACACGTAACAGCATTCCATTGCACAACAACGGCAACTGACCATAAAGCGAATGTAGTATATATGTGAGTAAATGCAATTCTTCCCTTCATATAACTACAACATCTGTCAATGTGCAAAAAAATTAGCATGTTGTGAGCTCTAGCGCATCCATGATTGTACACAAGTTGTTGCCAAGCTCCTTCATTTTAGTCTCATTCTTTTCATAATATTTAAAGCACAGCTGGCCACGTGGCTCCTTGCTGTTGAAGCTATTTGTTAAAACAAAAAGGTGGAAAACTTGATGTATAGAAAGATTTCTTGATTTAGTCATTGGTTTGTTTCTCGAATCCTATCGTCTCGGTTATGAGTTGTCTTGTTTTGCTGAAAAAGGAAATAGGCCGATTGACAGATATCTTGATAAAATGCTTCTACGGCCACAACAACAATATCAACAACAATCATCAAACAACAACAACAACAGCAGCAACAACACACTCAAAACAAAACCCAGCGGCATTGGGATTTACCTTTCGCAACCCTTTCAACCCCACTTAACCTGTATCATCCATTAGAATATTTCTGCACCTGCGTCATCCATTAGCATATTTCTGCACCAGCATCATCCATTAGCATATGTCCGCACCTGCTTCATCATTTAGCATATTTCTGCACCTGTATTATCATCCATTAGCATATTTCTGCACCTGTGTCATCCATTAGCATATTTCTGCACCTGCGTCATCCATTAGCATATTTCTCCACCTGTATTATCCATTAGCATATTTCTGCACCTGAGTCATCCATTAGCATATTTCTGCACCTGCGTCATCCTTTAGCATATATCCGCACCTGTATCATCCATTAGCATATTTCTGCACCTGTATCATCCATTAGCATATTTCTGCACCTGTGTCATCCATTAGCATATTTCTGCACCTGTGTATCATCCATTAGCATATTTCTGATCAGTTTAGTCTGTCCTATGGGTGAAATTTATTTGAGGGCAGTCGGGCACTGTGAACATTCAGAATGTTGATCTTTTCGTTCACCAGTCAGAGGACGCTGATAATGCAGATGCCCTAGAATCACGATAATAATAGTCGAACATAACTGGAAAACATATCCTGTCTGATGTTTAAGCTTTATTTCCATCATCAATGCAGCACTCCGCCGCACCATAGCTGTATCCAGAACATCTGCTCTGGAAACCCAGCATCCAACCAAGACAGACAGACCCACAGCCTACCTCCTCTACCACCCGCACACCCTCCCCATCTGTAGGATCCTCAAATCCAATTGGCACATTGTACATAACCACAAACCCGCCTTCCATACCAAACCCATGATCACATTCAAACGTGACAAAAACCTCAAAGACCTCCTCGTGCGGTCCAGTTTGAACAGAACCACAGCTACACCACCAGGTACTCACCCCTGCTCTAAACCCAACTGCAAAATCTGCCCCCTCACCAAACCGGACACCATCTTACAGGGCCCCAAAGACTCCTTCACAGTCAAACGCACATTCTCATGTCAGAGCCGCAACATTATATATGCCATCCACTGCCAGCTGTGTGACAAGATCTACATAGGGGAAACATCACGCACACTTGAAACACGCATCTCTGAACACCTGGCTGATATCCGCCACCACCGACCCAAACCCGTCGCCCTACACTTCAACCACACCCAACACAACATCGACCATGTCAAAGTTATGGCACTCTGGCAGTCACAGAGTGACAGCTTTGAACGCACAACTCAAGAATCCCATCTCATTGCCAAACTGGGCACACTACACCCCAAGGCATCAATATCCAACAATAACCAAACACACATACCCACCACTTCCACATCAGTTGGCAATATCCCCTACCAACACACACACATACACACACACATACATACACCACCACCACATCCCCTTCACTCATTTCATACAGTAGTTACAGCCACCCTCCATCTATTTAATGTTAATTTTGTTTTATCCTTCCCCTTAAACCCCCCCCCCCCACTTTACTTTTTTTTATTTTTTTTTTATCCACCCTCCTTCATCTTTCACTTTCCACCACACCCCATGTTCTATACCAATCAACTACCTACCCTCTGATCTACCCCGTACTCCTCCTCCCCCCTCCCACCACCCACTCCCCCCCCTGCTCTTTCCCTTCACCCCCCATCACCTGCATCCCAACCCAAGTACATGATTACACCGGGTGTCGTATATAATACTGTCGCCGTGGAATTGTATCGCAGCGATAGCATTTCACGTGAAATATTGTTGCAGCAACAATAATTGCTGGGAAAAAATGTCGCGCGACAACTTTTCACGAAAAATGTCCCATAGAATATTGTAGCTGTCCATAAAATGCAGTATTTCCCGGGAAATACTGTCGCTGCGACACGATTTTATGAGCGACAGTATTATATACGACACCGGTCCACCACTGCAACAACAACCCACTATATATTCCACAAAATCACACACACACACACACCACACTAACTTGCAACACACACACACACACCACACACACACACACACACACACACACACACACACCACACACATTTTTCCCCCTTCCCCACTGACCACTTCTTTTCCTTTGTCCCCATTGTATGCCAACACATTATTTCACCTGTTGCAATGAACATCATCCCACAGCATTGTTCACTTTTTTAAACAACACCATTTATATGAACCTCCCACCCCCACCCCCCACCCCATAGTGGATGATGAGATATGAGCTCTCCTTCTCTTGCCCCCCTCCCCCCCCCCCCCCCCCCCCCCCCCCCCCCACAAACACATTACCCTCCTCCCCCCATTCTCCCCCCCCCCTTTTTTTTTCACCTCATCCCCCCCTTCCCCCCCCCCCCGATCATACCTTATCACCCATTTATCTTCCATCCCCTTCCCTCCCTAACATTACCCACACACCTTCTCAACTACCCACGCATAACTACCACTACCTCTTTCATCACCCAACGAAATCATTTATTTTATTCACCCAAACCTTTTCTTTTTTTTTTCCTCAGTTCCCCCCCCCCCCCCCCCCCCTTTTTTTTTTTCTTTTTTTCCCCCTTACCATTATTATCAATCCACCATTACCACAACCATCACAAAGATATCACACCATCCCAATAAACTAGACACACAACCCTATCATATCACACACACACACACCTCCCCCTACGCAACAACCCCCCCCCCTCCTTTTCCTTCCCATAATCCCCCCATGTCATTTCCGCCTACCGGCTATTCTCCCCACCACATGGACAACAGATGAGTCATTTTTCGTTCTTGTTTTCGTTTTTTGTTCTTTGTTGTACTGTCCCAAATGTTAAATGTGATTTATTTTTTCGCCTGAAGAAGACCCAAGGGTTGAAATGCATCGTGTCTTGTCATGTGCTTTGTTTGTCAATGTCATTGGCGGTAAGAAACAAACTCTATTTCTAAATTTTACTTCGTTCGCCGCCATCAGTCACTCCATTTTGAAATTTTATTGACAACGCTTTCTTTGACTGCATGAAAGATGAAGTAGATTTTAAGCGCAAAGAAACTGAATCGCACTCTGTTGTTTAAGCTTTGGTTTTCGTTTATAGACATTAACTTGTGCACTGGGAGGGGACGGGGTGGGAGGAATTCGCTGAATTCTGTCATCTCTCTCTTGCGATTGGTGCTTCGCATTAACGATGTCAACTGTCGCCTGACCGTATCTGTGAACAGCTCGCCTTAAGGCGAAAAGCTTAAAGTTGTCTACGGCTATAGCACCATAGTTGTCAGAATGTGTTGTATCGATTCATTCTGTTTGTAGTTTGGCTTCCACGTCCTTACGGCTGTGGACAATCAACATTTTGATTGTGTCCATTTCATCGATGATGAAGAAGACGATGACGACAATGAAGATGATGATATTGATTATGATGAAAATGACGTCGGGGGGTTTTAAAGTGTTTGATCTATGAATACTGTGATTAGCAAGGAATGATTTACAATGAAAGACGAATATAACACAATACTGCATTTTGGGGTCAGTGTCAAGACACTGGTTGAAGTCTGGATCTGCGCGCGCGCACACACACACACACATACGCACCACGCGCACACACCTCACACACGCACGCAGGCACACGCACGCACGCCCCACCCCCACACACACACAGAAAACGCAGCACCACGCACGCACCCCACACACAAAACACTTACCCCACGCAGGGCCCCCGCACGCTCGCACGCTGGGCACGCACCCCACGCACAACACAAA
This sequence comes from Conus ventricosus, assembly GCA_018398815.1. Taxonomy (NCBI): domain Eukaryota; kingdom Metazoa; phylum Mollusca; class Gastropoda; order Neogastropoda; family Conidae; genus Conus; species Conus ventricosus. Next base: position 60,178,553 of record CM031602.1, read on the forward strand.
ACCCCAACACACAAAACACACACACAAAACACAAAACACAACAACCCCCTTTTCACCCCCAAAAAACCCCCCCCCCCCCAAACCCCCCAACACAACCACTTTTCCCTTTTTTGTGTTTGCCAGAGGCCCCCCTGTTTGATTGATTCCCCCCCCGGGGAGGCTGTGACACAGAAAGCCCTCTTCAGCGACTTTCAGGGTCCATTGGGGGCCTTTACCACTGTCAGGGGGCCCTTGGGAAAAAGCAGGCCCTCAGGCGGGCACCGTGTAAAAGCCCCAAAGGAAGGGGGGGGGATGACCCAGGGACGGTTTGAACCCGGGGTAGGGACTGATAGCGCGCCCCCACGGGCACACACATTTGCCCAAAAAAAAAGGGAAAGGTTTGGGGCCCAAAAGCTGTCAACGAGTCCTTCAGACTTGAGAAGGAAGGGAAAAGGGGATTTTTACAAAACCCAAGATGCTTTATGACAGCCGTTTATGGAGTTCTAAAAGTCATGGGGGAATGCAAACTTTGGTAAAGAGAGTCGGGAAAACAGATAAAAGCATTTTCGTTCAGCCCCCCCAAGGGGAGGTTTAGATGAATTTTTTGGATGCTTTCAGGCATGGGACAGAGATGCGGGGGTTTCTGTCAAATAGGAAAACGCAATCAAGGGATCAAGTCGAAGGGGGGGGAATCCCCGGGGGACGGGGGGGGGGGGGGGGGGGGGGGGGGGGGGGGGGGGGGGTTGTTTTCGGGGTATGTCCCCTTTGTTCCCTTTATAGGGAACATGGAAATTTTTTTTTCTTTAAAAAGGGAAACTTTGATAGAAAAAGAAACATTCTTGATTTGTTTACGGCATTTCCGGTTTTTTTTGTTTATTTACTTTTCAAAGTTTTGAATTTTAAACCCCCTTTAGAATGTTCTATCCAAATTTTATCTCTCTAGAAAGCCACCGACACCATTTTGGTTGTGGGGAAAATAAGGGATTCGATTGATTTCTTTTTATTTGGTCTACTCTCTCGTTTTTGGGTTTTACTCTTCTCTCTCTTTTCCCTCTTTCTCAAACACACAACACAAAACACACACACACACACACACAAAACACACACACACACCCCAAAATTTTAAAATATATATTTATATATATATATAAAAATATTATATATATATATATATATATTTTTTTTATATATATACACACCGCAACTTACCAAAAGAGGGGAGAGAAAAGAGAGGGGGAGAGAGGAAAAGGAGGAGAGAGAGGAGAAAAAAGAGAGAGAGAGAAAAGAAAAGGGGAGGGGAGAAGGGGGAGTCAAAAGTTTGGCGTTCCACTTGATTTTCGGGGGAAGGGTGGGGCCCCCAAATTAAATGTTATCAGGGTTCTGTTTTCACATAGCTGATGGTTTTTCTTCTATGAAAAAACTAGAAAACATCGCAGGAAAACCAAAAAATTTTTGTTTGTGTTTCTTAAACGACTCACTTCACACTACTGTGTGCGCGAGTGCGATGCTGTCTTCGTGTTAGCTGGACTGATGCAGGAACGAGCTGATCGGTCACTGGGTTGACCAACGGGGACACCGGGCAGATGACCCACGAGGAACACACCATCTCTTGAAAACAGCTCCTTTGGGAGTCTCCCAAGCATGAGTGAATCCACGATTAGGTTGACATTGTCGTGAAGTCCACTATGACATCATTTTTGATAACTTTTTTTTTTAAAAAAAGTTTTGGGGAGACGAACTGGAGAGTGAAGCTAAGTGGCTGCATGTTCTTCTTGTCACTGCCCTAAAGGGTTATTTGTTTTCGCCTGAAGAAGCCCCAAGAGGTCGAAATGCATGTGTCTGTCCTTTACTCTTTTTGTCTGTGTCCTTGGCGGTAACTAACCCCCTCTCTTTCCAATTTGTTTTTTTTAAAGCGTAACTGTGGTTGTGCTTTTGCAGTAGTTGCCCTTACAATGAATAGCGGAACACTCACTTGCAGCCTCGTGCCATAGTCAATTTCATTGGCTAATTGTGTGGACATTGCAGGGGGGGAGCGTGACTACACGTCCATGCGTGATGAGACACCTTGTCGCAGAACATTCAAGTTGGTGTATTGCATTTTAAAAGCGTAGGTTTTGTTGTCATCAAAGTACCCCGTTTCCATATCAGTTAAGAAGAAGATTCAAATGCCCATGAACCTTAAAATTCGAGCTGTTGAGAGACCTTTAGTTTTATCTTAAGATCAAATTTGGAAAATTCTGAATTTCGCATGTAGTGTAGAGATGCAGTTGGTGTAGAAAAATATCCATGAAGACGAAAAACTAATCAAATTTCTCTCTCTCTCTCTCACTCTCTCTCTCTCTTCTCTCTCTCCCCTCTCTTTTCTCTCTCCTCTCTCTCTCTCTCTCTCTCTCTCCTCCCCTCACTCGCGCCTCTCTCTATCTCTCTTCTCTCTCTCTCTCCCCTCTCTCTCTCTCTCTCTCTCTCTCCTCTCTCTTTACCCTCCCCTCTATCAACTTCTGACGGCAATATTTTCAGCAAATTTTAAAAGTTTTCCAAGATCCCCTACAGTCATAGCCATGGAGGGTTCGTAGAATGAAGCAGCATTGATAGTGTGTAGCAGGACACATAATGGACAAGTGAAAGGGAAAT
>CM031602.1:60191162-60196884 GCA_018398815.1 Conus ventricosus
AAGAAAAGTCCTACTTCTTTGGTAAAAATCGATCAATACTTACCGCCGAACTCGTTGCTATACTTATGGCTCTTACTTACATAGTTGATCTTCCGTTTGAACTTTAAATTTTTCAAATTTTATTCTGCGTCGATTCTCAGTCCGTACTGTATGCTTTACGTTCATTTGATTACAAGAAAAAATCCAAAATGATCAAAGAAATCAATCAAATGATTAACATTTTAAGTTTAAAGGGAACCAATATCACCTTTTGCTGGGTCCCTTCACACGTTGGATTATATTCAACGATTGTGCTGATAGAGCCGCAAAAAAAGGTGGCAAGGCAAGACAGGGAATCAATAGAAATAAACATCCCATTATCCGTTACAGAAGGGTGTCATTTACTAGAGCAAGCATCGTGGAACAAAGTTTCAAAATCTCTCCATAGGAAGGAGAAATTCTCTGGTCTCTTACTGAATTCGGTTAGTTTAACAAACAAAATAGCTGTGAATTATAGCAACAGTTTCCAATTTAGACACATTACTTCGCTCTCTTATAGGATAAAGCTTAATGCCTTCAAAACAAAATTCAGCAAGAATGTTAAATGTCTGTGCGGTGAACAAATTTCAAACCAACACATTCTTCTGGAATGCCAGAGATTGAGACCTATTTTACCGGCTATTTCTGAAAGTTCTCTTGACAGTATTCTTGAGAATTTTAGTTTGTTGTTTGATTTTGCGAAGTGTTTACTACGCAGTCCTATGGGACATTTGTTATAGTTTGTGTTACGATTCAAATAGATTTTTAAAGTTGGCTTTCCCATACCTTTTTTTTTTTTTTTTTTTTAAATTGCAAAGATTGTAAAGATGCTTTTTTTTTGTTTTTTGTTTTTTGTTTTTTGTATATGATTGCAAGATGACCCACCCACCTCCTCATCATGCTTCCCCTCTCCAAATCCTTTCCTTCGTCTAATATCACTTAATGTGGAAAGACGTTAAATTGAAGACAACAACAACAACACACCACACACACACACACACACACACACACACACACACAACCCCACACACACAGAGAGAGAAACCGGTCAACCAGAACAAGCATCCATAATTCCATATTCAAGACATACGTATGTTTTGCCTTTCATGAGATCTACTTCTCTGTCTGATGTACACTTCTCCAAATAAAGATACTTGTTACAACGTTGTCTCCTTAACTTCGTTTTTCCCCGGGGACAGCGGTCGATCTTCTGACCTTTGTTACAACGTTCAGTTAAAAGAGAGCATTTTTTTTGTCATGAGAAAGAGCCTGTTACTGTTTTCTTCGCTTCCCTGCGGGAACTGAGAACAAATGTTTGACCCTGTTTCAAAATGTCGGCACAGAATGTGAGTATTCCCCCCCCCCCCATTTTCCCTCCCCCCCTCCCGCCCGCCCGCCCCTCCCCTCCCCCCCCCCCCCCCCCCCCCTCTCCCCCCCCAACCTCTTCGCTGTCCATCTAGCTATTCATGATCGCCTTTCGCAAGACATCTTCAGCAGCTTCACTTCTGTTTGTACCTTCTTCCCCTCTCCTTCAAGTCCCACGGAGCTGACGTCTGTGTTCCTTACTTTTTCCCTTTTCTCGTTTTCTCTTTTTTTTTCTGTATGTTTTGCCGTTATTAGATAACAATAGTGATAATAATAATAATAATGAAAATAATAATAATTATGATAATAATGGCGCTTAATCTTACATCATAAGCCCTAACGCATACAAATACATAAAAGGCTAAAGAAAACAAAAATGAAACCCAATAAGAAGAGGGAATATTGAAATAAGTACCATACACCCTACAAACAAGGGTGCATATTGACACCCACACCCCACACAAAACCACACGCACGCACGCACGCACTCACGCACTCACACACACACACACACACACACACACACACACACACACACACACACACACCACACACACACATGTCTACTCATAAATTAAATAAAGGCTGTCCATGATTCTACGAGCCCTAAGTTCCACACAAATTCATACACGTGTTTATTGTAAGCTAGATCTGAACTGCGCGTGCATGGCTCCTTATCAAGATAACTCTTTGTCTCTTTCTGCTCTCTTTGCTTACATGATCGTTTACTCGTACTGACCGAAATACTGTCAGCAAATCGAAAATTTTCCCAAGAAGGTCACACGCTTAGCCTTAAAGAGCCACTGCAGAATGTAAAATGCTTCATCGTGTGAAAGAAGAAAGATTGTACCAAATGACAGGGAATGATAATCGGGAGAAGAAGAAAATGGTGTGTGTGTGTGTGTGTGTTTTGTGTGTGTGTGTTGTGTGTGTGTGTGTTTTGTGTGGGTGTGTGTGTGCGCGTGTCTCTGTCTCACAGACAGAGGCAATGTAGACAGACAAAGATAGAGACAGAGACAGAGAGAGAGAGAGAGAGAGAAGAAGAGAGAGAGACAGAGAGGACAGAGAGAACAGAGATACAGACAGACAGAGGGAGGAAGGGAGGGAGGAGGAAAGACATAAGGCTATGACTATTCATTCTCCTGTATTTCAGTAAAGAATGACATCGGGAACACGCTGCTAACAATGCCGATGACACAAAAAAGAAAAAAAAAGAAAAAGAAAAAGGCAAGACTTAAAAAGAATGGCCGATTTGAAATACAAACGACTGTTCCTTGTGCGGCGATAATAATGGACTATTTTCAGCTGCAAAGAGCGAATCATTCTTTGCCATGTTTTTAAAAAAATTCCAGAAATTTCGACCATGTAATCATGACCTTGGCCTGGACTTAAAACAACAAGAACGCATGAACACAACAGGAACGAAGAAAAGGGGAGGGTGGAGGAAGGGGGGGGGGGGGGGGGGGGGGGGGGGGGGCATTGGAAATGACCCTATTTCTCTCGTGTTTTTTTCTTTCATCCAAGCATAGCTATTCCAGCGGAATGGCGCCATGGGGGCCCGGCAATGTTTTATGAGGAAAGCAAACAAGCAGGCGCCAGCCCATGGATTTCAACCAGCTTTGGGCCTGGTTTCCCTCTTTTTTATTTCATTTTTGTTTTGTTTTGTCCATGACACTATGAAAAGACCGGACCCCGAACAATAAAAGGCCGGTTTAAAAAAAAAAAACTTTCATTGATATCAAACGGATGCTGTAGGGAGGGATAATCAGATTAAAGTGTGCGATATAAATTTCATGTACCACTATTCATGATATTTCAAAAATTTCTAATTGCACACACACACCCCACCACACACACACACGCACGCGCGCGGCGCGCGCGCGCGCGCGCGCGCACATCACCCATCCACACACACACACACACACACGCACACGCCACACACACACACACACCACACACACACTTGTGATATAGATAGTCAGTAAAACCAACGTGATCCTGGCGTGATCTTCAAAACGAATACTAATTATTATGATAATTAAGTTGTTGTTATTATTATTATTGTTGTTGTTTTCTGTTGTGTTAGTATCATTTTTGTCATTATCATTCTTCTTCTTCTTCTTACTATTATCATTATTATTGAAAGTACTTACATACCGCCTGTCTACAGTTACATACTAAACTCTACGTGCTTTTTAATCCACGCTCTCGTTTTACCCAACGGGGCTGCCGACGTGGGGAGAGCCGACTGAAGGCTACCTGCTAGGGCGCTATGTTTGTTTTAGTTTGCCATGTCATTCAGTCGAAAATCAGTCACTCGGTTTTTTCGTACATTCTATCCAGCTTTCAGGGGCCTGCGATGCCTATACGTGCCATCTATACCAGGTCACGTAGTTCGCATGCCAGACCACGGCTGCCAAAGAAAACTATTGTTTAGCGAACTGCAACAGGGCAAACGCTCTCATTGAGGCCAGAGGAAGCGTTCAAAGACAGTCTCAAATCCTCCTGAAGGCCTTCAACACCAGCCACACAACATGGGAGCAGGCTGCCCCGGACAGGGGATGGGTGGCGATCATTGTCCGCAAAGGTGCAGGAGACCTGTGAAAGCAACAGAACTGCTGCGCTGAGCACGCAGGATGTAACAGGGGACCAGAGTCAACAGATCTCCAACTGCTGCCACCCTCCCCTGTCCGTACTGTATAGATCTTTCGGGCGCAGATCGGTCTGACCACCGTCTACGCACTCACCCCCGATCCCCAAAATGACAGATTGTCACGGTCAAAAATAGAACAACCAAGTGTGTGGTCCAGGTTGTTTGGACATAAGCTCAAACTCAAATATTCTGGGGGGCCACGTAGACGGGCCCATGGTTCGGATCCAGCCAATTAAGCATAGGGGGGAGGCTCCACAGAGACGGTCCTTGTCCGGCTAGACGGACTAAGCAGCTTTGACCGACGCCTCGATGTCTAGCGAGACGGAGTCGTAGCGCCTGGCTCAGGCTCATCTAGCCAATTTGTGGAACCAGCGCCATTGTTAGTCGGACGTCGCAGGTTTAAAGCAGGAAAGGGAGAGGGAGAGGTAGTGTGTGGTGGGGGTGAAAATCTAGCTAATCAATTAAATGACCAATTGACCACCACAGAGAGTAAGGCGTGTAGGCGTGACTGTCATGATTTGAATATCCAATGGAATTAGAGGGAGATAACTTCGGGTATCAGGGGTAAAAATACTGACCAATGGTACTCGCCCTTTTGGACAGATCGGAACGGAATAAGAAGGATGTGAGAGTGAGAGAACGGCAGAACGAGGGGGAGAACGAACAGAGAGAGAGAGAGAGAGGTTCGGAGTGGAAGCTCTGCAGGAGAGAGGGGCAGAGAGAGAGATGAGGGGAGGAGAGAAGAGAACCAAGTTGAGAGATTAGCATGAGATAGTCTGCAGAGGAGGACTAAAGAGAGATGTGGAAGAGAGAGTTGCTAACTAATGAAGAGGAAAAGAAAGAAAAGAAAAAAAAGAAAAGAAAAGCAACCATGTCCATTTGATAAGGCAGACTAGAAGAGAGAGAGAGAGAGAGAGTGCAATGCGTTATGCAGGAAGAAAGAAAGGAGAACAGATCGATGTTGATAGTCACTGTTCCATCTGAACCGGGGGTTCGACCTCATACTTGGCCAGCGCCACTTTCATCGACAGACCAACGCCAGTGCCAACAGTCTAACCTGACCAGGCGCCAGCAGACCAAGACCAGTGCCAGCAGTTGCGTCGTGCTGTGAAAGTGACAGTGAAAAGAAAAAGAAAAAAGAAAAGAAAAGACAGTGATTCGTGAATAGTTAAGATTCACCTGGCCAGGTAAAGTAGAAATTATTTATACCCGGGTTAGTTAATGATGTTTTAGACAAATGTTTTGTGAAGTTCAGGAAAGAGGAATGTTTTATTTTGTTTGATTCCATATGCATTGATGGTTCGTTCTATGAACATGTGTAGTAAAGTATAGACTTTACTAGTGGTTTGATGTGACGAATGCATGATATATGAATGAGATCGTAAGCAAGCTGTGAGTGTGTTTGGGCTGTGCGCTAGTCCTTCCTCCATCAACATCACCCGAGGTTGACAATTTATTGGCGAGCTTGCCAGGATATTCTGGCCCATTTATTATAATTGTTCAACTTCTCAGAGAGGAAGCTGGGTGGGATTCAAGTGTTGTAATCCTAAGACAAGGGGTTGTCTTACTGTATGTTCCCAAGATAGTTAAATACTAGCTTGGCATTGCTTCCCCAAAATAAATTAATTCTAGGCTTGGCATTTCAGCCCCCGAGTACTCATTTCGCCCAAATTGCTATAATTGGGT